>JBAMBE010000579.1:600000-1060000 GCA_037043585.1 Drosophila mimica
AACGAGGACGACGACGACGAGGCAGGCCAGGATTAAGCACACCATTACCACAAACACAATTAACTTGCAACTGTATTCGAGTACGAGTTTGTCGCCAGAAGAAGTCTCCTTGTACATTTGTTGACTGCAGTAAATGCTTTAGGTGAGCACTAAAAACCGTTCACACACACACACTCACATATATACATATTCATACATATGGATGAGTGTACATACAATATATACATACAAATTAAACTGCGCACTTAAAATCTGTACGGACATCTGTATGTATTTAATATATTGATTATCATGTTTGATGGGCTTCGTAGATCCAAGAATTGGTATTTAAAATTTTTATTTTATTTCATCCAATCTGATTTTGTTTGTGCCTTAGTAATTATCTATTCTCATACTCATATATTCTATACTCATTTTTCTTTGATTGTTATACAAAAGGTTAGGTTATGTTAGGTTAAACTGTTGTCGACCCGAAGGTCGAAACACATGGGCCATATTTGACCCATTGTAATGCCGAGTGGATCAAATTTGGATTCCTCCTACACTCGTGTAAATCATAAAGACATAAGAGCAATACCAATATTCAAAGATTTGACCAAACGGTTGCGTTTATAAATATCACAATTTTGACTGGTCTCATTTTGGCTATTACTGATAAGCCACGTAGGAATTAGAATTTAACTTTCGAATATTCAACAATCTAAAAAAATGAGCCAAATACATGTATGAATCATTTTAGTTCTTCGTACTTACGAAATTTATATGAAAATACAAACATTTACATACATACGCACTTGTACAAATGTATGTCAGTAAATGCATAAACATCCCTTAAGATTCTTTGTAAAATTGTCAATAGCAAACTAGAAGCACTAAGCAGTCAATACATAAAGGCGTCAAATGGACAAAAAAGTGCATCAGGTTTCTCTGAGAGATTCTATGTATTGACTGCTTAGTTATAGACGTCTACTGATTGAAAAACAGATTTTATCGCAGTTAGTTTGTGCATAGGTTAGGTTAAACGGTCAACCTGTGAGGTCAATACACATAGGCCAAGTTTGGCCGTTGGGATACACTGTTGGATTAAACTCGGATTTTCTCGAACTCTCAGATAGAATTAAGATTGAAAGATTTGACCAACCCGTTGCGTTTTTAAATTTCGCAATCTTGGCATTTTATTGATCATAATTTTTAACAGGGGATCTTAGAACTATTTGGCTTTTAGGATTTCGAAAAGAAAATTAAGTATTAATATTAATTGATCTAGTAAAAGTAATTTTCAATTCTAGGGACAGAATCAATCTTTATTCGGTGCATAAGGCGTACATTAATTTAGATAATTTGTATCAATTTCATCGTCCTTTATGTAATAAATCAAAGCACAAAATATCTGCAAAGTTCTTATTCTCACACTTTGTATCTGAAATATGCTTGACAACCGACGGACGACGACACAAGAGAAAAGGTCACGTGTATGTATAACATATCTAGTTTTTGCTATCGTTCATGGAACCGATAGTTTTGAATCCCGCAGTAAGCGAATTCCATATTTCTACTAGTTGCCGCCGATCAACGGGGGTGAGAAGCGGGTTACTTTCAAATTTGTACTTGCATATAAACCATAAAACACACACTTACATACTATACACACACATACAGAGACACATCACATTCAACTTACAAATACATACTTATATGAGTATACATACATATATATGTATGTGTGTATGTACATATATATACATACATATATATATTATATTGGCCCATAGCATGTGAGAGCGCCAGAGTGAGAGAAAGAGAGATAGAGAGAGCAGTAGCGTAATCTGAAATAAGTTGGAAAAGAAGAAGCATCAGCAGCGCCAGCAGAAGTATCGTGATGAGTATACAGTTTTAAAACTTACAGACGGGGCAATCGGCGCTTTGTGTTGCCTATGCTTACTACACCACACTCCTTATATATTTATATAAATAGTATGTGTGTTTTGTGTGGGGAGGGGGGTAGACCATTCTATATTTCGACCTGGCTTAAAATTGCATCCCAATACTCACTTAGTGTTTAGCAACAGCAGCAGCATTATCCATTTTGCGCGCGCAAATTTGAAATTCGGGCACGGCGCAGATACAAATACCGAATGTCATAAAAAAAATCCATCAAACACGCCGGCAACTGCGACTACGACGGCGACATGTACATGTATGTAGAAGCAGCACCAATGCCGTTTCATTTTTGTTTTGTTCATTTCGTTCGTACGCGCGGTACAATTGTCAAATTTGTTTTTTCCTCACATCCATCCATTCACATGGGCGCGCTCCAATACTACGACAGCAACACGACCCACCGACGACGAATGTATGAATACACGCACGCACACTCAGGCCCAGTGACAACGGTTCGTTTGCGCTTCACATTGCCATTCGCTATTTTTGAGCGTAACACCTTCGAGCAAGTTGTTTGCTCTCTGCTCGCTCATTTCAGGGAGCCATATGCACGTTGCCAAAACTGGCGCTAATTTTTGTTGATCTTTATATCTATAGGTAATTTTAGCAAAAACAATCAGCTAATAGGCAAAATACGTGATTTGTGGTTCACCGGCAGTTGCAAAATGCATTGGAAATGCCAACTGCAACATTATCGATTGTTCGATAACTTTGGCGCGAGCGCCGCTTTTATTTGGCCCAATGTGCAACCCTGCGTGCCCGGCTGCCGCCCATGCAACTCTGTGTTTGTAGCGACGGTTTTTGCTTTTTTCCGCTTCCATTTCCAGTTTGTCTTGTTGTTTGCCCCCGTCTATCGTCCGTTCTCGCGCTTTGACATAGCGTTCTTTTTCTTTCGCTCTCTGTGTGTGTCCAAAATCAAGAAAATTTTGTGTTGTGATCCTTTATGTTTTATTTGGTGTTTTTGTTTATATCATATGCGTTATCGTTTTTAAATACCACAATAACAACAACCTGCCACTGCCACTCTGTGACGTAAAATGTAAATTGTAAGTTGATGCATTTTGTTGTTTATTTCGTGTTTGTTTTGCATTTGAGTTTGTTATTGTTACTGCTACGGATGTTGTGCAAAAATTAGAGAATTTGCAAATGCTGTGCAACTTACTTGCCTAAAAAATATCACATTGTTCACACACAAACAACAGTCATAAAGACACACACACAAACACACATACACTATACGCAAACACACACACATACATAGTCAAGCGCAAAACACGCTCCTGTACTCACCCGTACTCCACTCCACACCGCCGCCAGCTACATCAGCAGCAGCAGCTAGCCACAGCCAACCAACACCACAGAGCCAAAGCCAACGTCGTCGTCGTCATCATCGTCGTCGTCGTCTCACCGGCCGTCTGTCTGTCCGTCCGTTCGTTCGCTTGTCTGTTTGTCCGTCGCAGCGTCTGCGTGTCCGTTTGTATCTACATACACACATACATATAATATTTATATATATTTATATATGTATGCGTGTGCATGTGTGTGTATATATGTATATATATAGATTGTATATATATACATGCGTGTGTGTGTGTGTGCTCGTTTTGTTGGTGCGCTTTGTGTGTGAGTGTGTGTGTATGTCTGTATGTATGCATGTATGTATGTCAATCGTGTTGCTGTGTGCTCGGTAACTGCCAGTCTGTATTTGTGTGTGTGTGTGTATGTAACATTGTATTTTTATGTACATATGTATGATGAATAATATATGTACATACATATATATGCATAATATAAATATATACATATAGTACTGATGTATATATAAGAGTATGTTAGTATGTTTTTTATGCAACAAAAGATGTAATTATTTACATTTGCATCTATGTATTTACATGCCGCGCAAAATTACATTTTTATGTTTTTACATACATATGCATATGTACTTATATACATACATATTATGTATGGTATACATATTATTTATATATGTACACAGGTCGATACATATATATATTCGTATACATACATATATTTACATACATACATATTAAATTGTATTTTAGTTTTAATCCAATATGGCAGCCATTTTGTCTCAATTAACTCTTTTTTGTCTTTGACTGCCCCCCTCCCCCCTTGTTGGGTAGGTCTGGCTTAATTCACCTAGATTTCAATTTTCTTTGATATGTTGTTTTTTTTGGCAATTGTTAATTTTTGTTGTACTCAATTTGATTAAGTTTCAGCAAGCTTTGCACTATTTTTTTCCAATTCTTCTTTGCTCTGCTTTTTCGTTGCGATTTACGTTTTAGTTTTCTTTTCTATGCGCCAAATAGATTTCCCGGTTAGTTTTTTTTTCGAGGGTAAAGATAACCAAAATTTCGAACTAATATTGCAAGAATTGTAAATAGTTAATAAAATAAAAAGTAATTATTCACTTATCGGTCTATCTATTTGACCAGGCATCCTTGTCAAGAAGAAGAACTGCAGCAGCGACATCTATCCACCGAGAGAGAGGCACATTCCAGTATCATCAACCGAGCAAACCAACAACAAATGACTGAAGTCGACGTCGTCTTGCCGGAGGGCGTTGCCGAGCCCAAATCCAAATTACTTGCGAAGACTTCAGCAGTACTAGCAGCAGCAGCAACAGCAGCAGCAGCAGCAAAATCAGCGGCAACAGCGAAGGTGGCAAGTGACGACGACGACGACGACAACAGCAACAACAGCAGAAGCGAAGATTTGCTGCAAGATGATTTGCAGAAGACAAACTCTAAGCTAGATGTAGAGCTGGAGTCGAAAACGAAGCAGTTGAAGCAAGCCAATCAGCTTAAAGTGGTGGATGCTGTGATAGACGCCAAGTTGTCCCTGGATAGCAATAGCAACACCAACAGCAATAGCAATGACGATTGCAAGATTGATGGGGATGCTAAGCGGGGGTTGGTAGAAGAGCCCATGGATGTGGATGAGACTACCGAGGAGGATGAGGGTGACTCACAGATAACCAGCTCCACAGAGAATGGCACTAGCAAAGACCCAAAGCTAGTAGATGGAGACGAAGAAGGAGCAGAGGAGGAAGAGGAGGAGGAGGAAGTGACCACTAATGGTGATCATGAGGACACTGAAGAGGATCAGGAGAAAATTGGCAGTACAGCGGAAAACAGTTGTGATGCCGAGGATCCCCTGGGTGCAGCGACACAGCCAGTAGCAGAACAGCAGGAGCAGGAGCAGTTAGATGAGCTAGTTATACAGAAGAAGAACAGCGATGAAGTGGATGATCTGGAAGAGGAGGAGGAGGGTAGCCAAGAGAGCGGCACAGCTAAAACTGTAACCGACTCGGAAGCCGAAGCCGAAGCAATCCACACAGAGGAGGAGGAGGAGGAGGCAGTGGTGGAGTCAAAGAAAAAAGAGACGCCACTGAATGGCTTCATTCAGAGCCAAGAGGCTAAAGGGGCAGCTAAAAGAGAGCCCAAAGCGGCAGCAGTAGGAGATGCCGCCAATAAAGCCAATGGCCAGGCGAGCACAGCTGAAGCGACAAAAAGCAGTGATATCACTGACAATGACAATGACGAGGATGACGATGCTAGCGGTGTTGTCAATTTGGATGAAGACAGCGATGAGGATGAGGAGATGTCTGAAGCACCGCCAGCGAAGGCTGCTACTGCTGCTGCTGCTAAGCCAAGCAAGGCAGCAACTCCCAGCAAGGCAAAACCAGTGCAGCAAGCAGCGGTTGCTGCTGCGGTTGCGGTTGCGGGTGCTACCAGCGGCGGTGAATCTTCCGACGATGCCGTGGTAATTCCTTCCGACTCTGAATCGGAAACGGGACAAATGGCAGTGGTGGCGCCACAACAGACTCCCAGCAAAAAAATGATGCCTGTTGTGAAGGCAATGCCAGCAGTGGCAGCACCACCACCGCCGCCAGTCCAGGATGACGATGATGATGATGATGACTGTGTGGTCATTGAGGATGATACGCCACCAAGTATTTCGCCAAGCGAGCAGGGACTTAACAAGCGCAAGTGCGATCTGGACGACCTACAGTCAAACAACAAGCGACAGCGCAGCTCGACGCCCTCCGCAAACATGGTTAACATGGGTACTGGCATCGGTCTGGGGCAGCTGACCATCAAAGATGCACGCACCCTAATGCCACACGAGGCGGGTCCAACGGTGGGCGCAGCTATCTATCCGGTGACCATAACAAATGCCGTCACTGGCGTGGCCACAAATCTGGGCAATGCACCACCCAAACTGGTGCCGATGTCGACAGGTATTTCAGGTGCAGGCTTGGGTGCGACAGTGCAGCTGAATCCGCCAACGCTCTCGTTAACTGCCGCTGGTCTGCCCAGCATGACGAATAATGCGAATCTGTTGCCGGGCCTAACAGACGATATGTTCGTGCTGGAGGCGCCCTCATTTATTGTGCCCTACATCTACGAGAAGCCACCGAATGATAATATCCGCGAGGTAATCAGAGCCATTGAAACGAAATATGCGCTCTCTCCGGAGGATTTAGCTGTGGCGGACAAACTGGATGAGTTCGACATGATGACCGAACAAAATAAGGAGGATAAACTCAATGCCGATGCTCAGGGCAAGAAGAAAAAGAAGCGTGGCGACGATGAGTCTTGGTCGGAGCAATCCGATGAGGATGACGATGAGGATGATGACGATGATTCGGAGTCGGGTGTGCGCACCAAGGTTTTAATCAAAGAGGCCAACGATGACCTTACCGCACTTAAGGGCGCCATCAAACCAGCTGCTGCACTGGCCGCATCGGGTGGTGTCACCTCCAATGTGGCCGCCAAGCCAGGCCAGGAGAACTATTTTGAGAGTCCGTTGGGCAAATTCTTCATGGACATTGGCGTTGGTCTTGTACAGGAATACGTTCAAGCCGATCTGTTGCGACTGCAAAAGCGCAAGATGCGCAAATCTCTCACACGGGATCCCAAGGACTTTGAGATGGCCATCAATGCGCTCAGCGGCAATCTGCAGGCATCCAAGACGAAAAATGCACCCTTCAAGTTCACGATGAAACGCTGCGAATTCTGCAACTTTAAATCCGAATCGGCGCTCTCCATGGCGAATCACTATGAGACGCCGCACATGAATGGAGTGCTGTATAAGTGCAACTTTTGCACATTCGAGATACGCAACGCCACCGAAATCGTTTACCACATGGAGGCGGTGCACAATATAAAGGCGCGTTTGATCAAACCGCTGCCGTATCATCAGTGCCCCAACTGTGGCTTCGAGGATAATGGCAAGGCGAAACTCGCACGCCATCAGCCTGTCTGCGCCAAGAAGTTCCGGCCGGAACTTAATTTGGCGCCGCCCAACGATTGGGAAGCACCCGCCAAGATACCGCGCATCAAGCCACGCCACGGACTCGTTGGCACAGCCACTGCCTATCAGGTAATAATAATATATATATATAATATGGAAGTCACAATCTAATCCGCTGGTTTTCTCTTGCATAGGCTATGGCAGCGCAGGCGGCGGCGCAGAAGGCAGCCCTGGCGACTATTCAACAGCAACAGGCAGCAGCTCAAGCCCGCAATCTGCAGGCAGCGGCGCTCGCCGCACAGAATGCAGCCAAGATGCGTCAGCGGGCTCCACAGATGCCCAAGGCTATGCCCAATGCCAACAGTATGGTGAGGAATCCAGCGCCAGTACGCGGAACCATTGGCAACAATGCGGCTCTCTCGCTGCCCAATAGCTATCAGCTCGCCGCCGGACAGCTTGTCCAGGTAAGAGCATTCAGCTAAAAGTAAAGTTAAGCCTACATTTCCCATATATTTACTTACATTTCTGTATGTTGCAGCAAGCGTCCAAGAAGCCCATAGCCGGGCAGCCGAGTATCTCAATAACGCCACTACCTCGACAAAGTGCGACTGGCAGCAATGCGGCAGCTGCGTCGTCCAGCAAACAGCCAACGGCGGCAGCGGCTGGCATGAAGCCCGGACAGAGTCCCAGCAGCGGCAACAACAAGGCGCAGTTTGTCATCTGTGAAATATGCGATGGCTATATCAAGGATCTGGAGCAGCTGCGCAATCACATGCAATGGATGCACAAAGTGAAGGTAAATTCAAAATACAAACAGTTTAAGGTATAACTGTTAAAATTGAATTTTTGTTTGTGTTTGCTTTAGATACATCCGAAGATGATCTACAATCGGCCACCATTGAACTGCCAGAAGTGTCAGTTCCGCTTCTTTACGGATCAGGGCTTGGAAAGACACTTGCTGGGCTCACATGGCTTGGTCACAAGTTCCATGCAAGAGGCTGCCAACAAGGGCAAGGATGCCGGACGCTGTCCAGTCTGTGGCAGGGTATGTATTATTGTATTTAATATAACCATGAACTCTTAATAACTGTTTGGTTTTTTAGATGTACCAATGGAAGCTACTAAATCACGTATCGCGCGATCATCACATGACCCTGAAGCCCGCACACTTATCCTACAAGTGCACCGTGTGCACGGCAACCTTTGGCATGTACAAACAGTTCGAGACGCATGTGTATACGGCGCACAGCACTGTGGCCAGAAAGGCAATGGACAGCAAGAAGAACAGCGCACAGTCGCAGTCCAGCAGCAGTAGTGGTGGTGGTGGCGGTGGTGCCGGTTTGTCGCGTAATTCGCTGGGTGCCGCCAACGATTCGCTGCTGAAGCCGCTGAAGATCAATGATGAGATCACCATTATACCACAGCCCGCATCGAAGCCACGCATCACAAATATGGAGAGTCATGTTATAGGTATGTTTTGTAGACTCTACTCTTATCGTCGATATATATTGAACAATATAATCAAATATTTATTGTATCTGTGCAGATTAAATGGCGCGCATCGTGCGGATCAACCAAAAAACCTAATCTCGCATAGTTATTGCTGCAGCATTTTGGTCGCTGGCGCGTTTAGATAAGTTTGTATGATTTATAGGCTGCGCCTACGCAAGCGTTAGTTACTATATATAATTTGTTAGTAAGCCAGAATTGTATAAAGCGAGAAGAAATTTAGAAAAACAACCCACAAAGCAACCTAAAGTAAACAGTAAATACATACGTCGATCATTAAGAGAAAAGTTACCGCTTAACACACAACATACACACATGATTATGATTATACAGTTACGGATACACAGATACAAGATACACAGATACACAGATACAAGATACAGTTTCAGATTCTAGTTACGGTTTAGTTGATTAACAATGTTAGGAGAAAATGTGAAATTGTGCAAATAAGATGAAATTGTAGCTACTACTAATAAATAAAATTTTGAATACCATGCATAATTTACACTCACACACACATACATATTAAGCACACACACACACCCACACACACACACTTAAACAAACAAACATATATTTTAAAAGAAGCCGCTAGAGCGCATCGTCTATACGACTATGTAAATTAGTTAAAAACTAAATATTATTTATGCTATATACGAATACAAGTATCTAAATGTGCGTTGCAGTATGTACATATATTAATACACACCAATACAAACAGACACTCACACAACACACACACACACCTTGGATGGTATAGAAGGTTGCTACGTCAAATCGAAATCGATATTCTTGACATCATTATCGATGGATAGCTGGAAGTTGAATACATAGAGAGAGAGAGAGAGGTTGCTAGGTGGCGTAGGGGGTGGGAGCGGGGAGGGACTTCTAAGGCTTGTGGATTTGGAGAACGTAAATTGGCTTTTTGGAGTCGTTCCTCTAACTGATCTGAGACGTTCAACAAATTTTAATGTTCGTGTACAAGTTTAAACTTATATTTATATATATATATAATCTATTAATATAAAATATATCATCTACTAGTGTTTAAGAACAAAATGTACTACAGTTAAACAACTAAAACAACAACAAACAAACCAACAAATGAAAATGAGAAGAATTAAAAACTAGTTAATATAAAAATCCATTGAAAAAATTCGTTTTTACTCGAAGCGAAAAGAATTCGCAGGTGTTTGTTTATAAATGGAAAACATTGAAAATGCGAAGTTTTTCGTTTTCCAGATTAAAATGCGCAACAGTCTGTGAATCACAAAAGATAAACATTTTATTAGATTGCTTCTAATTGTAGCCCCATTAGATTTTATTTCGAGGAAATATTTTGCAACAAATCGTAGATTTAATGTGTAATTTATTAAATATGAATTTCGAATTTTCCTAGTCAAGATTATAGCTGTTTCCGACCGGAAAAATGTTCAACTTCCATTCAATCCTCATGGCTTTGGGCCATTATAAAAATTGTGTTAATTTTTGCACTTAATTATGAAATATGCAATTTTTTTTTTGAGTCATGCGAGGGCAAATATATAATATATAATGGAAAGTTTTCAGCAGTCCGTCGGAGTCACATGAGAAACCCGACGTCAAGTAAGTAACCCATTTCGTAGCATTTATTTAACACTAATGCGATTTTTATTTTAAAGCGATTTTAACCATGGCAAATGGCAATTTTTTGTGGTGGTTTTTTTTTTGTTGTTCATTTTTGGTCCGAATGGAGGCTCATCCATTCTCTGCCACTTAGAACTATATCGACTATTTATCATAATTAACTGTAGCTAAGTAGAAATATCAAGGGGAGCACAATGCACTGCATTATGTTCTTGAATTTAGGTCTCTTTTGACTTGGCCTCCTTATCCAGTTCGTTGGAGGCAGAGGCAGAGGAGACGATGTCTTCCAATCCATCGGTAGGCGGGAAGAGTTCGGCGGCATGCGTTAAATTGGCTAACTCAGCCTCGCTGAGCAGTTGGGGCTTCCCGATCGCGCTCGTATTGGACTTGGTCAGCTGATAGAAGGCGGTGTCGCTGTGCGTTATGTTGACGATGCTGCCCGTGAGTGGCAGCGTCTCCAGCAGCTCCTGTGGACTGCTAAAGGCACCAATGTTGATTGGGGCAATGCCTGTGAGCACCTGGCCGGAAACGTTTGTCTGTATGGGCAATGGTATGTTGCCCAGATTGATGAAACTATTATTTGAGTGCGCATCGTAGAAGGTCAGATCCACACGTTCTTGTTCCTCAAAGTCCGTGTCATTGTCGCCCACCTCGGTGAGAATGCCAATCTCATAGACCACCGCCTTGACCACATAGCTAAAGGATTACAAGAGGAGAAATGGTCAGTAAACTATAAACATTTCTATCTTATCCAGTGATACTTACAGGTTCTTCGGAGTATCATTGCCACTGCCATGGAGCTGTTCAAGTGTGTCATTATCTAAGCTGGAGCTAACGTCCACAAGGGGCAGGGAGCAGCTGAAGGCCAACAGCATGCCCAGCACAGCGGCTCCAAAAATCGCATGATGTGTCTGCATCTCTCTCAAAATGACTTTTTCGCGGGGAGACAACAATAGAAGACACTCCTACTGGCGAGGATCTCTGCTCTGTGTGTATGGATTGGCCTGTGCGGGTCGCTACTGCCTGCTCTGTTCGCTTCTCTGATGTTCGCGTGTTTGTGGCTAATTAGTGCAGATCATCCGCTTTTATAGGCATCGCCTCTTCGCTGGATGTTTCTCGCTGATTCCGCTTAAATATTGATACCTGTTAATTGGCTAACAGGTTTGGACATTGCCCCTCATCTCGAGGCTCTGGACCGTTGTTTCTAGTTGCCACCCCCTCACTACCTCACCCCCTATCCCTCATCAGTCATTGTTTTTATCGCCATTTTTGGCTCGCAGACTCTAATTAATTGTGCTCGTTTTTGTATCAATGCGGAGAGGCCGTCTACGCAATTCTCAGCTGGGTGTAAGATCGCAATTGTTGATGTCAACGGTGTGTTGTTTACCTGGCCACTGGCTTAAAAATAGGTTCATAAACATTGCACCCCCGATCTGACGCATTCGCGATGTCTGGACACACGCCTGTCTCGCAGAATTCGCACATTACGCATTCGCACCGTGTGACGTTTGATTTGAGTACGTTGTACATTTAACTGAAGTAAACAACTACTAATCAAATTTTATAACGAAATTAAATTTATTTGTCAAATGGTTCCTTTTGCTCTTAGCACAAGCTATTCATTAGCATCTTTGAATCACTCATACGCGGCGTGAGGCAGCAAAAAAGCTCTTATTTTTCTATTATTCATTTTCAACTCGTCGCGTAAAAGCTTCTAAACAAGCTTCAATACACGTCATTAAATTAGGATAATTTTTAACGAATTGTAATTAATCCATTTTATTTTTTGTTTTTTTAAAAAACAACTTCACACAATAGCCAACTGCTTTGAGCTGGCTTGCAACAACACAGAACCAGACCAAACACAACTTTTCATTCATAATCGCTGACTGTTATTTGTAGCCAGATGTGCCCCCACTTTGGATTTGGCAGTTTAGTTTAGTTTAGTTTGGCTAAGTCTTAGATTATGTTAATGGAAAGTTTTAAACTTAATTTGCACATTGATTTTCTGTTATTTGTTGTACGAATTATAGCCTAAACTACTCATTAATTAAAGTTGTAAGCTGTAATAAATAAATACAAATAAAATATTAGCTTTTAAATTAAGTTTTTATTTACTCTTCGAACTCTAAAACCCCAAAGTAAAAATTAGTTTAATTGCAGTCGGTCTTTAAGCAAATAAAGTGTGACAATCATATTTGGGAGGTCGAAGATTGAGTCAATTCTTTTTCCGCTAAAGATTTGTATTTTTTTTTTTCATTTCACTTCACAGAGTAAACCCCCCGTAGACAAAAACAAATTTTCCGTGAAAACAATTGTGCACAAATATCTAAAGATTCTATATAAATATAACAATCTAATGTTAATTATATTAATTTGAACATTAACAGACTTTAAATTTGGTATACAAAAAAAAAAAAAAAAAACAGTTTAAATTTAAGCACCGACAATTTTAAGTTTAAATGCCAACTAATATTGTGACCAAAAATGGTGGCATCAGAAGGCTGTATCTATTACCATTAATTTAGGAAACAGCTCAGTCACAAATAAAGAATTTCAAGTTAAAAATACTAAATTAAAAAGAAAAACAGAAATTTAAGGAGAACAGGTGCAGAAGAGCGCAAGCGCATTAAACCAGTTAACAGCGTATCGCATTCGATTCAGGGCACGTTTGGGCCGCAGTGTTAACTGAAAGCTTAGTTACAAAACTTTTTGTTTTGTTGTTGTTTTTTTTTTTTGAGTCGGCTTTAAAAACTCGCACGCTTCTCGTCAGCGAACTTATTATCAATCTGGACTTTGTGGTGAAAACAACTCGGAAATAAAAAGTAGCTGCATCAACTGAGCCATGAAGTGCGCATTGGTATTCACTGTGAGTGGGAAGCTTGAGCTGTGCTTGAGATCTCTTCTAATGATCCTGGCTTTTTTCTTCTTTAGCTGCTGGCCGTTGCTGCATCCAGCAGCCTTGCTGCGCCGTTGGACCTGAATGATCTCTTCCTCGGTCTGCCAAGGAATGCGCCAGCTGTGGCGGAGCCGCAGCCTGATCAGGATGTGGTCAAGCGACAGGTGCTGGCCAATGCCGATGATCAGCTGAAGCAGGTCTCGTTCCAAGCGCTGATTGGCAATCTGGAGAATAGTTTGTTCCAGTCAGCGTTGAGTTTGAATGGCGCCAGCGCTCCAGACTCGGTGGTGACTGAGGTAAAGCCGGAGCCGGCTAACAATAATGTGCATATCATTGTCAAGCGTTCGGATGAGCCAGTGACCTCTACTACGCCTGTTGCCCTCACAGACGAAGCGCAGGAGCGCAAGGTTCTTGTGCAGACCACCAAGAAGGTGCCACTGTCGGAGGAGGGTGGTCCCGCTCATCTGATCATCGATCATGTCTCGGTACAGCCGCACAGTGGCGCCTCTGTGCCATTGATACCCATATTCCAGGTGCATCACACAAAGATTACCTCCGCCACTATTAAGGAGGATTCAAACAATGACAGCACCGATGGCAAACAGACCAAGATTAGCATTACCAAGACATCGATCACCTCAACGGCGCCCGTCGAGAGTCTCGAGTCGCAGAGCAGCAGTACGAGCATCACAGAGCTTCCCCATAGTGGCGAAAGCAGCAGCACCACCACCATCAAGAGCACAACCACCAACAGCTCCACAACCAGCTCTGCCACTAGCACCACACCTAGCACCACCACCAGTGGCAGCACAATTAGTAGCACATCGGAGCAACCAAATATCAAGCTGAAGCAGGCGGAGGAGAAGGAGCTCAAGACAAAGGTGGCTGAAGTCGAGGCTGAGCCAGTTATTTTGACCGCCCGTGTTTAGACGGCAAATTCTCTCTAGCATTAGCCATCTCATGTACACTCAAAAAAACCAAACTCACACATATATGCATATATATTTATATCACGCCAAGTTCAATTAAAGTCATGTGATTTGATCAGAAGCCCAAGTAGCAGCAAACTGACGCCTCTTTATTTAAGTAAAAAATTCACACAAAAAATCGCACGCTCAAACTAGTAACGGGGACAGTTCGGGGTATCTGCCAAATTCGAGGCTCTAATTGAGGCAGCAAACAGTCGAGCAGCTAGCCAACTTTGGAATGGATTAGCATATGTTCGGCTCCATCGCTATTAGCGATTCACTCAACCAGAAACGTTTTCCCAACGCCTCTCAGAGAGATTGAGTTTCCGCTCCATCTATAGAATACACACATATCCACTTAATTGTCTAGTGCAAATAATTCCAATCGGTTGCACGACGCGAATCGAGATAAGCCTGCAATTGGGTTAGACAAATATTGCCAAAACTTTGTTGGCGAGTGTATTTCGGGTTGCGTATCTGCTTCAAGCGCAATTTGTTATGCTCAAAAAGTGCTAATGAGTTGAGGAAAGTAATTTGAACAACTACAGATTTGAAAATGTAATCAATAACAAAATGACTAACGTATATTGAACAAATAAAGCCAAGCGAGAAATTTTCAAATAAATTTGGTATAACAATAAAAAAGACAAGAAGTAGTCAAAAATTGATATGTTATTCTTAGAAGTTAAATTAGCAAAGATGAAATTAACATCGAACTCGTTCCAGACTCGTGTCTTATGGCATATTAGAAACTTTTAACAAATGTTAATCTCCTGTCAACGAATATAAATTAAAGTGACTTTCTTCACTTGATATTTGAAATTCATTTAATGATTATAATTTTATTACAATTTCCTCATTCTTATCAAGAAGTACTTGATATCTTTCATAGCTGAGTACAATTATTGCATTGGGATTCACATTTTTTTGCACTGACTCATCGGCTTGTATCTGAATATCAGGTTGAGTTATTCCATTTCCAACGAAGAATGATCGCGGAACTGATAAACAAATGGACACGAGCACAAATGTACTTCTCCGAAGACCGAGGGGTGAGGAGCCGATATTCAGGCTGTTCACATGATCAGAAGAGCAGGCATTAAGTATACGCAGCGTGTGGCAAATCTTTTCAACACCTAAAACAGTCGGATATTTACTGTTACTGCCTGGGCTCCATTCATCGTTTAAAATTAGCACACTTGGCCAAGAATATGTATATTTAGAGCCAGGCTACTACTTTATTTACCTTAATATTAATATAATTCAAATGAATATGCTACATAATAAAAAGGTGTCAGATAACGCCAGCGATTGTTGGTTTGTCGTAGATAACCGCGTTGATATGAATACATATTCAGTTTGTAATGTGAGTGTGAGTACACTCGAAATATTAGTCTGCTGAGTGGAGCATTGGCTTCAACTGTCCCTGGCCAAGTCTTCTTTGTTGGCCCAATAGTTTTGATATTTGTTAAATAACTTTTGATAGCAAGTGTTACCCTTAAAAATTGATTAGGTTTATCTTATCGCATATGACCAAAAAAAAAAAAGCCAAGAAATTACAAAGAGCTCGGAGAGCTCGGGTACTGATTGTCGATGGCCATTCAATGGCGGATGAGTTTTTGCCCACTGCACAGTGTGGAGCACAACGTTCTCAGTCCAAGGAAAGCAGCCGTCGAATGCGCTTCGCTTTTCTACTTGTCCATAATAACATCAGCCAAGTGAGGACCAACTATTATTCTAACGGTGAGCAAGATAACAACAACAACAACAACAACAACAACAAATGTTACTAACTGATTGCTGTTGTTTATGGCCGTCATGCGTATCGAATAACGAACCCACGTTGGTTTCTATTTAAAGTACCTTATGTACGAAAGTGTAATTTCATTCAAGTGCACTCATTCCATGACTCATTCGCACATTGTGATGGTGACAACAACAACAACAATAACAATTAGTGGCAATAAATGAAAATTGAATTGAAAAATAAAGACCCGCTAAATTGATATATGCGAATAAATATATATATATACATATGTGGCGAAGAACTCATTAAATTGATTAGATACTCAAATTTTGTGCTGGCTTTTTTTCTAATTTCTAATTGAATTTTTAGCCTAAAGGTATTGCGTGCGTGGTCTTATCGAATGGTAACAATAATCAGGAAATTAATCGCAGGTTTTATTTAAGCATAAAAGTATAAACAACAAGGAGAACATCATGGCTGGAGTCAGCGTGGGATTTGCCAAATGTTTTATGCTATTTATGGCTTGTGTCATATTGGTAAGTCGAACAGACCAAAATTGCATTCAACTATATTTTTTTTGTTGATATATTTCCACAGTTCCAATTAATGTCTTTCCTTCATTATTAAACAAAAATAAACACATTAGTCATCCATAGATATACATACATACATACATATATATACATATATATGTATACCTAATTCACACGAATCATAAACCATTTGTTTTTATTACTTCCACGAATTCAGTCAAATTATATACAAATCTATAAAATGTTATTCTCTGAATGTATTTTGACATTGTGAGCACCCCTAATTAATCATTCACTATCAACATAACAGTTGAATAATGTTTTAAATCAATTACTTGATATTTTGGGAATAACCAGTCATTTACCTAACAAATCATAAATGTCGCTCAGTGTAGATAGCAACTGTGGTGTGAAGTAATCCTTCTAATCTGAACCATAAAAGTTTGACTGATTATTGAATCTATTATTTAATTCGTAGCAAAGTATTTCCGTTGATATATGCAAAGTATTCATCTTGACTAATTACCTTCCTGAATACATTTGTACAGGCTCAAGGACTCGTTTATCTGGGCCTTGCGATATGGGGCATAACATTGCGTAATTGCGAGACGACATCGGACATTGGCAATGATCCCTTCAAGTTTGCCATGGATCTGATCTACTTTGTGGGTAAGTGGCATCACTTGAAAATAGTAAAAACATCCAACTTTTATTTAAATGCCATAAATAGAGGAGAGATGTGGCGATCCGACGCTTCAGCTGTACGACCAAACTTACCAGTTGACGATGGACTGGTCGAAATCCTTTGCGGTCACCAATCGTGAATACATATTCATGATTGTCTATGCGGCAGTGAGTGGCTTGTGGATAGCTTCCTCATCTCTAATCATACGTGAGTTTACTGTTTAATGCTATATATTCGAATGATTTGGATATTATTCAAAATCTCAATAGTTACCTTGTGCTGCGCGACCACTAAACTCATCTCTGGCATCATCTATTGGCCATGGTTTCTGTCCGTAATTGCGGGATGCATTCTGGACGTTGTCGCTACTGTCTATCATGCCCAGGACATAACCCATACTTTGGTAAGACTTAGCAAATATCCTTCCTCTAATGGCTTAATTTAAATGTTCGTCCTTTTGTAGAATATAGATGATGCTTTCGATTTTATTGGCGCCGAACGGGATGCATCAATGCCAGAACTGGTTTGGACAACTTTGCAAACATTTGGCGTCTACTTCTCCACGCCCGCCGTCCTGCTAACCTGCATCAGTTGTCGTTTGGTGCTCATCTGGCTGCTCAACTTGATTGGCGGCATCTTTTGTCTGTCGCTGTCGCATGTCCTGGCGAACCAGACGTCGCAAAACAAAGAGGTCTCCCAAGTAGCTCACAACAATCAGATGGCGCCACGCCTGCAAACCCCTCAGCCTGTGGCTCTCGCGCAGCCCGTGTTTCAGCCAACTGCGCCCGCTTCCTTAACACCCGAATTGGAGCAGTATCCGGAGCAAATACGTCCCAAGCCCTTGCCCATTATTATACCAGCACAAACTGCCGAGATGATGCAGCGACAAGATTCACGTTATCAGGCTAGCGATCGCACCACGCTACAATCGCCAGTTTTGGTGCTTCCACCGGTGCCGCAACAGGAGCAACAACAACAACAGGCACAAGTTCAGCCAGACATCAACACCTATCGGACTACAGATGCGCACCCAGATCAACTCAATTATCCTGCCTCTGAAAACAACTCGCCGAGGACTCCATTGTCGCCGGCAGCACAGCAGATGGCAACTGGCTCAGCCTTAAATAGTCGCTATTCGGAAATCTATCCGGCACAGCCTACAAATCAGCGCTTCAGCGAGGAGCTGCGCAATCAAATGCCATGGTCGTATACGAGCATGATCACGAAGCCGCCACCACCACCCCGTAAGCCACAGCAACAGGTGCAGATTTATCCACAGATACCGGAGCCGGATTACACGGAGTACTAAGTGGCCTCCGTACGAATTAAGGCATTGAATGCGGGCAAATCAGCAGAGCTGCTAAATTATTGCTACATTGTTTTGAGTTATTGTTACCTTTATTATATGCACATAAAGCTAATTTATATGGCCAATATTTAGAATTATGACTATTTCAAGAGCTTTTCCAATATGGCTCTGCATTTTATTTTACTTGAACTGGAAACTTCCGTACCAAACTGAACAGTTACAAGTTTTATTATATTCCTAACATTGTGGAAGAATTATATACAATAAGATATTTTAAATATTGAGACAATAATAAACTAAGTCTTGTTATTGCACTAGTTGTGAAAGGACACGCAAAATAAGATACAAATAAACTAACACTTCGTTTTTCTTTTGTCTATGGGGGATTAGAAAATGGGCAGACAGCATGTGCATGCACCAGTAACACATATTAGGTTGATGTATTGGCTAAATTGCGACAAAGAAAATTTTGTAGCATGCTTTTAGGAGCTCATCGCAGACGTTAAAAATCGCGCTAACTCTGAAATATGTTTGCAGATCTTTGAATGACTCGAGTAAAACACATCCCTTAAAGATTTCAATTTTATTGCTTTAATGGTATAATTCAATCGAATTGGTAAATCGCTTAATGTAGATATCGCATGTAAATTAAACCATTTGGACTATATGCTGTTTATTTGTCGGACTCTCTTGCAGCAGCTGGTGCTTATGCCGCACATGCGACTTCACCAGGCTAAGTACTTGAGGCAGCTCCAGTTCTAGTTTTTCAGCTCCGCTTAAGTGCAGCTCGAGCTTGGGCGCTTCCGGATGCAAAGCCTTGGCGCCAACTACAATTGTCAGTGGGTGTCCCAGGCGTTTAGCATCGAATAAACGCTTGCCAATGGTCAGCTCCTTACGCTCATCATGCAGCACCTCCTCAGCTCCACAGATTTTCGTCAGCTCCCGCAGTAACTCAAATTCTATACGCTCCGCTGTCACTTGCTCCTTGCTGCCTTGCTTGGGCCCAATCAGGCAGACATCATAAGGTGCAAGTAGTTTGGGCCAACGTAACTCCTGATCCGTCGAGAGCACTTCTAGAGCGGCAGCAATGACACGCGTGATGCCAATGCCATAGCAGCCCATGACGAGCGGTTCTGGTTTGCCAGAGGTGTTAAGGAACGTAGCACCCAGCGGCTTTGAGTACTTGTCGCCCAGCAGAAAGGTGTGCGCCACCTCCACGCCACGTACGGGAGTCAATTGTGATCCCTGACAATTGGGACATGTGTTTGCTGATGCGTTTTCAAAGACTTCAGCGTTTCCCGCGTAGCCGCAGGCGCTGCATTTAAGCAACGTATCCTCGCCCACTGGTGAAATATAATGATATTCATGCGATAAACTGCCGCCCATAATGCCCGTGGCTGCCTCAACTATAAATATAAATACAGATAATAGTGGATATGGGAATACATACATTATTTAAGGCACCTGTGACAAACGGAACTTCTAGTTGCCTAAAGAACTGTGCGTAGGTTTTGCTAATTCTTGCGTAAGTCTTCTCTGAAGCCTCCTTTGTCACATCGAATGTGTACATGTCCTTCATGAGAAACTCCTTGGCTCGCATTAGGCCAAATCGTGACTTTAGCTCATCCCGAAACTTGGGCCCAATCTGATACAGACGCAAGGGTAGTTGGCGATAGGAAATGGGCGCTGTTGTGGCCAGCATGGCTGTCACCGCTTCCTCGTGAGTCTGAAAGGGATATTTAAGAAATATATTATGCATATAACTTTGTGACCTGCTTAATCGGTAGATTAGCACTTCAGTCAGCCTATACTCACTCACTGGACTCATCAGGAATTGTTTCCCGCTGCGATCGCGCACCATATAAAACTCGGAAATGTCGCCTTCCAATCTTCCAGTCTTCTTCCACAGTTGTGTGGGCGTTAGAACAGGCATGCTGATCTTTTGGCCACCCGCCTCTTGCATATTGCGTTGCACTAAATTAATGCATTTGTCCACCGCACGCTGTGCTATGGGCATAATCTGGTAGGTGCCATTGCTGCCTGGTTTAACCAGGCCAAGCTCCGTTAACAGCTGCAAATGAAAAATCTCGTAATCTGATTGATGCTTTCGTAACACACACAAAAATTACCTTTTGACTACGAGACAGTTGCTCTGTTTGCTTGACGATCGCATTTTTTGGAGTTACCAAAAGTGGCCAAAATAGACTGGAAGCTTTATTCATGTTTAAAAAACATTAAATGTTTTTAGGCAAATAATTAAAGTTGAAATAAAAACCGGCACAAGCCAAACGCAATAGTAAATGCAAAACAGCTGTTCAGCCAATTAGTATCGATGTGACGCGAGAAGAATATCGATAGATGTGCGAATATCGCCAATGTGACCGTTTTCAGTCACCGGTGTTTTGTTTATCGTGTGAATTTTGCAAATATAGAGATGAATTTCCAGGAGCTGTACAAAAAGAGCGTGGATCTGGGTGAGCAGCAGAAATTGCGCCA
The DNA here is from genome assembly GCA_037043585.1 of Drosophila mimica. Classification (NCBI taxonomy): domain Eukaryota; kingdom Metazoa; phylum Arthropoda; class Insecta; order Diptera; family Drosophilidae; genus Drosophila; species Drosophila mimica. The sequence goes on from JBAMBE010000579.1 coordinate 620,994, forward strand.
GCAGCAGCTGCTTAATGTGCAGAAGCAGCGACGACAACAGCTGCAAGATGAATACCGTCACGTACCCGACTCCGACGACGATGACGAAGAGGCAACGAAGGAGGAACGCGCAGAGCAAAGCAAATCGCAGCGTAAACAACGCAGGCAACGAAATCGCAAAAGCAACAACAGCAAGGAAAGAAAGGGACAACATTTCCGCCTGCAACAATCGGAGTGGCTGCGTCATCGTCCCGAGAATCTGGCCGACTGGCTGCTGCTCCCATGTCCCGTCGGCAAACGATGTCTGGTCATTGCTACCAACGGACGCACCAAGGTGTATAACAAAGCGGGTCGGATCACAATGCAGCTGCGTTCTCTGCTGCCCGGCGATGGTTACATGCACAAGTTCAGGACTATCTTGGATTGTGTCTACGTGCCGGAGGAGGATACATTTTATGTGCTGGATGCGCTTGCATTTGGACAGCAGCAGCTCTTAAACTGCGATGCCAACTTTCGATTCTTTTGGCTGCGCTCACGCTTCGAGGAGCACGGGGAACTGAGTGAGCTCAGTAAACGCAATGAGAAACCTTTCAAGCTGCTAGAATACCATGACTTTGAAGATTCTAGTGCAATCGAGCAGGCGCTTCAAAAGTATCCACAGTGGACGGACAATCAGCCGCAGCTGGACGGTCTGCTCTTCTACCACAAGGAGGCGAGCTATGAGTGCGGCACAACTCCACTCGTCTGTTGGTTGTTTCCCTATATGGTGCCCGATGTACTGCAATTGCCTGTGCACAGCAGCTATGCATCGCCAGATGATTACCGACCAAGTGCAGCATTAGACTACATGGATGAGTTTGACAAGAAGTTGCTGGCGCAGCGACAACAGCATAAAAAGCGCGGTAAAACAACAGAAACTAAAGAGACAGCCGCAGCAGCAGCTGGGTTGGATGCGGTTGCCATGGAACAGGAACAGGAAGATGAGCTTGCGGAGTACGCAGAGCTGCGCAGCATGTTGGATCAGCAGCGACGTCTTGAATTGGGTGAACTTGATATGGACTGCATGGAACCGGCATCCCCAGCTGCTGCTGCTGCTGGTACTATCAGCTGTTGAGCGCCTGTGTCGTTGTTGGGTCGAAAGTGGGAGTACTAGGTGGTGGCTCTAGAACGCATGCGCACTGCAGCCACACACATTTTGGTCCCTGGCCAGAGAACGCAGCCCAGATAAAACAAAAAAAAAAAATAGAAAAAGCACACAGCCACTCAAGGAAAAATTAATGCAATACTTAGAGCTATAAAAAAGAACAATTGTATAAAATGGTCATTCAGCGCAGCTGGAAGATTCTAAGTGACACAGCGAGCATAGCGCACCACAATACCATCAGTGATGTCCAGCATCGTTCGCCTGCTACACTGCAGGTCAATTCCTCGTCGGATGATTCGGATTGCTCCAATCAGACCACTCATTCCATTGACACACGCCTTGCAAGTCCGCTCAAGCAGTCGAAACAGCCGGAGGCAGAGCCCACATTGGAGATAATATCAACGCTAGCGCCGAATGAAATTGAGCCCACACGGGTGCGTAGGGATAACAATATACTTATATTAAAGTTAATTATTTCATATGTTTCATTGCCTTACAGAAATATATAACCACCTCTGAGATGGCGGAGACAATGCTGCAGAGGATACGGCATCGATACAACGGTGTCTACAACATGGAAAGTGGCGGCAATGCGGAGTCAGCTATGCGAGCATTGGAACTGTTGCGGATCAGCGTGCAGCAGGCATTCGATGCGGAAGTCAATGATATTATCAAGCGCTATATGAACGTAGGTATCTAAAACATTTTAAGTTGACTTGTTAAAGACATTTGTTTGCTTCTCTTTGCAGAACTATTTCAAGCCCGCTTTTGGCAACATAAAGGAGAATCTGAGGCATTATGTGGTGAATGAGGAGACGCTGCAGAAAATGTCCTCCTGTGCGCTGCTGGAGAATGCCAAGGGCCAGTATACAAATTTTTTAATACGACAACAGCGTCCAGGTGGTGCATTAACAACACTTGCCTCCGAGCAACAGCGTCTGGGGCTTAAGCGTCCGGGAAAGCCCCTTGAGTACAACAACAACAAAATGTATGCCAACAATTTGGGGTTTCCTGTCGCAGCTGGTAAGCCCATGCCCTGCACCTCAAATTCTTTTGCTGCACAACAACATCAACAACAACTGCAACACCAACATCTGCAGCAACAGCTGCAGCAGCAACTCCAGCAACAGCTACATCAGCAACAGTTCTTGCAACTGCAACAGCAACAGCAACATTTGCTAATGAGTGGACCGCTGCCTACTCCGGTGCGTCGTCAGATTTTCTGGAACACTGCACAAATCTCGACTTCAACCAAATTTGTGCTGGATGTGCAGGCGAATCTGGCATTTGGCTTCAACATTGATGGCAAGGAACTGGGCGGCGCTCGACTCGCCAGCAAACATCCCGAGATAATACGTTATCTGCCGGATGCAGAGGATCGTGAGTGGCTAATGGTGCGTGGCATTATTCCGCCCGAGAATCGCAGTTCGCGTTTCCTGTTTCTCATTTACGACGAGATCTGTCGGCTGCAGCAGACCCACGAGCTGTATCGGAACCAAGCCAGCATTGATCTCAGCATGATGCTCACTTTCAGTGTGACCGAGACGATGATCCACAAGATGAAGCTGTTTTTTGTGGATTTGAACATTAAGAGTCGTGGGTTGATTACCAACTCCTTTGTTCTGGCCGACAATCCGGAGCAGCCGCCGCAACAGCAGCAACTGCTGCAAGAAGAGCAACAGCAAGAGCAACAACAGCAAGATCAATCACAACAGCAGCAGCAAACACAGCAGCAACAGCAACAACAACAACAGTCACTGCAACAGCAGCAACAACAAGCGCAGTTGCAGCAACAGATGTCCAACAACAACAGCCACTTACGGAATGCTCTGCTACAAGGCGTGCCCACATTGCCACAGCTGACGCCGATGCCAATGACAATGCTAATGCCAACCGTTGAGGATGCAACGCCCAAAGATCAGACTAATCAGACAATCGCAGCGGCACCGTGTTTGCAGGGCACCGTTGTGGGTAGCAGCACCGCCAATCCACTGAAGGCCAAAATTATGAACAGCAGCAGCATCAGCAACAGCAGTTCGACGCTCAGCTCATCGCATGCCACACTGACGGCTTTACTTAACCAATGTGGGAGTTCAGCGGGTTTGGCACTCACCAGCAAATTTCGCAACTAAGCCAAATTGTAATTAAAGTACACACTATATATTATATCAATACTATCAAATAATAATAATAATAATAATAATAATAATAATAGCTTATTTGCGCAACTATTTTCGTCACGCCATCATGCCGCAATAATAGAAACCAACGAGCAATCATTTGGGATTATCTCAATTTCAGCTATAGATAATAAATGTACAGAATGAATTTCCATTTTATGTTTCCAATCAAATTGAAACTATATTTAATTTACTTTATCGATTAAAGCTTAAGGTTTGCGTTTACTTTACTGAAATCCAATTGGTTTAATATGATAAATGGCCTTCGTTCATAAGAATATTTATATTGGGACACTCTTTCTTTTGGGCTAATCCAAATCGCAAGGTTTATTTGTAGAAAATCTTGACGGCTTATCCTGTCTGACAAGTCTGTTGTTTGGGCGAGACATTGATTTGTTTTGTTTTTCGGCCTTTTGGCATGGTGCCAAACACCAGCGGCTAACCCATATGCCACATTGCCTTCAGTGTAGCGTGCAATTCTCTGTGCGTTGTCTAACGCATGCTTGACTGGGGCATTTCTCCATATCTCGAGTGTTGTTGTCTTGCAACTGCTGTCTATATATACATACATATATATTATAGATATGTAACATGTTGTTCATACTATATAAATATATAAATACTATATATGTAGATACATTTATACTTTTTGTATATTTGGGAAGAGCGCAACGCATCGCATTATAGCTGGCGATTCATGCAGCTTCAGCCTCGGCAACCATCCCCTTTCTTTCCGCTTTCTGCTCCATTCCTGCTTGTGTGGAATCGCTGAGATTGCTGCTGCGACTGATGCTGTTGTTGCTGGTGCTGCTCCGTCTGGTTGGAAAACCATTATACGGCTCACATTCGGACTGGCGTCGCACATCGTCTTGAACGTGAAATGTGGACGCGATCGTTTTAATCGCATTTACAGTTCTTTCTAAAAAACAATAAAATTCAGGCATCGGGCGTGGAAAAGCGCTACATATGTATACAAATACATTTTCCGAAATGAACATCTCGGGTTCGTTGGGTATTCGAATAAGATCGTATCCGTGTGCGCGTGTGCGTGTGTGTGGCAAGTTCAGAGACAGTCGATCTCAATTTTTTGGGCTATATTTTGGAAAACTCAGACGCGTTGCTTCGTAGTAGGCACGAATACTCCGAGGTGATCGTTTCGTTCAATCTGTCAGATACAGATCGATATATAAATTTCTTTTGTACCGTACAAAAAATAAAAACAGCAACAACATGAGCAGCGTGGTAAGTAATACAAGAACGGATGATAAAAAATAGTTTCAATAAAATGAATTAATAAAATCATGGATTTTATTCGATCAGGATGAGGATCTGACACCCGAGCAAATTGCCGTTCTCCAGAAGGCCTTCAACAGCTTCGATCATCAAAAGTCTGGCAGTATTCCCACCGAAATGGTTGCCGATATTCTGCGTTTGATGGGTAAGTTACAAGATGCGACGAGATTAGGAATTTCATTTTTAAACTACTTTGGTTTTATCTCTTGAAGGTCAGCCCTTCGACAAGAAGATCCTGGAGGAACTGATCGAGGAGGTTGATGAGGACAGTAAGTATACGAATTCCACATTAGCTGCTCAAGGAAATAAGCCATTAAATTCAGTATCAGTTATATCACTCTTGGCATGTATTTGGGCTTGATAGCCAGTTGAATTTCGTGGCCATATATACTATTCTGACGGTGTCATATATATTCATTGAGTACACGCTATATTTCACGTAGTGTAATCTATTATTAAATTTCCAGCTATTTATTAATTTATAATTTTGTTTTGCAGAGTCTGGTCGCTTGGAATTCGGTGAGTTCGTGCAACTGGCTGCCAAATTCATTGTGGAGGAGGATGCGGAGGCCATGCAGAAGGAGCTGCGTGAGGCGTTCCGTTTGTATGACAAACAGGGCAACGGTTTCATTCCCACCACCTGCCTGAAGGAGATCCTCAAGGAGCTCGACGATCAGCTGACCGAACAGGAATTGGACATTATGATCGAAGAAATCGATAGTGATGGTTCCGGTACAGTTGATTTTGATGGTGAGTTCGCAAATCTGATGAGAGCACGACACATAAATATATATATATATAAACATGTATATATATGTATGTATTTATGGAATCTAGTTGTTTGCGCAAAAAAATTGAGAACCACCCAGCCACCCACGTAAAAACAGCTACCACACCCACTGAATTTGTAGCGTTCATAAATTTGTGTAAACATCAGCTAGATGCTAGATGAGGCGAAATGACATCGCATCTTCTCTTGGTGTTGATCTTGAGTTCTCGATTATGACAACCTCATCGTTTTGGAGCATATCGATGCTATTTATAGGGGCGCGCGACATACAAAATAATTATGCCGAATTTCCATCAGGTTGATCTCGTGGCATATGCCATTAATAACTACATCTGTATATATACGTAGTATATAACATTTACATTTATTTATTTATAAATGCACATTACGATCGCTTTAGCATTCGATTTTTTAATGTCTGTCATTCGGTTTAATTTACAGAATTCATGGAGATGATGACCGGCGAGTAAATAAACGCAGTCCCCAAGATTCACACACAACCACACACACACCATACAACAACAACACACCCTGGTACACTGACACACAAACACACGTACACAACTACATACACATACCCTGGAACACACACACAGCACATGCACACGCACACACACACACACATGGACACACCTGTTGGGCCCACGTTCACATATATTTGTTTATATTTGCACATTTGTTTCACTTCGCAAACAAATCCACGTATTTAAATTTGAACAAAAAAGAAGCAGCCTCAAATTAATAGCATTAAACACTTTTGTACTACTTTTTTATACCAAAAACAAAAATAAAAATACAACAAAAACTGTGTATGCAAAAAAAAAAAGTTAAAAAAACTACAAAAACTACAACTAAAAACAAACAAATACAAATTGCAAGCGTATTATGGTTGTGCTATGCTGTCAATGCCAACCGCACAGTTGGCTGATAAACGCGGCTAGCTATCAGTGAAGAGCGCGCCCCACCTGAAGAAAGCTGACGGCAAAAAAAAGCTCGTCAAGTTAACTACGTTAACAACTGCGCTCGACGCTGGCCTCGACGGCGACGGCGGCGTCAGCGTCAGCGTCTCTGCTACCGCTGCTGCCTGCCATTGACCAATTCGCGTTGTTGGCCCGCTCGACTTGGCGGCGCTTTTTTTTTACTTACTGAGTGTGTGTGTGTGAGCGAGTGTGTGTGTTGCCTTTTTTTCTTGGGGCCGCCGTTTGTCGGTTCAGTTGCTTGGCTGTGGCTTTTGTGTGCGCTCGCCTTGCCGTTAGCTGTTACCTGTCGGCTGTTCAGCTACCAACATCTGATCGCATGTGCACCCACCGCTGACAACAACAACCTAACCTGCCTCTAACGTTCGCTCGTGACTGTGAAGTGTTTGCTTTTGATAATAACAAACGAATATCCCCAAATATTAACAAGAAAATGCCGCAGAGGTACTGTTATTTACATATATATATATATACAAATACATTTTTATTTGTAGATAAATAATAATAAATAAAATAAAAAATAAATATGTATACCTTTTGGGGTAGCAGCTTATCGAATGTGTTAAAAATGCCGCCGACGACTTCTCGTGTCTATAAAATTTATGGCCACATAAATAATTTAATACAAATTGTTTCCAGACATCGCATTTCCTTATCAAAAGAAAAACAGAAAGGCTTTGCTTGATAAATTGTTAAAAACCAAATAAAAAAAATCTATGCGCGTGTTTTAGATATATATTTGTGTGTTTGTGTAAAGAAAACGTCAGCATAGCTTGATAAGCGCATTTTGTAATTTTAAGCCGAAAGCCAATGCCATTAAAGTTGCTGACACGCGCGCTGTGGGAACCCCAGATTGCATATTATTATATGCAGTTCAAGCGAAACGGGTAAAGATTCAGAAGTAACCAAAAACCCAACAGCTGCTCCGATGAGTCATTATTGAACAACAGCAGCAGCAGCAGCGATAGCGACCAATACAAAAGGCATTATGGCAATTAACACTTCACATTGAATCAAATCAAGCCCCAAAAAACAAACACAAAAAAAAGCAAAGAAAAAAATCATATACAAAAAAAGTGTGATAAGGCAAACTGAGTTGTTCTTTTTGTTGTTTGTGTATATTTGTGCAAGCAATCAAGTCGTTATTATTGATTATAATAATAACAACATGTTATTTGAATATGTGATTTCTATTACTTTGCAGCTCGACAACAAATTGGTCATTCCAGCCACTACATCGACAGCGTAGCGGACAATTTCAGCACCATGTGCTTAATCCGGTGCCGGAGACGGCGGTGCTGACAACACCCCCGCCTCTACGCAAACGTAAGTACTATCTCCTATTTTGAATATAACCGCCAATGTTTGAGCATTCACATGACAACGCATTTGCTGTTTCGATGTCTTGCAATAAATCGATAGCAAGATGAATAGATAGTCAGGGCTACAATTGCACTATTCATAAAAACTACTTATAATTTGTAGGGAAAACATTATGACAGAAATATCTTAAGTTATTCTTATCTTTTCTCAACTTAATTGAGCACAATTGTATCGTAAAACAACACATGCTACATGCACAATTTAAAATTACGACAACATTAGAGATGGCAAGCGAGCACACAAAGAATATCGCGATATCGGTCAGAAGATGCATTCGTTCGATTTTGTTTGTTCATTCATGAACAGAAGCAGTTGTTAGATACTACCACTGACTTATATAGACAACAACTCTAATACACACAACACCATCCAATAACATTACAGCGTTCTTACTGCAAATCGGTGGCGTCGCTGCTAACGGGGGTGCTGCAGCACTAGCTGACAAAACCAAAAGGAGATATTTAACAGCCCGCAAGAAGGTCAAAAACACCATGAAAATGCTTGTCGTTGACACCGAGCGAGAGGAGGCTCTAAATTTGGTATGTCTCTGTGTGTGTAATTACAAATGTCTGTTCAAAGCCTGCGCCAAAAATGCAATGCAGCAATTAATCAACAGCGCAGCTAATTGATTATTGATTGTCTTCGTCTCATTATTTGCCTTCTTCTCTTCCCACTTCTCTTCCCACTGTGGACGATTGCCGATATTATTGATTTGTACATGAAACGGGCCGCTGTTGACTTTTTGTTATTTTTTTTTTGGGGGCGCTATCGCAAAAACGCCTACTTACACACACACAAACACACACACATATATATATGTATATACTGCGAACATTCTTGTAGCAAATTGAATTCGAATGGGTGCTGAGACAAGAGGTTCATGCGATCTTAAAACAATTGCGAACTATACTAGTTGTAAGTATTATCTAGAAGTAACCGAGTGTCCTTGTTGTTATTACAAAACTAATGCCAAATTCTTTTTTAGGAATGCGCTCATAGATTTCCGGTGCCGCTGTACGATAATGAGGGCAAGAAGACTGAAAAGTTTATACTCAGCGTTTCACCCGACCAGCTGAAAGCGGTGCTAACACTGACGGGCGATGCGATAACGCAGGCGGTATGCACAAAACCCACCCAAAACAGCCTATAACAGACATTCTTATGTACGCTTATTACTTACAGGATATTAGCTTTAAGCTGTGCAAGGCGCCAAGTCAAACGCAACGTACCTCAATAACGCATGATTCGCCTTGGAAATTGCAGCAAGTTCAGGATGCCGCCAATCATCTTCAAACCGCAATCAATCACATTGACGACGTTGATGACTCTTATCACTTCAAGTGAGTGTGTGTGCGTGCGTGCGTCTGTGTGTTTGTATTTTTCCATGACTGTTTTCTGATTTATTTATAAATTATATGCTGATGCTGTAGAACCTCGGATGAAGTGCTCCATGTGATAGGCAATATTCTGGATGCATTGCAGCGCGGTCGCAATAGCCTGCTGGTGCCGAAGAAGAAGCCAATTGAGGAGCTAATCAAGGGACGCAATATGAAGTCGCTTGTGCCCAACCTGCCCGAGGATCTGGCCGTTAGTTTTTATCTGCAAAGCCATAAGCTCATCATTGCCGTCTATCAGCTGCTCAACAATCAGGGCACAATGCAGTTCGACTCGCGCCAAGCGGAGATTGGCGTCCAGTGGCTCAACGATGTCCTCCTGCTGCTCATGAATGGCCAGAAACTGTGTCAGCAACTGAAAGACAAGGTAATCAACACATTGACTCGCATTTAAGAGCTGATAAGCGAATTGTTTGTATTGGTTTTTTTTTGCTCTTTGTGTTTTATTTATTGAACGCACACATTCTTTCGACAAGAGTGTGAATTAGCCTGCAAATAGTATTTTTTTATATGCCAAGTTTAATTTGGTTTTTTTTGGCAAGTTGCCCGCATTATTATTATGCAGGTCTTGACTGTGACGCAAGTTGCAAATTAATTTAACCACATGCATGCATGGTATACTCATTAAATGTATAAATAAATGTCTGATTTATGAACTATTTTTAATATTGCTCTTTGCAGATATCCGTGTTTTCAGTATATAAAGATTTTACAGTTGGTTCGCGATCGCCGTCAGCATTATCGTACTGAATATAATGAAAAGGAAGGATATGTGTGTATGTGTGCAAGTGTTATTCGGCAACACAAAACAATAACAACAATAATAGCTGATAATGAAAATGTATTTGTAATAGTTAAAGTAAATAATGTTAGTTAAAGTGTTGCTCTTTGCAACCGCATAACAAAATACCTAATATACATATATATATGTTTATATATATATAAATATGTATGTATACATATATATACATACCATATACGGAGCTATATACACCTAACTAGTTTAATACACACAATCAACATTCACATTGTTCATAGCGCGACAATTCAAAATTATAGAATTTGTTTTCATTGCTTCACGTCACTCCAATTATGCATCTAAATGCAATAGAAAAATAATTTACTATGTTTTGTATATGTAACTAAATGAAATTGCTAGATAATTATTAATGATTATTTATAGTTTGTACGTTGTAACGTGCGTACATTAACATTATGATACTTATGTATATATAAATATTTATGTTTATATAAATGCAGAGATACCGTAATCAAAGAAGTCAGCTAGTAGTTAACATATTGATATATACATACAAAACCTGCATACATACATTACAAGTTAACTGAAGATTAATATATATACGAAATAATGTATTGTAATAAACCAAACCGAAATGTGAAGAGAATTTTTAATTGTACTAAACACCATTTTGTATTCCATGTATGTATATGTTAATGCTAATGTTTAAGCGCGCCTAATCTAATCCAAAGTCATTTGTATCAACGGCCTTTAACTTCTCGTTTACTTTATATTTATATATATGAAGAGGGATGCAACGAAAACAATTAACAATGTACTTATATATATTGAATATTGTAATATGCCTGTGTAATTAACACGATGCGTTTGAAAATTGATGAAGAAACCTATTTATATAATCTCTAAGCCTATTTAATGTCCATATTCATTTAATTGTTGTTGAATAAAAATTGAATTTTACCAAACCTTATGCGTTTACTCATATTCAAATTTGGCGCTACCACGAGCGATCGATAACATTGGCGATCACTTTTGCCTTTCGATAACAAGGCAGCTTAACAGTTGTCAACTCTGTCAGCTTATTCGTAACTCCATTCGTGCTTCAACCAGTCCATCAGTTATAAAGCGGCAGGCAGCGCAAAACATTGATTGGTAGCGGCGAGCAACAAAATCTTATTCGTGGTAAGTTCAGCACGTTGATCAAAGTACTCAGCGAATTGCAAATGTAACGGTACGCGAGTTAAAGGCACTATATCTTATTAGCCATTACAAGGCCCATATAATGTGCAAACAGACAGGCTAAGAGTCAGACTCAGTGCTCAACCACTTGATGTTTTAGCCAACATTTGATGTTGTAACAGAGACGCGGAAACCAGTTCGGAATAATTACACTGAAGCTAGTTTCCCGTTGCTGATGGCTTTGTTGTCTTTGCAATTTGCCACTGACTCTGTTTTTGTTTTTGTTGCTGAAGTTGATGTGTTGCAATCGCCACTAGCCCAGCGTCAAAAATAGTAAATCTTTCTTGCCGTTTGTGATTTGTGTCTGCTGGTGTTGGCCAAAGGTGATGAATAATTTGACCATGGCCAAGTAACACACAAACCTAGGAAGTAGCAACACAGTAAATAAAAACACCACAAAAAAAAAAATAATAAAAAGTAAAATATTAAAACTAAAGTTTTGGACAAAAAAGAATGGAATTAATAATTGCATTAGCAAATAAATATTTTGTAATGTTTGTAGAGACAGAAAATGAAATAGATTCCTTGACTTTTGATTGACTACAAAAAGCTGTAGTTTTGGGGATAAAAATATACAATTTGGATATATGATCGTCTCATTATCATAACAAAGCAGCACGTAAGCATGCACTATAAAAACCGCCAAGTCATTCCAAATAAAGTGGCTTTAGTGACCTCTGTGAAGGTTTCGCCATGGTGAGCAACTTTGGCTTTGATAATAACGTCTATGAGGCTGCAGCGGCAGATGGAGGCTTCAGTTGCGACAGACTTGCACAGTTTATGGCATTCGCTTGACCAACTCAGTTGGTCTTTTCTTTTTTATGGCCCATGCACTTTCCAAGTAACTACCAACATTTCTGCCTTTTGTTTCGAGCAGTCTCAGAGAGCTAAAGTTTGACATTAGACGCAAAATGGAAACCACTGCTGGCGATGTGGTGCTCGTAACGGGTGGCAGCGGCTTTTTGGGGCAGCATATCATCAAAATGTTGCTGGAGCAGCGCAAGGAGCTGAACATCAAGGAGATACGCTCGCTCGACATTGTCCCGTACAAGAACAAAATTGGTCACTTGGAGACGCCGCAATTGCTGCGCACATTTGTCGCCGACATTAGCGGCGAACGTGATAGTTTAAGCAAAATCTTTGAGGGAGTTGACAGCGTCTTCCATTGCGCCGCGTCCGTTAAAATTGAATATCCGCCCAACTATGAGGAACTGGAGCGTGTGAACATAAATGGTGAGTGCACTTAAATTTGCATGCTTTAAACTTCAAATTCATTAGAAATATGCACACAAACTAATCGAAGCGTGACAAAAATATACAAAAACTTTCTCATATGAAATGATTATATTTAACATAACATTTAATGGCAGCCACTAGCAATTGATTATATGAGTTATGCACTATCTAGTATATATTTTAAAAGACAACAGACTTAGTTGCAGAAGTTATGCAGAGACGCAGTGAGATTGATTTATTATAAGTAGAGGGTATCCCTTAGTCAGCCATATCCATTTACTTATTTATGATCGATTTAGTACATTCAATTTGGGCGAAAAACTTGTTTTTAAAATTGTTTAAAATGTCTAAACAATACCAAAAAAGAGAATAAAATTTTAACAGATTCCAACGTCGTCACACGAGCGACTTTTCGACTCTTGATCGTCTCAACTAATTGGCAAAATAATGTTATTATTGTTACTTAACTTAATAATAGGTGCTACTAAAATGATAGTCATAAGCTGCAACAAACTAATACATATATAATTAAATTACTAATCTATATGTAAATTGCAATTACAGGTACGCGAGCTGTGGTGGATTTGTGCATACAAAACAATGTGAAGCGTTTGGTTTACAGCAGCTGCACTTCGGTGTGCTTTGTGCCGTTTAAGGGACGCAGCACGTTTGCGGCGATTATCAATTCCACAGAGTCCAAAACGGATACGCCCACGCTGGATAGCTCTAAGCTGTGGGAGCAGGATAATGAGTTTCTCATTGCCGGCTATGCATCCAGCAAGCTGCGTGCCGAGAACATAGTACTCAACTCTAATGGGGCGCCGCTGCAGAACCAATTGGGTAAGCTTTGGGATTGTCATTCTCTGCTATTTTTCAATTCTAGTAATCGTATATATTCATAGATTATCTGGCCACTAGTGCGATACGTGCACCGTTGACTTATGGCGAGTGTGATTCACATTTCATCACCGACTCTTTTGATTACCTATCCACACGCGATTGGATCTTTCCACGAATTGCGGGAGCTGGTGGCAAACAGCAGTTGGTCTATGCCGGCAACGTTGCGTGGGGTCATATTTGTGCCTACAAGGCGCTAAAGGTTTCCACCAAGGCTGTGAATGCTTTGCCTGTTTTCGTCACCGATGAAACGGGCATCAATGATGTTTCACGCTTTATCCAGAAAATGGCGCTCTTGGGCGAGCGGTTCACGGTGAAGACTAGCTGGTGGTATATTCCACATTTTCTGTACTTCTTCCTTGCCTTCCTTCTGGAGTTTGTGATCCGTGTGGCCTATCCCTATACTAAGTATCGTCTGCGCTACTCACCACGCGCCATCTCCTCGTTCACTTCCTCTATGCTGATGTACAATCGACTGCGTGCCTCCATTCACATGGATTATGTGCCACTTTACGATGCGGATAGCAGCGCCGAACGTAGTGCCAAATGGTATGCCAAGTGGTGGGATGACAGGAAGCTGGCCAAAAAGTCAAAAAAATCGAGTTGAGCTCGATTTAATGCTGTATTATTAATATACCCTATACTATAAATGGTAGGGTATTTTCATTTTTCTGTTTTGTGTACTGAAAAAAAATTTAATAAATCTGGGTGTTACTGTTATATTATATTGTCCTGTTTATATCAGTGCTGCCGAATCTGAAGGTTCCAAATCATTGGCCACAGGACATCCAAATAATCTTGACAGTTTGCAAGCTATCCTAATGGACATTATCTATGTCTATGACGATATATAGAGTTGGTGATCTATTAATTAAATCTCATAATTAAAATGCAGTTTGATGGAGGATAGCCTTCGCGCTTTAACGCACCATTTCATTAAAAAATCTGTTGGGATTTTAACTCCTCCTAAAAGTATGCTTTAAAATTTTAGACTTTCAGAGACTAGATTTCATTGACCATGTTATAAATTTGCTTTGGTGGTACCAACTGGACCCTCGCCCACCCAATTGAGAAGAAAAGTCTTAAATTTATGTTTTTGAACAATGTTCATATTTGTTTATTAATCATTATGAATTAATTTATTTATTTCTCAGTTATTTCAATATAATTTGTATTATATATTTTTTTGTTGCTCTAGAGCGTTTCTTTGCCATTGTTTTTTAAACTTATGTACCATTATCTTAACTTATAATGCCATTATTTAATTTTCATTTCGGTTTTAAAATCATGTTTCTTTATAGTTTATATTTATATATGCATGCATATCGGATGTTGTTTAATGCTTATGCCGATTTTAACCAGCTCATTGGAATATCCTTCAGGCCTGCCTCCCTCAACAACATGCTGCTTTATGTAACACATTGCAAACAAAGTGATTTTTTTTTTCGTCATTATCAATTTCAGTTAATGGGGTAGGTTGTAAGTTGTAAATGTTGTTGCTAAAGTTTTTAATAATTATTTTTCTTTTGTTGATATTCTGTGTTTGTGTGTGTGTGTGTTAAAAACTTTTACAATTTCCTCTTGACCGACTGTGTTCGTGTGCATGGGTGTGTGTGTGGGTGTATATGAAGTGTGTGAAAGTGGCAATAATTGCCGTATCTGAATGATCTGATTCAGTTGTTAATTTTCATCTTTGTTGGTGGCCTCATATTGTGTGGGTTTTATTTATTCCCAAGGGTCCTTATAAATAATTGAATTACTTTAACCATCGGCATGCGCCCTTGTCTGTGTTTCATCATATGCTTAACATTAATGAATTTAACTATATGTTTATTTGTTGTTCTTGGTTATATAACTATCATATATATATATATATATAATATATCATATGCCATATATAGTATATGATATACTCATATATATATGTATATATTTGTATTTATATGTATGTATATATGGGCATATTTGGGGTCGTATGAAGATTTTTTGTTGCCTTTTGGTATCATCATATATATATATGTATATATGTACATATATATATATATATATGTATAATTTGTTGTTTTTTTTTTTTTTGGTTTTTGTATTTCTCGTAGTAAATATACAAATTCGTTACCGGATTTCTTTATAGAAATGAAAAAATTGTTTTTACTTTAATCTTTTTAATATTTTTTGTGTTTTTAAATTCTTGTTATGCTTCTATTTATGTGTATGGCTTTCGCACGGTTTTGTCTTATTCTTGTTGTTGTTGTTGTTGTTGCTGTTATTATAATTTACCTTGTATAGTTTGCTGTAAGTGTAGTACTGTACCAGTTTTTCTCATAGCTATTACACTGTCATACATACATAATATATATGCACTATATATATGTATATAGAGCTTATATACACACATTGGCAACGCCTCCAAAAACTTCATCAACTTTATGCTCATCCTGAATCACTCGATGCCCAATGTGTCCTGCTGGGACTTAGTACCTAGACTAATTTTTTAAGTATTCGCGCTCAAGGTGTGCGTGCTCCTCTCCTCTCCTCTCCTCTCCACTACACTCCACTCCACTGGATTCAGCTGAACGACTCTACTCGTTTCATAGATACCGCACAATATGCTATACGAGTATCTATGTATGTATGTATGTGTGTGTGTTTAATTGATTTTCCATCCATCGCACGCATCGACTTAATTACTTTTACTTACATAGTAGAATACTTACAAACTGTACGCTTTATTATCGCGCTTTATATAAATGTATCTTCATTTTTGTCTTGTTCTGCCTTGTTAAATTTTGGGGATTTTTTTTTTGGTATTTTTTTTTTGTTTTTTTTTTTTTTAAGATTCCTTCGACTTGTATCGTGTATAAAGTATTAAAATGATTTCATTTTGCTGGTTACGCATTTGTAAATACAATTTTAACGTCACTGCCGCCATCTTTGTCATTATCTTTATCTTAATCATTTTTGTTGTATTTGTTTTTGTTTTTTTTTATTATTATTTTATATTTTGTTATTTATTTTTCTTGTATATATTAATATATAATTTTTGTTTTTCCATATAGTATAGTGTAAAATATATAAGAGATATTGTCAATATAGTAAAGGTGTTTTTGTCAGTAGGAGTACCAACTGCAAACTGACATATTCCTGGGGGGAATTTCTTACTTATAGCAAAAATAGTCAAGTGATCGTTCGTATGTAGGTTCTTTTGTATGCATTCTTTACCAAGTATGTGTGTATAAGTATGTTGTGTTTAAGTGTGTGTGAGTGTGGGGTGTGTGTTTGTGTGTGTGTCTATGTGTTTATCTGTGCTGAGGTCTGGTGTATGTACATATGTTTATGTATGTCTATAAACTCAAAACTGAAGATAGAAAATGATGTCTGATATAAGTATGCTACCATTTAAAGTGTACAAGGCTCACAAACCGCGTCGACCCAAGCGATCCTCTAATAACTATAAGTGTTTTTCACTTTCTCTCAGTTAAGGGATCCTGTGATCCTGTGCTTGGGACATTTGCATGTGTGTGTGTGTGTGTGTGTGTGGGTTTGCATGGTGAAAATCAAGTTCGTCGTTAGCATAAGATATTAGTTATGTAATTGTATTTAACGGTCGTTATCGTTATCTCTTGTATTTATTTGTTGTCATTTTACTCATACACATAATTAGAACTGATATGTTTTATAAGACAATATATATAATAATAATAATATAAAAGAAAAAACGGAAAGTAAGTCGTATAAGTAGCTACCGAACGTTTACTCTTTGCTCTGTCTTTTCGTAATTGTTTTTTATTTTTCACATTTAAAACTATTTTACATATTACATTACGTCTTTTCGTGTCTTCCCTCATTCTTCTTCTTGTTGCGACCACAAAATTGACTTTTGACTCAAAAACGGCGTTTAGCTTAAAGTATGTGTGTGTGTGTCTATATTTTGTTTAAAAAATCTTTTACGGCATACTTATGCATTTATTTATACACGTTTTCCTCCCTATATAAAAAAGAGGGACATCTTTTGTTTAATTATGTTCAATTTAAAGCTTTTGCGCCTGCGCCGTCAAAATTCTCCCATCGATTTTCGCATTGACGGCGCCTTCAGTAGAAAAATAATGAAAAAATGTTCGATTTTGTTTTCCATTTGTTTTTTTTTTTGTTTTTTTTTTTGTTTTTTTTTTTATGTCTTTATGTTGCTCTTTGTGTTGTTGCTGTAACATTTTTTTTTGTTGTATTTTCTAATTGACTGAAATTGATTTTGTTACAAGGACGCATTTAATTTGGTTGTTGTTGTTGTTGTTAATGTTGTTGCTTTTATTGATCCGGTATACCAATGTAGTTTGCATGAAGTTGTTGTTGCTGTTGTTGTTGTAGTTTGCTGTCTTGAGATTCGTGTTTAACAATAGAGCACTACAAATAAAATGTGTAAAGCATGTTCTTCTACTCATAACGAACGTTAACAGGGAAAATGCTAGAAAAAATTCAACAGTACGCTTAAAGCTGTTTTGGTTTTTGACTTACTCGTACAACATCATGTATGTGTGTGTGTACTATAATAACCGATTTGGGCCATTCAAAGCTAACCACTTTCAACCAGCCCAAACAGCGAGCTGCCTTAAATTGTCATTCGCTTTGGGCCTGCTGCAATAAGTTTTCACCATTTTGGTTTCGGTTTTCGACTTACAACATAAAAAATTTCCTAGCTGACTGTACTTTGTGCCAGCAAAGTTTAGCATACATTTGTATTAATTTTTTTAATTTTCATTATAATTTTTTTTATTTTTTTTTTTTTGGCATTTTTAGCTGCCTAGAAATGATTTGTATTGTTTTGAGAATTGTTATAGACTTGGATTCCATTTCGGGGAGAATGTGTGTCATCCTCTCCTCTCTCTCTCCCTCTCTCTCTCTCTCCATATATACCGATTAAGGAGAGATTCTACATTTTGTGTGCTTGTTTCTTTTTTCTAGGACAGTCAAAAAATGTTTACAAGTAATTTACAATATGCATGTTTGTTCTTATAAAGAGAGTTAACATCTCTGCATTTTCCTTTCCTTTAATACAGTTCTTGCGCTGTCGCTTTCTGATCATTATTAATAATTATATATACATATATATATATATATACACATATATATATGTATATATATAGATATATATATATATATATATATTTGTATATATATTTTATGTATATTTATATATTGGTGTATATTTAATGTACTCCTTTTTTATAATTATATTTTTTTTTTGAATTTTTTGTTTTTCTTTTTTGTCAAACTTACTTCTCTGCTTGTTGTTTTGCTTCGTTTTGTTCTTGTTGTTGTTAATTATTATTGCTTTTAGAACGTGTCTTAAAAATATATTTATTTATTTAATTTTATATGTGTATGTATATGCCTTAGACGATAGTTGTTTTTTCTCATATATATATTTGTATGCAAATATATCAAGTTTTCGCTTTGTTTTGGATTTTCATCATTCCGTCAATCCTTTATTTAAATCCACTCGAAAATTCGCTTGGATCTCCACTAATTTCGGCTGTCACTCATGATAAGCAGGCAGCTGGAATACGAGTACTTAAAATACGCTTTTGACCTGTTTTTTTTGGTATCTTTTTAAATCTTTCTTTTTTTATTATGCTTATATATTTTATGTTATTAACAAATAGTTTAGTTAGCGTTAAAGTAACCATTGCCTTGACTCCCTTGCAGATGTATGTATGTATGTGCCATTAATTAATAGCAAACATACATACGTATACATAAGTAAAATATGTTTTTTGTGTGTGATTTCTTTCATTTTTGTTTTTTTTTTGCTTTGCTGGACAATCAGCAATCACCAATGCACGATAATCTAGATACTGGATTGCCTCTAGCCGATTCATTTATATATATATATATGTATATATATATGTGTGTAATTTAGCAGCTTACTTTCGCCTATCTAAAATTGTTTTTCGTGTCTTTTTTGCTTTGCTTTCTCATTCTTGATTATTCATATATGTATATATAAACGTATATATAATTTTGGTTTATTAATTATGTTGTTTTCCCTTTTCGACGAATCCATTTTCTTTGTCTCCAATGAAGTGCATGTTAACTGAAGGTGTGTGAAATGTCTGCGAATTCGTTTAAATGAAGTCCTCAAGTGATTTCTTCACAATACTTGGATGCATCTGATTTGAGTTGGTTTTTGTATTTGTCAACATTATAAACGCTATAATTTATAATACACTGCAACTATTTGTCGTAATTTGTAATTTGTATAGCTATGTATGTATGTTTATGTATATCGTATTTGTTTGTTGGTTTTTGTTTTTTTTTTTTGTTGTCGTCATCATTCCTATATAAGTTTTGTATTTGGTCCGAGACTTGACAGGCAAAGTCCTGGAGAGCGTTGGTTTGACAATTTGGCAAAAAAGTTATGAAAGGAACATTTTCACTGCGTCTGTTTCTGTTTCTGCTTCTGCTTCTGTTTCTGCTTCTATTTCTGCTTTTGCTTATAGTTTTTTAGTTTTAAGTGTTTTTGTATGTGTGTGTTTGTGTTTTTTACGTAGCCTAATGCAAACATCTCAGACAGACAAAAAGCGCATCTTATTGTTGTTCTGTCAATTATAGAACAATACAAGTTTTGTTATTAATTGTTTTTTTGTTTTGTTTTTTTTTTATATATATTTTGTTTTCCCACTTGCTGTGTGTAACAAATGTTGTTTACTTAATTGTCAGATAGTTTTTGTTTTGTTCCAATAATTGAATACTCCATATAGTTGTATATAAATATATTTTTCTATTACGCCTCCGAATTGCATCATCGTCGAATACATCTAGTCCCCTCGCATCCTCTGTCCCCTCATCCTCCTCCTGTCGTCGTCCAGTCGTGTCCTTGTGGGACACGAGTCGGTGCGACTAGAAAAATTAATTGCACATAACGTGGCCTGCTTTTCATTTTGCTTTTCATTTTCCTCAACATGAATTCTTGTTTTACCCATCCTCATCTGGATTTTTTACATACATATATTTAGTTAATTGTTCAAACATTTGCGTGTTTCAGCGTTTGTCATTTGTGTTTTGTTTTTGTTCTCTTTATAAATATTTTATTTACTTAAATACAATATATGTTGTATGTATAATAGTTCATTGTTATATTTGCATATGCGCTTAGATTGTAATTTGTTTAAGTTGTTTTTTCTTTTGATTCATCAGTTTTATGTGTGTGTGAGTGAGTGTGTGTGTGTGTGTGTGGGGAGTGTGTGTATTGGTTGTGTGTACGGGAGTTAATATGATTCTTTTTCAAAAATGTTTCTTACATATATAATAGATTTTTTCTGCTTTTTGCAAATAAATTGATTTATGCCTCGAGTCATGCAAAATGCAATCTCTCAATTTGCATTCATTTGTCGTAATGAATGCTTTAACATATTTGTCTAACTATCCATATCAATTTTGTAATTAGCATTATGCGTTTGCTTTCAATGTGAACACAAAAGAGTTGCATTTAGAAATAATACAGAACTTCAACACATGTAACAAATTAGTTCAGCTTATCATCATTATCATCATCATCATCATTATTTTCACATACACATAATGCTTTGCTTTGCTTTGCTTTGCTTTTTGGCCAATAAACGATTGTTGTACTTTAAAATAAATTCATAATAATTATAACTTGCATCTAATTGCTTTTGCACAATTTTGATTTTTGATTCACATACCACTGAAAACTGAAAACATACAGTACTTAAATAGCTGCCAATTGCTTTCAGCCAAGTTGATTGCACAACTTGAACTGAGCCCAACTTTTAACATATGCAAACTTTCAATATTCCTCAACAAATAATAATTAATTATTTGTTTGCATTTTCATTTTCATTTTCATTTTGATTTGTGTGTGTAATTAGTTTGTATATATTGCAGTTTTCTTTAAATGTATGTATGTATAATATGTATATATAAGTATATATATATATATATATATCGACTTTAACTTTAAAAGTTACAACTTAGTTATTTAAGAATAGTAATAATAATGATAATAATCATTTACTTTTAATAATACGCAATTAAATAATAACATTTTCGCTATTATTGCAACGTTTTTGTTTGGTTTTCAACATGTCTCCCGTTTTTCATCTTTTTTTTTAGTTTACATTTTCCATTTTGGTTTTGGTTTTTTAATCATTTTTTTTTGTTTTTGGTTTCTCATTACTTTAAAATTGTGACGCTTCGGCCTCTGGTGCCACAATGTTGTCATCCTCCAGGCTGGCCTTTAAATTGCTGTCTTTTGTGTGTGTGTTTGTGGTGTATATGAGTGTGTGCGGTTGTGTGTGCAAAAGGCCACGCCTACTTGCCGCCTCCACGCTGCCTGCTGCTGCTGCTGCTGTTGTTGTTGCTGCTGCACTCGACGCAGTTTCGTTTAATTTGCATTTTAAACGATTTTTGCTGCACACGTTGCATCTTTTTGGGGCACTGCGGCTGCCGTGGTTGGTTATTTGATTATTTGGTTATAATGTTGTGTTTGTTGTTGCTGTTGTTGCTTTTGCTGTTGCTGCTGTTATTGTTGTTGTTCTTCTTGTTCTTGTTGTCATTAAATTAAAATTAATTTTTTTTGTTTGCCCATAGTTGTTGGATTTTTTACGCTGCGTTCTATAAATTTATATGTATACAAGTATGTGTATATGTATGTATTACATATACGTTAATTAATTAATTGTAATATGTAGGTGTATGTCTGTGTGTGTGTGTGTGTGTGTGTGAGTGTAGGTAGGTGTGTGTGGGCTTGTGTTTGGTTTATTGGGTTTTGTTTGGGCTGCTTAACAGATTTCATTTGCGATGTAGAAATATATCAACATGCAGAGCATACATGTAATTATATATATATTATATATTATTTGTTATATGTGTATATATATGTGTATAAGTATATTAGTTATATACGTCGATATACTTTAAATTATTATTATTTGTTTTTGTTTTATTTGTGTTCTTCTCAATCTTCTTCTTTTTAATGCACTGCGTTTTCTGTGTGTGTTGTTTGCAGCATTACAGTTTTGTGTCTGTTGTCATTGTTGTTTTAGTTGTTGTTATTTTAGTTGTAGTATTGCTTTAATTGTTGTTGTTGCTGCTGTTGCTGTTATTTTTGTTGCTGTTGTTGTTGTTCTTGTTGTTGTCATTGCGGTTGTCGGCGCCACCTTTAATGGTATCCATTTGTAAATGCCGCAGGAATTAGTGGTCCCTGTAAATAAACGTTTCGTTCGGAACAAAACAAATACACCAAAATTATTCAAATAAAATACAATCCCGAGCATCTAATGCACACAGACATATAGAAAGTTATTTAACATTTATAGTTATACATGTATATATATAATATATAAGTGAAAAGTATTGAGATAGAATTAGAAAATTATTTATTATATTCAATGTTGAATTTTTAACTGGAAATTGGTTGCCTTGTGACGTAGTTCTGATAAGGATAAAGATAAAGATCCGAAAATAAATCGACGAAATCGAACAACTTAAAAAAACAACACAATCAATTGCTTGTCAATCAACAAAGACACAAAAAAAGTCCGAATTTGTAAACCAAGCAGTCAAATCAAAGTGTTGCAACAAAACATGGGTTAATTCTTTATCAAAACTCGCCCGAGGCTTGAATAATAAATGTGTGTTGCTGGTATGTAAGTTTGTATGTGTGTGTGTGTGTGTGTGTGTGTGTGTTCGTTTGTGGGATGTATGATTTATGTATGTGGAAAGAGCGCTTAAATTTAATATTTATATAATACATATGTATGGTATATTGTAGAATTGTAAATAAATCATAATTGTTTAATTGAAACGGCCTAGAAAACTGTGCTTGTGACGTGCATACATAATTTTTACTTGATTTAGATTGTTTTTGGTTTTTTTTTTTTTGACTAGGAGTTTGTAAGTTTTTTTTGTTTTTTTTTTTTTTTAATTTTGGTTGATTAATAATTGAAATTGTTATTTGAAAAACACGCTGTAGTTTTGTTGGTGTGCCTACCTTGTGCAACTGCGTTTGTTATATACTCTTATTTCTTTTGTTTTCTCTTTTTTTATGCTTTTCGTTTATTTATATATATGTATATATACATATATATATTATCTCGATTTATATATATATAATTGTATATACTTTTGCTTTTGTTTGTTTTCTTGTTTTATTTTTTGGGTTATCAGTCTTTTTATATATTAGCCATCGCAAAGTTCAACGAATAAATCTGTACGAAATGAAAGAGAAATACATAGTATACAATATATATAGAAGGTCAACGCAATAACTATGTAACTATATATATTTTAATAATTTATCACTATCACTTGTCTGTTAAGCTGTGTGCATAATACAGAAAACGACAGCTAAGCGGACCATTTGGAAACGGACCAGGACTGGGCCTAGAAAACGCGTCCTAGCGCCCCCAAATTTAACACTACTATTCTTTTTTTTCTTCTTCTTTATTTTTTTTGGGCTACATAAGCCAGACCAGAGTGGTCAGTGGTACTTACCGGGCTGTAGTTCAATGGGGCACGGCTAACGGCTATGGGAAAGCCCGATGGCTGCGGACTAGTGGCCTGTACGTAGCCCACATTGTCGGCCCCGCCGGAGCTGTACATGTCAATGGTTGGTCCGGGCGAGTTGGTCGACGGAAAACCCTGCCGTGTGGCCGTAGTGGCAGCCCCACCATGCGGCGAGGCCGACGGACCGTAGCTGTGAGCAGCTGCAGCAGCCGCCTGATAGTTGTTCATCACTGCAAAGAGAAGAGTGCAATGTGAGAAGTGTTCATACAACAAGTTTCAGGTCTTTCAATACTCTTGTGAACTTTACATGGCATTCATCTAAATATGAATTTCTCATGCGTAGAATGAAAGTGCCCTTTGTCGAGTCAGTTAAAAATATTAACCTTTTCTTAACTTTATAATAAAGTGATAAGCTCTCAGGCTTAAGGTAAACTTATTCAATATTTAAATTATGTATTTGATGGATTATCTTTTACACAACATATAGGTGATATCTTACCTGACAGTGCCTGTGTTAGCAGCGGTGTATTGTTGTTGGGGGTCAGCTGCCCGTTGGTTAGATCAACTGTAAGTGGCAAAAGATTAAAAGAGTTGACACTTTAATATATGGTGGCCAAGAATGCTATGCAACTAGTTAAAAGTTGGGCGTAAAAATACCTAAGTTATATAAGAGAGTATATGAAAGTAGTAATCAAGACTGAGCACTAAGTGGTATATATATATATATATAAAAACATTGGTACGATTATAAATAGTATAAGTATGTAAGTAGTGAGCGTATGAATGTTATAAAATGGAACTCATCTAAAATGGAACAGAAAAGGCAAATCAAATAACACAGAAGACCAAATACGACTAACTAACTAGCTGAATGTAGTAGAATATGGTATTTAAGCCCAAGCCCAAAAGTTAATAAAGTAACATTACACAGATATATATATGGTATATATGGTATATAGTATAAAGAAACTACGACGACGAAAAACAGATCTAACTAGAGGGGGCAGGCTATGAAAACACACAAAGTGCACGCAGGATTATTAAACGAGCGTTGACGCTTGAGAAACCCGTTGTCTGGAGCTAGGATGATGGGTCTGGAATGAAACCAGAGCAGCAAAGCGAAACTCAGTTACCACGCTTGGTTAAAGGACACAGGCGCACTTTCCTCCTGGCGCTTTTTCTGTTATCATTGCCTGATGCTGTTGTTGCCATTACTGTTGCTGTTGCTCTTGTTGTTACGGTCACAGCTGCTGTGGCAAGTAAAAATACGCTAGCGCCAATATTGAAATGACAACAGAATGGGAATGTGATTGTGATTGTGAATGGGAATGGGAATGGGTATGGGAAAGGGGAATGCCATTGGGTAGAGGGATTGGGTTGAGAAGTAACGGGTTATGGCTAACGTATTATGAAGTGAGGGATGTGGGGGGGTCGAGGTGTGCTGGAGTTGCAGGGAAATGTGCATGTAGCAGTTGCATTTCCTGCGGAAACACAAAAATTGATGTAACGTAACGTGACGTAACGTAACGAGGCGTGGCAGTGGCAGTGGCAGGCGTTTGCTTATTGTCGTCCTTGTCGCTGGTGCGTGCGTTGTGTGCGGTGTGTGTGTGTGTGTGTGTGTGTGGCTGTGTGTGTGTGTGGCGCCAATCAAGTTTGGCTTACGTTTAGTTTACGCTTTTCGGAAAGCTCTGTGCGCCATGTTGTTTTCATTAGCGACACAGCAGCAGCAACAACTGTGAAAGCTTCTGGCAATAGAAATAGCGGAAACTGCTTTTTCTAAATAAATAAGTTTTTAGTTTCAGTTTTAAGTTGTAGCTGTAACTGTAACTGTAGCTCTAGCTGTTGTTATAGAATGGGTTTCCGCTTTTCTTTGGTTTTTTTTATATACTTTTTTTTTTTGGTAGTGTTGCAGCTGCAACATTTTAGTTTAGTTTAGTTGTCATATTCGTGGTTTAGTTGCGTGGAAAACAGCAGCATTGCCAAAACTAGTGCAATTTGTTGAGTTATGTTTCGTTGTCAGTCTTCTTCTTGTTTATCACATTATTGTTAAAGAACGAACCATTTGAGGAGAAGATCATTTACGAGCAATTAAATGTTAACTTTTGGCAACTCTGGTTTAGTCTGTAACACTAAGTAATTATGGACGTTTCAACAGCTACTTATGTGTTAGTAAACAGAAGATTAAATACATAAATACATAAATATATACTTAAATACATATGAGCTACACATTTGCTCCGTTTTTCAACACTACACAGTTTAAAGAGTTCTTTGATGTGGGACATTAAATTAGTTTTAGTTTTGCTATTTCTAGAGTTTTTAACAACTACAGTGTTTAGCTTATATATAGTTAATATTAAGATTTTTATAGTTATGATTTTTGTTGTTTTACTTGATATATTATCTATTTTTCAGGTACTACTAATGATTGATTAGACGAATCGTCTTCCATATAGTTGGTATTTGTTTGGTTATCAACTGAAAATCTTTTGTAGATATGAATTGGGCTAAGGATACATATAATTTCTATAATTAAATGAAAACTACACATAGATATTTATGTATATGTATGTATATATGAACTACGACTTCCCTCGTTGGGACGTTTACAATTGAGTTTTGATTGCGCTTTTTGCTAAACTTGTCTCTATAACGAGTTACTAACAGTACATTTAATAATCATAAAATGTGTTAACGGCATTTGGACTATGCGTCCAAGGAACAGATATAAAGTGTATTAAGTAAATTATTTATGTATATATAGAATGCTGTTAGGGTTATGCATTTTATAATTAAGACGACCATTAGCTGACCTTGTTGGCAGTTGACTTTTGTGTTGTCGTTGTTCTTGCTGTTGTTGTTGTTGTTGTTGTGCTTGTGGCTGTGGCTGTTGCAGTTGTTTGTTGCTGCTGTCAAGTTTATTACGTATACGCATCGATGGCCACTTTGTCACTCTTGGCTTGACAATTCCCACTGTTGCCCACTCCAAACTGTTGGCTGCTATTTGAAAACGCTTTCAAACGCAAATAACTCAAAATCTAGAGCAAGGAGCAAGGAACAAGAGGCGAGAAGAGCCTTGCGGCCAAAAAGGATAGACTTTGCTTTGGGTTTTTGGTTTCGGCTTTTGTATCCGTTTTTGTGCATTTATTTAGTTAATAACTTTTCGTTTTTGCATAAGCAATTTGAATTCTGCGTTGGCATTTTTGTTCATGTTGTTGCTGTTTTACTTGTTGTTTTGAAGCGTTTTCTTATAAATCACAGTATATACGTGTAAAATACATAGATATGCGTATGCGTATGCGTGTGTGTGTGTGTGTGTATGTGTGTGTTTGTGTTTTAGCTATATAAGTTGTTAGGTATATTGTATATAAATAACTCGCAAGCATTTTATAGTTTAGATACCTCGAAGCAGTCGCTTCTTCTCTTCTTTTAGCCTTTGTCCTTTTGCTATACATTCAATTTAATTCAATTTAATTGCCAAAAATTTTCGATAACTGTATTTAATTAACTAATTAACAGCTTATCAATTTATAGTCATTGATCTGTGTGTGTGTGTCTGTGTGTGTCTTTTTTTTATAGATTTTATTTATATATATTGTATATTAGTACGTCATAAATATCATGTATATAGTATATAGTATTGGTAGCTAAATATTAATGTGAAACTTACAATTATGCGTAAATGGAAAGGACATAGAAAAATTGCATTTTTCGTAAACTTAAAGTCGCTCTTCGAAAATGGATGGACATTAATATTGTATTTTTTCGTGTTTTTTTTTTATTTTAATTTTTATATTAATAGTACAAATGAAATTGATTTGGCTTTTGTATAAAATAAATTTTTGAACTTATTTTGTATATTTTTTATATTAAATATATATATATATATATGTATATAGTTTATATATTATTCATATAGAAATGTCAATAAAAATTTTCGCTCATTTTGGTAGAAATTTATTTGGCTTATTACAGATTCAGTTTGATGCACCGATGAAGGAATTTATGCAGGCTATACGATATATAGTATGGATAGATTTATAGAATTAAAGGATTCCAAAACGAACGCCAAAATATGTATGTTATGGCTATATATGAAAATATGGAACACAACCAAACACAAAATTCAACTAATTAATGAACCTTTGCAATGCCCAAAAATCTCTGCACATTTGCTTATTATCTAAAACTCAGGAGACCCAAAATAATAAAAAATATATATATATATGCATAAATGCGAAAAAAAATACAAATTATATTATGCTGGAAATTAATTAAAGGATAATAATAATAATGACACTACATGTGACAGGCCGGCTAAAATGTTGTTTTTATCTAAATGGATTTCGTGTGCATTTGCGCGGTTTTTGCTGCTGTGTGCTTTTTATTTTATATTCGCGTTTTGGCCAACTAATTTATGCGAATCTACTACAAATAAAAATTTGCATTTAAATGCTTACTGTAAAATAGTTTTATAAATAATAGATTTGCGTTTTGGCCCTGGAACACATCCAAATGGGAGTAGTCGGTGTGCGCTTAATGAGAATTGATGAGGCAATGAAACAAATGCAAATATGTATGTATAATAATATGTATGAGTGCTTATGGGGAGCATATATCGTGTTTTTACTGTGTACATTTTGTGTCATACCTCTAGGATTCTACACACACGTCTATGAATTCAAATGTGTGATTATATGTGATAATATGTTGGCCTAAACACTACTTGTTGTTTTGCTATATGTTTTGAGTATAAAGATTTAATAAACTACAGAACTGATCTATAGAAAGATACTCGTAGTACAGGTGCTGGCTGCCGTCTTAAATGGTGCACAGCTCTAAATATATATATATATATAGATGTATGTATATATTTGTAACTAGGGATTCAGCTAATATTGGTACCAAAGGATTTCAACGCGTCTAGAACAAATGCCAGTTATAATAAATGTTTATATATGTATGTAGCTAAGTATGTGTTTGTGTGTGGGTGTGTGGGTGTGTGTGTGTGTGTTGAGCTATATAGAAAGTATGTGTTGGGAGAGACTAAGTGTCAACTATATAGAGCAGCAGCTCTAACTGTGATTATATGGGTCTGCAATTACAAATACTTGTAGTAAATACTTGATTCTTTATGCATTTTTGTTTATTTTTTATTTTTTAAATAGATCAACAACTAACGAGTATTTGTTTTATTGTTGTTTTTGTTGTTACCATTCACCGTAGAAACAATCTAGTCTAATAAAAATTTTTTATTTGTGTTTGTTGTTGTTGCTGTTGTTAATGGTGTGGTTGTTGCTGTTTGTTGTTGTTGTTGTTGTTGTACCTACTTGTCACAGTACAAATGATTTATTTTGGATTGCGTATTGTCGAAAAAAGAGACAAAATGGCAATGAAATATTAAATACAATTCGCAGGCCTCTCATAGATATTTATGCTTGCTTGTTTTTAATTTTGATCGTGTTTCCCGCTCTCTCAGACTTTCAGGCTTTCGGCTTTTATGGGGGATGTAAGCTTTTTTATTTAGTTTCTCATTTGTTTTTTTTTTTTGATTTTTTTAGAAATTTATGTTGCCCAAAAACTGCGATTTGATTGCCGCGGTGCGCGCTGTTAGCGCCGTTGCCAGCGGCAAAGTCAGCGCCTGATGGTGTTGATATCCCGACTGGGTCTGATTGTGGACAGCCGCTGCAGCAGCGGCAGCAGCAGCGGCACCACCGCCAGCGGGGCCGGTGGCGGCTCTGCTGCGGCCGGCATTCGTGCTACACGTTGTGGTACCATAACTTCTACCGATGCCACAAATAGTCAAGCCTACAAAATCACACGAGATAGATTGCAATGTAGAAAGTGACAGAGAGAAAGAGAGAGAGAGATAGTCGGAGAGGGTAGAGAGAGAGAGAGAAAGAAAGAGAGAGAGAGAGAGAGAGAGAGGGGGAGAGAAGCTAGGGTTGGGACGAATGCGCATATGAATATTCGCATTCGCGAAATTTGTCAACAAGTCCAACGACTCGTTTGCTTTTTTGTGTAAACTTATTTTCCGAGGGATCGATATATGGTTAAGTTTGGTTCTGTTTAAATCCTTTGCTTACTACTGCTATAACTGAGTTGAAAGTGTTGGATTTGAGTACTTAATCAATTGCAAATGGATTTCGACATCCGTTCCAACCCTAGCTAAATATGTACAACACACACTCCGTGAATGAGGGTGGCAAGGATAATCTTACTGGCAAATGTTGATTATTGGGTTCTGTGCGGGTTTCTTTCTCGAGTGATTTCAGTTTATGCGTGTGTTTGGTGCAAATGATACAAAACACAAGACCAAGCAGCATTAATGAAAGAAATATATGCGTGGATATGTAAATGTCTAGATTTTAAGAGCTGCTTTTTATTTTGTTTTATAGAAAGTAAGCTCTATTTGTGCATTGATATGACGAACGTTCTTTATAGATAATGGTAGTTTTATTCATAATTGATTCAATTTTTAGCAGCTGCCCGAACATAACGTATAATACTCGATAAATCGTCAGTTTTATTGATTTTATTGATCAGCTAGATCTCAGTTCCTAGGCTGTGCTGCTGGTCGTTGGTGCAACCATGTAATCACCGATGAGTATTCGATTTTCCGGCATTACTCCCATTACACCAGCTATAAGGCAAATGAAAAAATAAAATGAAAACGTAAAGAAAATATCGATTGTTTTTCGGTTTGAATACGAAACAAATCAGAAACGAGTAAAACAAGTTATCGAGCATGAAGTTAGTATGTAATTCTAATGCATATTATACATACATACATACGTGGACAGAACACAGTTGGACTAGTTTTGAATAATGCCTTTCGTCATATCAACTAACACAAATTTCAATGCGGGAAGATGGTGGTGGTGGTGGTGGTGTTCTTTTTGTGGTTTATGGGGGTCAGTTAATTTTCGAGTAGTCACAAAACTCAAATGCACTTTTGAGTTCATACACTCACACACACACACACACAGACAGTCTCACTCACATACAAACGAGTGGTATTTAGGGACGTACGACATATGCAGAGGATTCTATATATTCTTTAATTATATTTAAGTAAGTATGTGTGTGTGCAGGAGAAGAAGAGATTGGAGCAACTTACCAGTTGGATAGGGTAGTCCAAAGCTAGGATAGCCAGAGTAACCGCGACCAGAGGCATAAGCAGCATACGCAGCTGCCTGAAAGCCTGTGAAAATAAAAGAAAACAAATGAAAAATGCATATTAATTAAATACTCAACAAAACAATATCTAGTTACACTTAAAAGTAGACTAATTAAATACTAGTTCTACATAGAAAATTCACTAGTTCTTACCTTCAGGTAATGTCCCCAGACCCCACATGATGTTATCTAAAAATGGCGCATGAAAAACAAGAGAGAGCACAAAAAAGAAAGGCATAAACATAAATAAATTACTAAACATTCACAAGTGCGCATCTTTAGAGCTATGTACTCGTAGTAAACAAAGAGACCATTAAAAAAAACGCATAAATATCGTCTAATAATATAGTATAAAAGACTGAATTACTATATATGTATGTATGTATGCATGTATGTGGTGGTATATATGTTTTCATATAGTGTTCGAACTTAGCGCTCTAAATGTGTGTTAGGCTATTAAACTAAAAAAACAATCGATTATCATTTATCGATCATTTTACTATATACTAATCGATTATCATTTATCGATCATTTTACTATATACTAATTGTTTAGTACTGCTGTTAAAGAGAGAGAGATAGAGAGAGATTCTAAGTAATGTTTGCACTTGGCAATTGATTTTTTTTTTCATAAACAGCCTCGATTTTCTGAGCTATTGTAATTATATGGAGTTACATATTGGATACAGTTGTACCATCGATATAAGTAGATATGACACAATTCTAAACACTTATTAGATATATAATGTATGTTCGTTTAAATATATATAAATATTTAGTTATAAGTACGTAGACATTGTTGACTATATTGTTGACTAAAACATTTAAGATCTATGCTAAATGTAAATACTAAAATTAATTGCTTTTGTTATCTAGTGTTTTATTTATTTATTTATGTTTTTTTGTTTTTTTTTTTTGTCCAGAAGGATGGGGGCAATTCTAAAGCCACGCTGCGCATTTCTACAAAAATGTCACAGAGTATTTTCGGGCCGTTGCTCCCCTCCCCCGCAACTAAGTAAGAGTGTTGAACAAATAACGAATAGTGTTTACAAACACTCACAAGTGGACAAAAACTAAATGGGCTAATAGAAGAACACTACAACACAATATCCAAAACCGAAAGGATAATCAAACAAGAGAGAAAACACACAAAAACAAAAAAAAAAAAAACAAAGAGAAAAACAAAAATCGAAGTGGCAACAATTTGACAGCTAGTTCAAATAAATGTATTGTATTGTAAATAGTTTTTGAAATTTATGGGAATAATTTTGCTTTGATCCATGCGATTTCTCATGGTCGACTTGGCTGTCATCGTTCAATCATTCATTCGTTCATCTTTGGCATCAAATTTGGCTGACGGCTGATTTCCTGTGTTGTTGTTGTTGTTGTTTTTGTTGTTGTTTTTGTTGGCTTACGTAAGTACACTATTACAATATGGATAACAGTCAAGTATAAACTAGAAATTTGAAGCACATAATGCGCTTATCGTAAGTAGATAAGT
Source organism: Drosophila mimica (assembly GCA_037043585.1). Taxonomy (NCBI): domain Eukaryota; kingdom Metazoa; phylum Arthropoda; class Insecta; order Diptera; family Drosophilidae; genus Drosophila; species Drosophila mimica. Next base: position 653,469 of record JBAMBE010000579.1, read on the forward strand.
ATGTTAGTAAGTTTATGTATGTATGTATGTATGTATGTATGTATATAGTTTAATGCATATGTAAGATATAATCAATAGCTAAGTTCATGTTTAGTCAAATATTAATGGCTATATGCAAACATGTATAAGTAATTAAGTGGCCGGCCTATCATTATGGCCATCAACTGTCCACGCTGTAATTTTGTAAAGGCTTCCGCTTCGAATTGACATTATCAATTAACCAGTCACAGTCTGGTTACTGGTTACTCACTTACTTACAAAACAACGAGCAGACAGCTGCCATTCTAATGCCACTCGGCAAAGGCCTTTCTACATTTGCGACATCCACTTTCAAAATGTTTAAGCTAAACTTGTTTCCACAAACACTCATGCACATGAAGTGCACAAGTGTATGTGTGTGTGTGTGTGTGTGTGTGTGTGCGTGTGTGCGTGTGTTTGTGTGTGTTAAATACACTCTAAGCTTATCATCGCAGCTTCAATGCGCCGTTTACTTAAATGCTAATTCGATACATTTGCTAGTCAGTATTATTATTACATATTGTTATTTTCGCCATTGTTATTTGGGACTACAGAAAATCATTTTTGAAGAGCTATTTTGTTATGAGCTGATTTTAAGTATATGTTTATAGAGTTGGGTAACGGTAACACAAGGTAGATAAATGTTAGATATGCATTGTATACAAGATTATGTATATATAGGTATTACACATACATTAATGATTTACCTAAAAGTTGTTATTATTATTATTGTTATTAATCATATTTGTTTTTGACAATTTCGATAGTTTTTAATGTTAATTAAATCGTTTTCGTTCGTTTCACATATTCATATTAATTTCTTAAGTTCTAGTGTTGCACAATGTCTAAGACTTACACGCAGCATTGTTACAGTTACGTTTACTGTTACTGTTACATGAATTACGATCGCCTCTAAGTCTCTAAGTATCGATTGCGCAAATGTTTCTATGCCCATTTATCGATCAATCGATACAAAAACGTTAAGCCAAAATCTAAGCAGTTCTCTAGGACCTGCTCTTAAATATATTTAACCTAAATCTCTTAAACAAATCTCTTAAAGTCTATGGAGAAAAATTAATGCGTCCACTAATTAAGTATTTAAATATTTAATTATTATAGTATGTAATTAAATTTATAGCGCATACACCACGTTGCCCAAAACGCTGATCTGATTAAACACAGAATACAAGTAGAGTATGCAGTACATATATGTATATATATGGAGTACATGACTAGGGAGAATCGTACACGTAATCCTAAAACCTATGAATAAATGCGACACGTTCGCGCTTTGGATATTTAGACGGAATGAGAGTATTGTGTGTATTTGGTGCGTTTTCGTATTGTTTTTGTAGTATGAGGCGTACAGTATACAGTGAGTGTGTGTTATGTGTGCTGTGGTAGTGTTAGTAACCATTAACATTCCAAACTGATGCGATCTAGAGACCCCATGCGTAAGTCAGAATCAATCATACACTCAACAAATTTTAAATATTAAATTTATCAAAATGAAGATATTTTTTTGTTGAGTGTTGATTTCTAAGGAGTTCAGTCTGAAGTTGCGGTGTCTGTGAACGTTAATGGCTTAGTAAATGCGAACGTCGGCTCACTGGGGCCTTTGTGGTCAGATGCCAGGCAACTGATATAAGGAGGCTGCTGCCGCCGCAGCCGACGCCGCTCCGGGCATTTCCAGGCCCCCCGGCATGCCCAGGAGCTCGCTGAGCGGATAATGTGCAGCAGCGAGTGCTGCATTCTGACGCAGTTGCGCCTGCTGGGCAGCAGCGGCTGCAGCTGCTGCGGGCGCTGTGGCCGCAGCCGTGAGGGCGCCCAAAGTGGCCGCTGTGGGCGTGGCTCTAAGTCCGCTGCTAACGGCAGCGGCGGCCAACAGTCGCTTATAGCCCATTACGGCGGCAGCATCGGCATAGAGCGAATTCGCCAGAGCAACATTATTCTGGGTGGCATTTGCAGCAGCCGCATACTGCAGCAGCGAGGGGGCGGCCGATTGGGCCGGACTTGAGAGGGGCAGAAGAGAGGGTGCGCCCGCTGCAGCGGCCACAGCATGCGCAAGACTCTGTTGCTGTTGCTGCTGCTGCTGCTGGTGTTGCTGATGGGCGGCAACAGCAACTGCTTGCTGCTGTTGTTGTTGCTGCTGTTGCTGCTGATTGGCGGCAGCGGCTGCTGCCGCGGCGACTGCAGCGGCCGAAATGTGTGTGGGCAGCGGATAGGGTGTATACCGCAACGAGGCAGCTGCTGCTGCTGCCCCAAGTAGCTGATGATGATGGTGATGTGTGTGCTGTTGTTGTTGTTGTTGGTGATGGTGGTGTGAATGTTGCTGTTGTTGTTGATGCTGCTGCTGCTGCTGATGCAGCGCTGTGGCGGCAGCGGCTAAACTACTTGGCAGGAGGCCAGCGGCGGACGTGGCCGCCGAAGCCGATTGATTTGCGTGGCTGCCCCAGACTACCAACTCACCGTAAGCGGAGCGACCAGCGGCTCGGGTCTTGGCCAGATTTGCGGGCAGCATTACTTCTTTCGGCTGCGCCTTCTTGCACTCCACCTGCAAGTGACACAAGAGAGAGAGCGAGAGAGAGAGAGAGAGAGAGGGAGGTAGAGGGAGAGGGTTGAGTAAAGTTACTGCATTTCGTTTCATTTGGTTTCGCTTGACTTACCATTTTGTTGTTTATCTCATGGAAATGAATTTCACAAACTTTGTCTACCACATCTTCGCTTTGAAATGTAACGAAGCCAAAACCTGTAAAAAACAAGAGAACAGCAAAAAAACAAAAAACAAAAAACCAAAAAAAATAGAGAAGAAAAGAAAGAAAAAAACAAACATGAAGTGAAAAAGTAGTAAAAGAGTCAGAGAGTCAAAAAGAGTGGGCAAACAAGTTTAAGAGCTGCAAAAATTGAACGAAATATGCTTTTGTGCGAGCGGCTAAATAATTTACTCAAGTGTCGAGACCGAGACGTACCCAGACAGCCAGCGCACTGTCCCCAGTTCCCCCCCCCCCCTACCTTCACCCTCTTGCCCTTGTTATGTACTCCATCACCACGGTCCGCACTCCTCGTTTCCCCCCTGCAAGCTGACCTCAATATGCGGCTGGGCGCCTGGATCCCTGCAGGGAACTCAAGTGCCGGCCGCGCCGAGTAATTCAAACACAGCCCTGCCTCCGAGTTTACATAGCAAACTTTGCCCAGCACTGAAAATAACCCAGCCGAGTGCATAATAAGTTTGTCATGAAGTTTTTGCTGGACCAAAAACCCTCTCCCTCTCCCTCTCCCAATTGCATAGAAATGCTGGATCAGCTCCTTTCAGTCTTTGCTGCTGCTGCCAAATTTCTATAGTCAAATTTTGTTAATTTCTCAAAATATGTGCAATCTTTCATAATCGTGCTTATTTTATAAATATATCTAAATATATATATATATATATATATACATATATAGAGGAAAGTGTGTGCAAAAATTAATAGCAAGCACTTCCGAAATTTTGTTTACAATCCATGTGACATTTATTGGTGACATTTTGTACAAGGCCAAAGAAAAGGGTTCATATCCTTTTAAAACTGATTGAGTGCTTGAAAAACGGGTACTATCGAAGTTATCGATTAATGTTAACTTATCGATAAAGATTTTTATTTTTTCCAAGTTGAGTATTTCATAATGTTGTAGCAATTTTAAAATTAAACTGTTGCGGCTTGTAATGCATGTTTATTAGCAAAAGGAAAATGCAAGAGCACAAAATATATTTTTCCGTGTGTTGGTCTCAATTTTCCTGCCAGCGCTTTGGTCTTATCGAGGTTTTTCAATTAGCGCAATTATCTGAGATTTGGCCTGGCCGAAAGGGCCATACAATTAGCAGGGCCAAGTGCAGACACCTGATGCCACGCCTCCAACGGAAACATCGCTTCCCTTTTGTATATGCATGTGTGTGTGTGCGCGTGTGTGCGCGTGTGTGTGTGTGTTTGTTTTAGTCTTGGAATGCGGGGCGTTGGGCGTAGCTGACAAATTAGTTGAAACAAGTGACGGTAAACACGCAGGCTTATTAGCGACATGTGCTGAGCAGCGACTCCTTTCAGCTGTTTGCCACTTGCCCTTTGAGAACAACATTGTGGGCGTTCAAGAGTAGCTACCTACCTGTCTCCCTCTCATCCTACCCATCCCACTCGTATTCTCACTTAGTGTAGCTCCATCTGTTTCTGCAACTCTCGGTTGGCTCGTCCTCGTGCTGTGTTTGTGTTTGTTTTAATTATATAAAATTAGCGCACGTTGCAAGTTGCACGTAGTTGGCACTTTAGTGTTGCTGCCTCTGGCCACTCATAAATCAGCCCAAGTGCGCCGACCGCTTGGCGAGCAAATGAAGCTAGCAATTTCTTTTCTGCTCCATCTCCCTTCTCACACCCTCACACTCAGCCCACTCACTGCACGTAACTCAATCAAAAATGTATCTGCTTGCTACAAATGCGCCAAAAGCAGCATGAAAAATGCCCGTCAGGAGTCGGTTTGCTAGTTAATTCCGCGGCTGCTTTTGCTGCCATTTTTACCTGTCGAAAATTTCCCGCAGGACAACGACGACGAGGCTCGACTTGAACTGAACGAGAGACCCTGACGATGCTATTGCCAACTGCAAAAATTGCACACTCATGCATGTTATTGCCAAGTAATGGCCACAGATATGGCTACATATACGACTCTTCTACTACCGGCAATAGAGACAGCAACGAAGCAAGGTCTAGAGAGGGGGCATGGCGCATGGCGCATGGGGGCAGCGGTAACCTGCCTGGCTGCCAGCTGTTATGACTGCGCTGCGCCGGCTTGCCAAAAAAGAAAAATTACAAAATTTTCAATTTTAATATTAGTGGCGGCTGGCGACGCCAACTGCCAAGCAAGTTTACAACACCATCCCTCGCCATCTGCATCCGCGCCAACACCTCAGTTACTGGAACCACCAAACACCCACAGTCCACCATTCGAGACCCGAGCCGCACCACCCACCACCCACCACCCACAACCCGCAACCGGCTTTTAGGCGCACGTTGTTCATGTCCTTGGCTGCCAAATGAAATTCATAGCATAGTTTAGGGCGCCGCTGTCGTTCATGCCACATATAAGCCACAGTAGTCATCAGCTGGCGATCAACATTTGCTAACTTTTAATCCTATCGCATAAATATATCATAAAATAACTGTCTGATTTTTTTTTTTTGGAAATTAATTGCCCTATTTTTTATGATTTTGAATTAAAATTTTCAAAACAATTTGCTAAAACAGCACTGCTTCAACTATTCATGAATATATATTTCTCTATGGCAATAGAAACTTTCAAGGATTTATATTTCTCTAGAGGATTGTACCCTAAATCTAAGCTTTCAACGGAAATCATAATCTTGCAGGTATTTCCTGCTATGTGTGCAGATTTATTAACAGCAAACTCAACTGAGTTGCATTTATTCAAGTATGACTGTGACTGCAGCTGTTGTTGTTGTTGTTGTTGTTGCTGTTGCAGATGTTAGTATGCCAGCCTATATTGTTTTATGGCATATTCATATAGTTTTCGTTTTCCGTACCAACCCTGCCCCAACCCAATCCTCGCCCTCTCCTACGTTATAGATAAAATGCTTCGCTTACTTTTTGGGGCCAACTGCAGCCGTTAGTTGGAGAAACGTCGCTGCATGTTTCAGTGACCAGGCTTTCATTCCAGTTTATGTGTGTGTGTGTGTGTGAATGTCTTATATATATATATGTATGTGTGTGTGTGTGTCTTTCTGTCTGTCTGTCGCTGCACACATGATTTATGAATGAGTAACAAACTTGCTGCCGTGTAGCCCGAGCAACGAACAGCGACGTCTTTCGCCTTTTTTTTCGCTTCTTTATTATAGTTGGTGTCCTCTTTGTGTAAGAATGTGTGTGTGTGTGTGTGTGTGTGAGTGAGTGAGTGAATGTGTGTGTGTGTGTTAGTATGTGAGTACACGCTGGCAATTGCCACATGTACGCTGGGAAACCTTTTTCTCTTGGATCGATAAAATGCAATTACAGGCATATCGCAAGTGCCAGTAGGCAGGCAGGCAGCAGAGGAGGAGATGGGGGGTTGGAGAAGAGGGCATTTGGGCCCTGGAGCGTCTGTTAGTCCAGCTCATGGCAAAAGGTCGTACATCGTCCAACTGTATAAAAAGTCGCCTGGTCGTGGCAATGAAGGCTACAGAGCTACAACTAATACCCTTTGATTAACGACACACATTTTCTATTGACTCGAAACGAAAGCGTTAACGTCGGCTCCTTGCACTGGTGGATTGGGTGGATTGGGTTGGTTTGGTGGGTTGGCTGGTCGCATGGCTTACAACAAACGGTGTGAAGTTGGGCAGTTGGTCTTGGCTTGTTGTAGTTGACGGTTGACTGCCAGCAGCTAACAACCATTGCATATTTCATTATATGTATGCGGATCGACCCTGGCAATTGTAATTTGCAAAATTGACGTGTCCTGCGCTCCTTGTCAATATCAGTAAGCGCCTACATGTCATATTCATAGGAAAATCACAGAAAAGAGCCTGATCCACATGTCGACAGGAGTTTAGTGTAGCACGTAAAAGTATCTCACGATCGTGTGGAAATGTGATGCAACATTGTAATATTATTCATTATTCATCTGGATGTTGATTCAGTTTGAAGATGTAATTTAAAAAGCTATTCCTTAATTGGATACCTTTAGTGGTTTCACTTGAAGCTGTGCGCGATGCTTGGTAATCATTCTAAAAACTGAATGTAATCATTGCAACAACGTTGCACGCCTTGTTTGTTTTCTGTGTGGCTGTCTTTTTCGCTCTCCTATAAATCTGCATGCTGGCAATTTGCAGTTTTTTATCCCATTTTTTTGTGCCATGCATTATAGGTGAGCAGATGTTGCGCCACGCTGCCTTTCCGCTCTCTCATCTTTCAACTGTAGCGCGCAGCACATAATTTTTAAATGGGGCGCTGCTTGTTTTTATTGCCATTTCCAAAAGGCTACTCGGCTGCGGCGGTTGCTTCAGTTCCCGTTTCTCGTTGAGTTTCTCTGTTTTTCATATGATATGCATCATGATGCAGCTTTCAGTACTCCAGCGTCCAATTAAATGAAATGTTCTGTGGGTCGCGGCGGCTGCTGCTGCTGCTGTTGCTGCTGCTTATCTCAGTGCGATGCGGCGGCGCTCAGAAGTATGCAACAATTTTTTATGTGGCCCTGCATACAAGCAAAAATCATGTTTCCTTATTCCCGTGTGCGTAATTTGGTTGGACAGTGGACCCCGAATACATGAGGCCACCAAAGTTAACAAGGCCAACATGTACTCACACACTGTGTGTGTGTGTGTGTGGGTAGCAAGTAACTATTGATGCATGCCTGTGTGTGTGCGTGTGTGTGTGTGTGTGTGTTTGAGAGTGGGCAGCTAATTACTTTTGGACACAGACATTGTTAGTTGCCTGCAGTTGTATTTGTGTGTGTGTGGTTGTTGCATGTGTGTTATACACATGAGTGTGTGTGAAGATTGCCACTGGTACCATCATGCACATCAATCTTAATGTGCCGTGTCTCAGGTGAAACTGCTGCTGTTGCTGATGCTCCTCCTCCTCCTCCTTTAGCTGCGTCTCCTGTCACATGTCAATGGGCGTTGGACTCGGATCTCAATGCGAATTTTCGGCGCGTTATTTAAAACTTTAATAAGCAGAATTGACAACGACAACGACAACGGAGCCAGCAGGCAGAAGGCAGCAGGTCGCACAGTTCGCACAGGTCGCTGGTCCTTCGAACATGGACACATACAGGGATAACATGGCCAAAACGGGCCAAATGGGCGCACTCGTGCGGCTACAAGTTCGTGTAACGGATGTGCGCTGGAGATTTAAGCCTTTGCCGGACAACAGCAGCCAACCAAACCCAACCAACCAACCAACCACCCACCCACCCATCCACCCACTCCAGCTTCAACCACCCATTAAGGCATATCTGCCTGTGTGTGTATGTGTGTGTGTGTGTGAGTTCGCCCGGTTATATCCGGTTGCATTGGCAGGTAATCTTTTCGGGGTCGCTTCCCTGTCCATCTATCTCTATTTCACTCGTTGCTTCCGCTGTTGGCCCTGCCCGCTAACGTTTTAAAACTGTATTAGCCGGTTTTAGTGCGAGTGTATCTATGAAAATGGTACTGTGTCCGTACGTATCCGCATCTGTATCTGTATCTATGGCTGTATCTATAGCTGTATCTGTCATGCATTGACAGAGCATTGCGCAAAACGCTCGCACTTCCGGCTCCGTCTTCTGCATCGTTAAAGCCAGGAAACGGAGCTAGTCTTAGCCGTGGCAACAACAAATCAGCAACGTGCACGAGTTGTAAGCATTATTATTATTATTATAACGAGTAATACGAGCAGTATTATTGTTATTATTATTATTACAGTTACGAGTGTGTATTATTTGTTGTTGTTGTTGTTGTTAACTTACCTCTGTGCCGATTGGTTTGCTTGTCAAACATTAACATGGCGTCCTCGATCTGCAAATAGAGCAATAAGAAGAACAATCGCTTTGTTAGACAACTTGCAACAAAATTGTATTTTATTTTTCTTTTTCTTGGTTTTCTTTGTTGTTGTTGTTGTTGTTGTAAGTTTTTACTTTGAACGCGCAACTCAATTAATGACCGAATAAAAGCACTGAGCAGACAAAACTGTTGCTAATTGCAAAAGTGAGCGCACAGCGACCACCAACAATGGCTAACACTCACACACACAGAGAAACACACAGGGAGAGAAAGGGAGAGGGGAAAGGGAGGTTGAGACAGCACACTATTACAGGGCCAAGAAAAACTTTTGGCCATTATGACGCAAACGGGAACTTATAATTATAGTTGACTGACAAACCGGGCCAAAACTATGCAACTAACTAACCGAACCGACTTTTTGGCCAGTAATGAGCCCGCTAACTGCTTGCAATGATGAACTGAGTTGCTAACTGACATTTTAGTCGATTTTTGTTTCATATGGTAATTGATAGATTTTCTTCATTCAATTAGCTGAGCAGCTTAGCTTAGTTTTGCTGTTAATCGTTTTATAATCGATTTGGCAATTGCCCGCTCAAAAGAAAGTTCGAAGAGCTGTTGTCAAGGACCTTATCTAAGGGGTTCTTAAGTGATAAATATATATATAAGCATATATAAAAATTTGATGTGGATACGGATTTGAGTTGGAGCAACTAAAGATACACTAGAAATCTGTTCTAGGTACAGCTAGTATCTTCAATGTTTCAACTCAACTCCTTTCCAAGTTCTCATATCGTAAATCTTTGCTTATTCCACCCTTTGTTTTAACAACTGATTAAGTTTAATGGCTATTATTTATACAGTCTCAGCAAACATTCTTTTGTCTTTGGCAGCCTTTGAGTTGTTGTTGTTGTTGTTGTGGTTGTTGTTATCATAGTTTTGATTATACCGTTGTCTTCCTGACGCTATTCAATATTTTAATATGACAAGTTTTTACTTTGGCTCTGACGCTAATTGCACTTTGGCCATCAAAGTTGCGAACGAGAACATTAATGAGCTGCTGGCAGTCGGGAGTCGGGAGTCTGCAGTCTGCAGTCTTCGATGCCTTCGTGTTGCCCTGTGATCCTGCTTATGGCCATTGATTAAATTTAATCAATGGGCTTAAGGCAACTTCAGTGCATTGTAATTAAAGTGCAGTAGCTGCAACAGCAACAACGCTGTCGACGACGCTGGATAACGACAGCCTTATAAAAATTAATTAAGCCTCGCGCCGCTGTTGAACCTCGAACTCGAATCCACTCGACCCGACTCGAGTTTGGTCTGGTCGGTCTGGTGTAGTGTGGTGTGGTTGTTGTTGTTGTTGTTGCTGTTTCACAGCTTTTTATGTGCAGCCGCCGACGTAAGAGGGTACAACATTGTTTTTCAATTAACAATCAACAACAATGCCACAAACAATGCGAATACAAAACCATCAGCTGAAGGTTGCATGCGCCAAATGAGACAAAAATTACCTGCCGCAATTGCAACTGCAACTGCAACTGCAATTGCAATTGCTGTTGTTAATTAAGCGGGCAACAGTTGCATCAGTAGGCACTACTCTGCCCCGTCACCAGCTTACCACACACCCTGCCACATCAGTTAGCTGCAGTAGTAGCCTGCCAGTCATAATTACGCAAGGCTTTTGTCGCTAATTATGTTATTGGTCTTTTGGCTCTTTTTGCAAACGCAAACTTTAATTCTATTAGCAAAACGTTAAATACGACGTACGCCGTACGGAATGGTGGGCGTGGCACCAACAAGCAGTCGCTGCGTAATTTTATTTAAATCTGAATTCATTAATTCGTCATAATCCCCCAATCATTGCGCCGCCTGCGTTGAGAACTTCAAAAAGCCATCAACGACAGACGTTGCTCTCTCCTCCACTGTAGATCCTCGGAGTGCTGCCTGTCTGCCACTCATCCCCCTCCTCTGCCCATTCCGGCCACAGTCTCTGCTTGGCTAGTGGCTGCCATTCATTTGGCTCATTTTGTGTACAAAAATGCTGCGCCCGCTGGAAAAGCCGTCGCTTCATTATCGTAATCGTTATATAAAACAGCGGGTAGACAACCACAACGGCGACGGCGACAAAGGCACAGACACTTCTCTACTGTGTATCTGTATCTGTATTTGTGTGTGTGTGTGTGTGTGTTTTATGCGTTTTGTGGCACATAATGTGGCTGTGTCGTAGACGAAGTTGCTGCTGCTGCTACCGCTGTTCCTGACATTAATGAATGTTGCTGAGCATAGCGAACAAATAAAAAAAGTTTAGCTGCGGGTGATTTTCATTTTTGGAAAAATGCCGAAAAACTTAAAAGCAGCCATCGATTCCAGCAGCAGCAGCCGCAGCAGCCGCAGCTGAAGCTGAGGAAGTGGCTCACATGTGCACTTGAATGCCAAGTGTTTCAAAAATCACTTTCTAAACAAATTTAACATACTTTTCAAAACATATTTTGTGGCTTCTTTTAAAGTGGAAAATAAATTTAATTTAATTGAATTGAATTATAAATTTAAATAAAATCAGAAGACGCAAAGCTACTCAAATATGACAAATATTTCTACAACTTTGCAAATGTAATTTGTGGTTAATTCTTATTACAATTTGTTATTAATTAATACGATATGTTTTCATTGTTGGGTATGCAGAATAGCTGAAAATTGTGGTTAAATAGATCGTGTCTATATTTTTTGGTTTTCCCATTTTCATCTCGTTAAACGAACAACTGTCTTGTTTTTTTTTTTTGTTTCTGTTTGAAAGTCGTGGCAAAAACTTTTAACTGGATAATTTGCAGTAATTCATCTTTCTGTCGGCTTTGCCACTGTGCGACTTTCTTTTTTATGTATTTTTTAATATTTTTTTTACACTTTATGCGGTCGCTTGATTGCGACAATTTTACAGCGTCGGACTTTGGTTTTCGCGCATATTGAGAATAAAAAAAATGCTGTTTGGTTTTGCAACATTTTAAAGCTGCATTCGCCGAAAAGTCGCATTTAATGAAAACTCACTGGGGGAGTCACTCTTGTAAAGTACTTATACTCCACACACACACAAACACACACACACACTATACTTACTTATCTCTATTTGTTAGTCGGGTGTGTGTGTGTGTGTGTGTTGGTTGGGGGAAAAAAATATAAATGAAAAAGAAGCGAAATGAACTTTTGGTTGCTGGACGTGCGAGTTGTCTAAGTGCCGGATTGGGGGATGGCACATCTTTCAAAAACTTTTCGTGGCGACAGCAAAAAAACAGGCAGCAGTAGCTTCATTCTATATATGCCAAATATCTGCCATACATCTAACAATATATACATACATATATATATGTGTGTGTGTTTGTAAGCACATGACTGCGTGCGGTTGAAATATAGATAAACTTTTTTAAGCTTGTATTTATTACATATTTGGCTGTAAGTAGAATTTAAGTTGCTTTTTGCTGTTGCCTTCAAAGACCCCTCACGGCGTATGAGTAATGCGCATATAAAGCAAGTTGAGAGTCACAGCGAGAGACTCTTCCTCTTTCTCTCTCTCTCTCTCTCTCTTTCTCTCTATCTCTCTCGTGCTATATATCTCACTCTGTGCACTCGAGCAAAATGTTTGCGACAAATTTGCAATCAAAAACGCATCAATTGAAATTGTAGCATTAATGAGCGGGCCACAGGACGAGTTATACAAATGTGCACAAGTATTCAATTAAAAAAGGATTCGGTTTTGTAATCCGCAACTTGATTTGCTGCTGCTGCTGCTGCTGCTGTTGTTGTTGTTGTTATGCCATCCATGAATCCGACGGACCCTAACATTAGCAGCAGCACGAATGGAAACGCAAGTATGAATATTAAATTGTGTATGGAGATTTGAGCAATTAAGTGAAACAGAGATAGCAATACACAAAGAGAGAAACAGAGAGACAGAGAGAGAGAGAGAGAGAGAGATAGAGTGAGAGAGGAGGGTTGGTTGCGCTTGCACTGAATGGCAAATGTCAATGATGGAAAAGCTTTTGCATAGTTTATGCCCTTGGCTCAGTAGATCAACTATTAATGGAAGAAAGAGTGAAATTTTATGGCACCGCAAGCAGCAGGCTGTGGCAGGGGCAGGGGAAGGGTGCAAAAGAGAGGTGGGGTTGCCACAGGACATGGGTTACAATCGGTACACAAAGCTGCCCTTAGTTTAGCAAAGGTCACAGATGCGCACGAAAAGCAAACAATATTTACATATGAATCTTGCCATGTATGTGTGTATGAATACATATATATATGTACATATACATACATATGTATATATGTATATTTATTTATGTGAGTGTGAGTGGTTAGCTCGTCACGGAAATGAAGCAGAGTTTTTAATGCGGTTGACTGATTTGGGTTCGCAATTGAATATGGAGATGTTATAAGAGTATCTGGATACAATAACAACAACAAAACAGTTGCCAGTCTGGGCACATATGAGATGGCCCAAACTACTCGTATCGGACTTATAACTAAATTATGCTCTTTGTGTATTTTCCACAATGGTTCAACTTATAGGTCAAAGTACACAGTTCAACGGCACAACAATAATAATAATAATAATTATATTCCCTTTGTTGATCACATAAGTAATGGGAGTTGCAAAGTTCTTGATGCTTAAATGTGCTCTGGTGATCCTTTTAAAAATTTGTATCCATGTATCGATACACTTCAGAAAACAAAACTGAGCTTGAAGTACTTTAAAATACGTTTTTAAGTTCTATAACTTTAACTGAACCGATTGTATTTTTGATTAGCATTTAAACATTCGACAAATATTAAATTAACTTATTGTAGTTTTAACAATAAGATTGAGATAAGATTTTAGTTATATATTCAATTGAAAATTTATTTATTCTAAGTGTATCTTTTTTGAGCGTACTTCTTCTAAAAATATAGAATAACAGAACTAGCTGATTGGCTCATTATTTTCCATCTGGTTTTCTATTTCGGGGAAACGGATAAAAGCTGCTTTTTTTTTCAGGGCGCCCATTACAAGTATTTTATAATAATGAAAAGAGCCCTGTGAAAGCCGGGCAACTTGTCATCACTTTTAATGAGATGGCCGCAGTGGAGAAAGTTTGGCACCTTTTTGCAGCTTTGCTGCCGGCAAAGGGATTCTTAAGCTTTTGCATTTGGGTGCACGCAAAGTCCACAGATTCGCGTTAGCTACTAAAATTTAATTAATATCGATTTCGGATTTGAAAAGGTTCAGCTACGCTGGCGTCGGTTCGGCTTTTGTGAATTCACACACTCACACACACACACACACACATGCAGGGGCAGATTTTGTGGCAGGCCAACAACAAGTTGAGAGGGTTATGTACAAAAAATCAAGACGAGCGCACAAAAAGCGGCCCAGAATAAGAAAGTGGGAGCAGGGGGTGGAAACGGAAGTGGGAGTGGGTGTGGCAGCTGGGAAGGGGGTGGGTGGGGTTGGAGTGCCACACAAAGATGTTACAGCTTAGGCAAGAGCTTGCATGCCTCAGCAGTGAAAAACTTTTAATCTTTGCGAGCATAAGTAAGATATATGTACTTTGTGGACTGCGATTCCATATGAGATCTCACAAAGCACACACATATATATATATATATATATATATACTACACACACACATATGTATACATATATATATATTGCACAAGCTGTGTGTGTTATGATTCAAACGAAAGCAGCTGCTCAATATTTTGCAAGGACTTTGACTTGGACTTGCAGACTTGCGAGTAGAATTGAGATTTCTAATGGGATTGGTTTTTGGCTGGCCCAAAAACTTGGGCTGGCTCCTATATACAAACATATATAGTAGGTATATAAAACAACTTGCCGAACAATTTTCGTTAATTAAAATATTTTCAATGTGTAGTTATATATGCTTGTTACGGCTGCTACAGCTGGTCTCTGCTGTGGCCCCCAGGTCCTGGCCAGCCAGCCAACCAGCCAGCCTGCCTGCCTGCTAAGGATGCTCGAATTACAAAGCAAATTATAATTTCATGAAAGTTAAACGAGCAACTCTCGGCTCTGCTCTGCTCTGCTCTGCTCTGTTCAGCTCCGCTCAATTCAGCTCGGCTCGGCTCAGCTTGGCGCTGCTCCCGCTGCTGAGGGTCACAAGTGGGCAAGTGCAGTTAGCGGGCGGGCGGGTTGAAGTTTTGTGGGTGAGGATGTGGGTGGGGTGGGGTGGCAAGGGATGGGCTGACTGCGCACTTGAGTGCAAAGGTGGCACCGGGTCGCACCGCTGTGCCAGAGATTGTGAATTAAACATGCTGAGATAGCACGCGAGCGAGAGAGATACAGATAGAGTAAGAGAGAGGGGGCATTAAAAGCAAATGGCGGTAGGTTGACCGGAAGCATTGGACCCTACCAAAAAAAAAAGCCAAAACTGAGAACGAGAAATAAGCGAATAATAATAATAACAAAAAAAAAAAAAAAACGTTGGAAGGGAGAGCTGGACTAGGAGGTATCCTAAACTTTGGCTGTCATAACTTAAACTTTTTCTAGATATTCAACCCAAAACACTAAAAATTTCTTCTAAACCCCTAGATTATTTTTATCTTATGGCAGCTGCCAGTGACTTCATTTTGTACGATTTCATTAAACCCTTTTAATCCATTTTTAACAGGTACAGGGTATTAAAAAACATAAAATAAAATGCTATTTTTTGCTCAAGTGCGAATTTATGTCTTCAATTATTCAACGCCTCATTTGTATGCCCCAACGACTCCCCCGCACCGCACGGCCTTCACTCTGTTTGTGCATGTGTGCTTGTGTGTGTGTGTGTGGGGCATGCTAAAATGCCAGCATGCATTTCCGTTTCCGGCCAGTGCAATGTGCCCATGCCGACATCGCTGCCACCATTGCATATGGCTGCACATGTGCGTCGAGTCCACGTTGTCCTTGTCGTCGCTGTCCTCGCGCCTCTTGTATTGCCCCTGAAACCCCTCTCCCTCTCCTACAGCCTGACTGCCTGCTTGCCATTCCGCCCGGGCAATTGAAATTTCAACTGGCGCAAAAGTAATTCAATTCAACGGCAGCCCCGGAGACGTAGACCAGCCGCCAGCCACCAGCCACCAGGCAGCGGCATCCTGGCAATCTCCAGTCGAAAGCGGTGCCTCCCTTGCATATCCTTACAGAGCTGTGGGAAGATGGGGTCGGGCAGATTCCTTGCTGATGGCAACCAGCAAGCGGCAACAACGCATTTAAGAAGTTATTGTCATAAATGTTTGAGTTTGTTTGTATTTGTTTTTGTTGCTTGCCACTCCCCCCATCTTCCACCCCACTCCCACCTCCTGCCTAGCCCAAATCAAATTCTGCTGTTGCTGTTGCTGTTGCTGCGGCAAAGACACAAACTTTTATTTAGCCATGTTGAATGCCTGCATAACCGAAGCCACTGCCGCCCGTCAATTTGCAATTCTAATGTAATTTTTTCGCGAATCATAAGTTGGGAAATGCCTCACACTGCCACCTCCCGGCGCCCCAGGACTTGTGTCGCCTCTGTGTCTGTGTTGTTTGTGGCAGCCTGGAGGGGAACGCCTTTAAAATGGCCCGGTGAATGTCTTTGACCAATTGTAAAATGCCCCGAATCCATTTGTTTTTTTCTTTTTTTTTTTTTTGGGTCTGACTCGTTAGTCCCCAAAATCGATCAGAGCAAAGAAAATACAAAAAATATGCTAATATTTTTGCATGTTCATTGCGGACGATGCGTAAGAAAATTAATACGAAATCCAAAAACCAATCAACAAAGTCGAAGTTTCAAATACTCTAAATTCAAGTTGAAAGTAAATTAATTAAAATTGGAGTTGATGGCTTAGCGAGGCTGATAAAGAAAATACTTGAAAAAAGTTCGCAACACATCTAAATAAATAGCAAAACGACTTAGAAGCTAATCATCTTACATTTTCTAAGATCTTTTCCTTTTCAGGGGTTGTTCAACGGTTTTTTTTAATTTCCCATTTCCTGGAACTTAAGCTCAATCTTTGCATTTGCCAACATACCCGTTGCTCTGTGTAAGGGCATTTGAAAAAGGGCTTGCAAGAATTACCAGAGCAAAAGGCTAAAAGAAAAACAACAACAACAACAAGAACTACACTGAAACAAATATAATATATATATATATATATATATATGTATATACAGACAAACAATGCGTCGCATTTACATTTGCATTATTTAGCATTTAAGCGTCACGCGTTGCGTAAACAAATTGTATAAACAACAACAAAGCCCCAAAAAAATAAACAAAAAATAAAAAACAAACACCAGAGCGTAATTCATTAAACAATTTTTTTTTGTTTTTCATTTGCCAACATTGCTACAAGCGTGGGCGTGGCAAATGGGCGGAAATTAACAGAGATGAGAAGAAATTGAAATGAAACAGCAGCCTCTTGAGTCTTAATAAGTAGCTAAAATCCTAGAATTTATTCAAGAATCAATTACGACTTGGCTTAGTTTGTGATTTACGAAGCCAAGCATGCAACAGCCCGAGGCAGAGAATTTTCCTAGAGCAATGCTTTGTTATTGGGCATTAACAGTTCCACTCAAAGCTTAACTGAATGCTATTGATTAAAACATCGATTTTCGGGAAACCAGAGCAAGTTGTGGAAACTGCCTGCTAGAGAAAAGTTTCCTTCTTAAATATTCTGACAACAGAAGCCGAATTATGCAATCAGCAAGAGAAAACATAATAACTCTTTCCAATGACATCTGTGTGTGTGTGTGTTCGTGTGTTTGTGTGTGTGTGTGTGTGTGTGTGTGGACAGCACAGTATGCTATGAATAATAGAATCGAAATTTATTAGCAAATAGAAGCCTTAGTAATGAAAATATTTAAAAGCACCTTGCTGGCATAATGAAAGTCCTCAATTTATCTGAGATTCTTTTCAAGTGCTGCTCGAGCAACTAGCTCTGAAAGGCTCTCCCCCTCGTTGTCCGTCTCCCTCCCCATAACCCTCTCTGTGTTGCACACACAGACACACAGCTGCACTTATTGGTTTACTTGTTTACATGACAAGCTGCTCGTTTTCACACTCATTCTTATTTGCTTTAACATTTTCGCATGCATATGCAAGCAGCACACTCACACACACATACACACACACACACACACATAGAGAGTTGAGAGAGAGGAGTAGTTGTGTTAAAGGACGCCTGTCCAGTCAACCTCTCATTCTATCGTTGTAGTTGTTCCTGTTAAGTCCTGCGGTGGCATTTGTTCATATGTATGTGTGCGAGTGTGTGTGTGTGCACTTTAAGTGCGCTTGTATGCGTTGCACTTGTTTGCAGTGTTTTTACATCGAATGTTGATTGTACAAAACCACTGAACAAGAAAAATTAATTATACAAAAACGTCACCGCCAAACAGCTACCGAAACTGTTGACCCAACCCAAGGTTGTTGTTGTTGTTGTTGTTGCTGTTGCTGCTTCTGCTGTTGATGCTGATGGTGTTGTTGTTGTTGTTGCAATTGTTGTTATGGCACCTACGCTGACGTGGGTGGAACATTTTTGGTATACGTTGCAGATAAACGAGCTTATGCCTAACCAACAAACCGACAGACGGACAGAAAGACAGATAGACAGACCCTACTGATAGGGCCGACAGATGAGCATGTGAAGATACAAGATACATTGTTCTGCATATATTTCATTATGTTTATTTATTATTTAACGAATTTGGTATTAGCAGACACCGAACAGTACAAAACTGAACAGAATGCAAAACCAGAATAAAACAGTTGTAGCCACATAAATACATATATATATATATATATATATGTACATACATGTACATATCTATGGGAAATGTCGAGTTAACCGCAATGTTTAAAACGAAACTAATAAATCAAACGACAAGCAGACAAATAACCAACCATAGATAGAGATAGACATATACATAGAGAGAGAGAGAGAAAGAGATGGAGAGTGAGAGTGAGAAGAAGATGGACTAATATAAAATAATTCAGGCAGCAGCAGCTGCTGACTGCATTTCTATTCTCTACAAATAAATCAATTTATGCAAGCGCTTAAAATACACATCCAAATGTTCAAAGACACAAAAAAAAAAAAACACAGATATATCTATATATATATATAATAATGACAAAACAAACAAGAAGAAGAGGAGTAGAAAACATTTTTGGTATGTATAAAATGTGTGTGGCAAATACCATTTAAGGCCAAATTGGATTGAACGAGAAGCAAACGGGGGCTTTTAAGCAAATGCAAAAACTTGTAGCATACTTTTAAGCTGGTGTGCTTAAAACGCAGCAACGCAGCTGAAAAAAAATGAGGGTTGCGATCGGGGTGGGGGTGGGGAATGGGAAGGGGGTGGCTGCTGGTTCAAACGCCGCAGGCTGCTACGTGTTCAAGTGTGAAGCTGGCATTGCCACGCCCCCAACTAACAGCAGCAACAGCGGCGATAGTGGGCGTGGCACGCCTCTCTTCTTGTGGGCGGCACAAATCGACGCTGCTAACGCTTAAGTATTTTTATTTTTATTTTTTTTTATATGCACACAATTTTTGTTTTTTTTTTGTTTTTTTTTTCGCTTTTCTGTTGCTTTTTGTTTTTGCTTCTTCGCCGCACGGAAACTGCGTTTTTTTTATTATGTTTTATTTTTTTTATTTTTGTGTTTTTTGCATTTTTCTATGGCATTGCATTTAGATGTTGATGTTGTGCTCAGCTTTTGTTGCGGTGCTTAGAATTGCTTGGCGGGCGCAAATGTACACCCGCACCACACCTCCGTCAAACCTCCCGAACCGCCCCCCCCCCTCGCAGACCCCTCACAGAATCAAGTTTTTATTTCAAGCAGCTAACGGAAGTGTTGCTCCGCTTGTGGTTGTTGTTGCTATTATTGTTGCCGCTGTTGTGTGAGTGTGTGTGTGTGTGTGTGTGAAATTGCAGCTAAGAAGTAAGTAGCGCATTGGGGGAGTGGCAACGAAGGAGGGATGCTGCCGCAGATGCCCGAAGGTTTAGCAGAAACTTGGAGTTTTATTTTCTATCCCTGCTCTAGCCAACATTGTGGCGCATGGCACCAGGAGGACCTGATGACAACGACAATAACTGTAATGAAACTGAGATAAGCTGCTGGTAGTAGTACTTGTGCGCGGGGATTTCCAAAGGGATGGTGTGGGTGTGGGGGAGTATGGGGGGGGGGGGGGAGTTGAAGGAATAGTCGCCGCAGGAGCAAATCGCATGCTCATTTGTTGCGCCATTGTTTGGCTTGCCGCGTTGAATTGTTTGAAATGAAGTTTCCGACGACTCCAAGATGATTATCAAAGGGCCAACTTGAAATTGAGAGTCGAAGCCCAAAGTCCCATAACAAGTTCAAAGCTGAATTTCGAGTTTTGGCAACTTTGATTTGACAATAATTATGAAATCTTATAATAAAAGTGTTTATAAATAGCTATGAAAATGAGAAAGTTTCACATTTGTGTAGTATATATTTATATATAGATACATATATACATATATATATATTTGTATATTAATTGCCTTTTTTCCCTTGTGGCAAAGTTAAACAAAATATGAAGTAACTTAAGTGCTTGGCTAAAAAAGTTGTGCAACGATAATTAAATTTAAAGTATTAAGAAGAAAATATTTTAGCTCATTTGTTGGAAATCAATTTCGTTGAACAATGAAAAAACAGTCCCGTATTTTTCTTTAAAACAAAAGAAAAACCGATTGCACATATCTATCACTTGTAATTATCAAGTCCTTTAAAATTCTTGGAAGATGGATTGCGTATTTCACTTTGCCATTTACTGTTTACTTTCGTTTCCTTTTTTCAGCGCATTTTCAATCAGTTTTTCCTGCTGCAAACTCTGAAATAATTAATATGTTACTTAGCTGTGATTAGCTGACCTTTTCCGTCACATTTCCCTTTCGCACAAATTTCTGACAAACTTAAAAAATAAAAAAAAAACAAAATCAGAGAGAGAAGGAAAGCCACTTCGTATATTTGTCTGGCGACTGCATAATTAAAAAAATTTGCTACGATGTAACAACCCTCGAATATCCAGCGGCAGCGGGAGCCACAACGCCATTCATCCTGGCACACGAAGTGGACGAAATGACAGCCACCGCGTCCGTCTCCGCCTCCCACGTCAGTTGACGCCTTCTCCGATTCCGCAGTCGTTCTCGCTGTCAGCTTCAACTATGCTCCCGCACACACACACACACACACATACAGACATCAAAACGGAGGAAGGAAACAGACAAACGGTTTTGTGGAACTCTTGGCGTTGACATTGTCAGCGTGCAGAGGCCCAAAAATATGTATTTTGCGTGCTTCTGTCAAGTCGCATTGCGTGCAGGAGGCGGGGTCGGTAGCGGGGCGGGGGCGGGGCGGGCCTGGGCTGAATGCGGAGGGATGAGAAGCGGGAGGCTGTATATTGTGAGGTCCTGTGAGCCTGTGGGCTCTGTGACGCCCATTCCTCATGTTTGTGCGAGTGATTTATTTGACTGACACTTTTTTCTGCGTTGATTGCATCGTAATCCCAACATAATGAGTACTGTTATATTTCATGGCCATTTTCGTTGCAGAGGCCCAAATGAAGTAGACAATTTTTCAAAAACAAAGACGATATCTAATGGGGCGGACTTGGGGATGGGTATTAGTTTGAGTATGGGTATGAGTATGGGTATGGGTATGGGTATGGGTATTTTGGTGTGGGTATATTTGGGTCTAATGCTGGCAAATGGTTGCTCCATTGTGCATGTGACACACGTAGGCCACTTGAGGACCCCAAACACGGACATGGGCACTGAGCACGAAGAGAAGACGGACTTGACACAATTTTACGCTCAAATTTCCATCATTTATTTGGGTCGTCAGTTTGCGCAATTTTCAGTCTAATTTTCTTTTTTTTCTCGGTCGACCAACAACTATTTGTATGCTTCACTTCCGACCATTTCGAATGGCCAATCAAATTGTTTTCACTTTGTTCCTAGTGGAAGAGAAATTCAGGAGAAGGATTGAAAAATTTGACTGCCTCATTAAGAAAATAAACTAAAGCAAACTTTAATTTAAAAGGTTTTTTTCTTTTTGGTTCCTCAAAAGTAGTAACCATATTGTGAAAAAAGTTTAGCTGTGAAATGCATTAGGAAAGCCGTTGTTGGAATACGTATGCATTTGGAATTTGTTTTGGACTTTCTGGCATGTTCCAGAAAAGATTGTCGGCCAAAATTTACGACCTGAGATTACACTTTGCAGGCGGGTACGGATGCTCTCTATGTGTATATGATGAAATTGGCTCAGACGGTGGCTAATTTCTAGATCTACTCGACACTCGGCAGAGGCAGCTGCAGCTTGCTGGCTGGCTTCATTCTGTCGCAGCTGTGTGCGAAGGCAATAAAAACTTTTATTATTGTCACACGTACCAGGAGCAACAGCAGCAACAGCAGCAGCAGCAGCAGCAGGAGCAGCAACCAGTACAGCAAGTCCGGCTTCGACTACGGCTACGTCTACGGCTTCAACTGCTGCATAACCTGCGTACACACTTCCGTTTTCCGCTTTGGCGTTGTCCTTTTGTTTGTTGTGTGTTGCTACTTTTATTTTTTGTCGATGTTGTTGTGTGTGTGTGTGTGTGTGGGGCAGAGAGGGAAGGGGGCACAACAAAATTGAATAAAATGGCCTCAGTTAATGGTTGTCGGGCTGATTCAGTTAGCGCATAAAATGAGCAGGACCCCAAATGCCTCCTGCTAGCTCCTGTTTCTCGTTTCCTGTCCGCTTCCTGTGCCTGTGTTCATTCAGCTCTCGTGTGTGTGTGTGTGTGTGTGTGCATGTGTGTGTGTCAGTATTTTTGGTCACAAATGTGGCACGGCCTAAATCTCGGTTTTACGAGCGCATTCTTTTGTTGTTTGTTGCCGTCGCTGCTGCCCTTCGCCATTGTTTTGTTTATTATGTATTTGTTTCATTTTACATACTTGTTTCTTTCTCTTTTCTGTGCGCCAGTCTTTAGTTGGCCCATTATGCGACAGCCTCGATGAGGTGGGCGGTGGTGGGTGGGGGTGGCTCTGACTATGTGAATGGTGTGGGGGGTGGTGCAATGTGATGTATGTGCCGGTATTAAAATGAAGCTATGCCATCCATGCATATTTGCCGGAGATTATGTGTATGACAGTCGAACTGCGTTGTATAACTTTATTGCAGTGCGTATAACAGTATAACAGTATAACAGTTGGCAAATGTAACAAATTGCAGTGCGGCACATGAATAAATGCATTCCAAATTCCCAAAAATAAAACGCAAGAAGAATGGCCATAGGATGGAGGCTGGGTAAAAGATTGGGAAAACGCACGAAAATTGCAAGAGTGGGAAAATAGTTTAGTCCTTTTCCAGCACCAGCAGCAGCAGCAGCAGCAGCCTGCAAAAGCCGCATTTAAATGAACGACGGAAAGTGCAGACATTTGGACTTGCAAATGTCAGTCACGAGAGATTGAGGTTGAGGTTGAGACTGGAAATTGGGGAATGGGGAACGTGGAATGGGCTACGGGAGAGTGGAGAATGAAGGACGAGTTGTGCTCCTGTGTGGAATGACGAAATGGCCGCTCGCCCAGCAATCGCTGGCAGTCGCTGGTTTCGCTGGTTCGTTGGTTGGTTGAGTGTTTAAAACGGCTATTGTGCAGCTTGTGGTTGCTTTGCAAATTGAATAAAAGTTCATTCGAGTGTAAGAGAACCGATAGCAGCATACACCAACACAACACACACACACACACACACACACACACACACACACATGGAAGAGCAACAAAACAAAAAAAAGAGGCAAAAACTGCGAACCAACGAACATTGAATGAATGTGAATGTAATCGTTTTGCAAATGAAAATTGATTTTTGAATTGTGGGCACGGTCCGGTTTCTCTCTATCACTCGACTCAACTAAATGAAATGAACGTCGTGCAACAACAACAACAACAAGAATACACAAAAAAACAGTTAACAGTTGACGATGCGCAATTTCAGTTTTAATTTAAATCTGCAAAATTTAAATATCATACTTTTAAATCCCAAATTGTGAGTGTGCAACACGAGAAGCAAAACTGAAGCGGCAAACAAAAAACTGCCATAAATAATGCACAGCTTAAATATTTCAATGGGTTGCCTCTCCTCTAAGCTCTAATTGTGTGTGTGTGAGTGTGCGTGTGTGTGTGTGTGTGTGTGCGAGTGTGCGAGTGGGTGTGATGCGAACGCAGAAAACTATGCTATACATTTTTTATGCTGCCCAACAATAAAAGCAGAAGAAGAAGCAGAAAAAACATGAGGCAGAAATGCGCTTGCTAGTTGACGGCTCGGGTTCGAGCTGAGGCTTCTGCCTTTCCTTGGGTTTGGATTGCTCGTCACCCAATGCTTCTTTTTCTTATACCACAGCGTTTTGCTCAATTCAGAGAAAGAACAAAACGGATGGTTGCGGGACGGGTCGCTGGGACGGACAATCAGACAGGCAGCCAGGCAGGCGAGGCAGGCAAGGCAGGCAGGCAACAAAGTGGATTTGAATTATTCAAAAAATGCGATTGTTATTTGCAAAATGTGCAGTGAATTGAGACGCGCAGAGCCAAGCGACGGAGAAGAAGACGTCGACAAAGCTGGCTGCGATTTACGTTGAAAATAATGTTGTATTTATGAGTCGAACAGTTGAGTTGGCCAGAGGAAGGCCAGAACCCCTTCACCTCACAACCCTCAATTGGATTCAATGATAGTGTGAATTGCTGCAACTCAGTGCCGTTAAGTCTTTGCATTTATGCAGCCCCAAATGCTTCAGCATAATCGCAGTAGTGCATATAAAAGATTGTTTAATAGTTTGTCGAAGAAAACCAATTAGAAAACTCAAGTTGAAGTTGTAAATTTTGTGGCATTTATGAGGCATGAAGTCTAGTCTAGACAAGTCGTAAAGGTTAAGAACTGGAATTTACAGGTGATCTAAACATCCGTATAACTGTTGTAAACTAGCCATAAAAAAATCGGAAGGTAACTGCCGTAAATGTGTCATCATTTCAGTAGTTGGCCATAACAGCTAATAAGGGTAAATCGCTTGAAATTGAAGAGCACATAAACATGGTTGTGAAATGTATTTTAGATGCACTAAATATCTCAATATGATAAGCATAAAATACTCTCTACTTAGATTGAAGCAAATTTGTTTTAAACAAATTTTAAATGTAAGCTGAGTAAATTATTTAAGTCTTGAGCAATAAATTTACTTGTGTAGATCTTTCATATGTCCTTGCTGATGTCCTTGCTGCAGTTTCAATAATAGAGCGTAGGAACATTGGCTGTGTTGCCATAATTGACAGTCGCATCATCAGTCTTGGTTCGTTCACTTTTATTCGTTTGACAATTTCTATCCATATTACAGCTATTTATCATCACAGCAAGTCACAATGGCAAAATAATTCCAAGCGTTGCCACTGCACTTCCCCCCCTGCCCGGCGCAAGTCATTTAAAATGAAAGCACAGTCAGCCACCCACAAGGAACGAGGAACAAGTAACAAGGAACAAGGAACAACCACCGGTCACGAGCCATTCAGTCAGTCTCATTCCGGCGAGAATACCGAAAAAGGTTTTAATCAGTTATTCATGAGGCCGAGAGCACGACGTCAAACAAAAGCCGCTGCGCCGGTTGACATTGAAAGCCGCCCAACTGCCAGCTTGCCTCACTGCCTGCCCCATTGCCTGGCTGAAGAGATGCAGCCAGAAGAGATGGAGAATAAAATGCGAAAAAAAGATTTATGAGCTGGAAAAAAGGCTGCATAAGTTGCAAGCTCGCAACTCTTCTACTTTGCAGCAACAACAACAATAATAATAAATGCTGCAATAACAATTGGCTGCAACTTAAAAGACGAGGCAAAATGGCGCAAAAAGGATTTGTTTATTTTTCGGAGCGGGGAGCAACAGAACACAGACAGACTGCCAAATAGAAAAGGAAGCGAACGGGATTGAGAATGATGATGAAGACTGACTGACGGACTGACTGACTGAGTGACATGTCGACAGCTAGACTCTGATGATGACTGGGCAGGTGATATGAGGAGGAAGTGGGGCGTCTTATGTTGACGGAACCACTCCAAACTAATGAGTATGCATATTGTATGCATATGTGTGTGTGTGTGAAAGGAACGAAAAGAAAGGAAAAGAAAAGAAAAGGAAGGAAAAGGGTAGGCAAGCAGGAGGCGCGTGTGTTTGCCTTTGTTGCAACTTGCAACAACTCAAAATGCACTTGGACGCCTTCACAGGTAGCGAGAAACATGTCTTGTCAAGAGTCCTGCCAGATGGGAGAATGAGAAACAGAGAGAGAGAGAAAGAGGGAGAGGGGTAGGGGGAGGGGGGCTCATCGCTGATTTTGTTTTGTCTGCGCTGACAGAGGCTTCAAATTAGTTGTGCCACAAAACATAAATGCAAATGAATGCAAGCAAAACAAACTCCGTTAAAAGGGTTTGCGCCCCAGCTGAGAAGAGAAAACCCACCCTCTCGTTAATGCAGGGCTGATTGGACTTTTTGTTTGTACGTGCAACACACACACACACATGCACACACACACACATGCACATAATTTGTGTAGGCTCACATTCACAAGCGCATTGCACTTAAGTAGCTTGGTTTTCAACAATTACATTGGACGCCTTTGCACATTACGTAGTCCCCCCTCCCTCCCCACCCCCTTTCAGCTGTGTGTGTGTGTGTGTGTGTGTGTGTGTGTGTGTTTGTGCTGATTGAAAATTCTTGTGCGAAAAATGTTGACGTCGACATTGCTGTCTGACATGCTGCTGCGGCTCATTACATTAATTGCTTTGGCTTGTCTTTTTGCGACAGGGCGCTTTCCCAACTGCATACGGTGCGTATCCGTATTATGCATGCGTATCTGTGTGCAACTGACTACATCTGTACTTGCATCTGTATCTGTATCTGTATCTGTGTAGCTGTGTGTGCCTCGTTCACTCTGTCTCTCTCTCTCTCTCTCTCTGTATCTCAGTAGTTACAGCATTCGCATTTCAATTTCAATTTTGCAATTTTGGCAGCTGCCAGGTGGCGCTGTCGCTCCAACTGTCTGTTTTGGCCCATATCATGGCACACAGAACATGGCCCGAACTGAACTGAACCCAAGCGAGCACCGGGGGCAATTCGCAAGCCTTTTTATCGCTTCTGCCCCTCATCAATTCACATGACTAACAGATTTGCGCAGCTGTTTCCCTCACTCTCACTCTCACTCCTCCTCCTCCTTCTGTCTCTCTTCTCTCTTCTCTCTGTCTCTGTCTCACATCTATCTCTGTCCAGCTGTCCAACTCACTGACTATCTGTCTGACTGTCTGACTGAATGTCTTTCTCTGTGTGTTTGTGCAGCACGTAAAATGTATGTCGCCTGTCAAATTACTTGAATCTGGGCGCTACTCTGCTCTGCTCTCCCTCTCTCTTTCTATCTCTCTCTCTGTCTCTGTCTCTGTTTTAGCTCAATGCAGTTGGACCCACATTTGTGCGCTTGGTTTGTCGTGCCAGTCAAGCATAATATGATTATGTAGATGCTGCTTCCTTTCCACACACACACACACACACACACACACATATATATGTATGTGTAAATTCGGTCTTGGCTGGAAGCGCATTATCCTGTTTCCCATACGATTGCAAGAAGAACTATGACTATAGCATCGGAGACTATATCTACAATTGTGCGCTGTCAAATCGTATTTATTATTTTATGTTTTCATTTTGGAAATTGCCACTGCTCTTGCTGCTGTTACTGCTGCTGCTGCCACTGCCACTGCCACTGGTACAGCTACTGCTGTGATTACACAAAACAAAAAGCATTGTCTGTCAATACTGGTATGTGTTTCTCTGCTCCCGTCTCCTCCCCCCCTCGGCTGTCTGTTGGCCTGTGCAACTAATCGACTGTTGCCGGCGCGCGTCAAGTGCCACCACCCAAACACTCCGCCTGCCCGCCCCCTGTCGCTTTTCATTGTGTGTGACGGCCAAACAAGAAAAAAGTAGCAAATCCAACAAACATACACTCATGACTTTTAGCTGTGCCGCCTCAAAGTCCCTTAGCAATCAGAATTTAGTATGCAAATTTGTAAAATGAAATTGCATCAATATTAGAAATCAATATTTGGGTTCACTCCGATTAAAAACCAACCGAACCGGAAACGAAACCAAAACCAGCAACTGCTGCTGCTGCTGCTGCTGCTTTCAACATGACAGAATGCTTTCAGTGTCAATTTGGTTTAATATGACGAGAAAAGTGGTAGACACCTTTTTTTGCGCAATGCCTTGGGGCAAGTGGGGGAGCACATGTGCCACAGATCCATGCCTTGACCTGCTATCGGCTCAGGCTAGTGTGTGCGTGTGTAAGTGTGTGTGTGTGTGTGGCTGCTATGATGGAAACAGTTTGCAACTAATTAAGCCGCACGCACAATCTAACATGCAAGTTAACACCACCAGCAAGCAGCAGCAACAGTGGTGTGTGTGGGTGGTTGCCAGTTGCATAGTGGTGCGAATGTGTCACGGCTTTAGCAGTTACTTATCAGACTTCTTACGGAATCAATTAAGGCTCACTCCATGCATGTTACAAACGGGACACATTAAGAAACTAGGTGATTATTCCGGGCAAAACTTTTTCCCCACCTTCCGAACTAATTTCCCAAACAATTTGCTAATCCTGCACAAAAGTTATTTAGCCATAATTTAATTGTGCTTATAGATTATTTCAGTTGTTCAAATTATTATTTAGATTACTTGTTTTATATATTTATTAAAATTATAAGCCTAATAAGATTATGAAATAAGAACAAGTTTCGTTTTTAATATTAAAATATTAATTTTGCTTATGTACTAAATCAGTTATTAGAAAATAATACCTCATGTGTATATATCATATATATACTCAAAATCACACTTTATAGACATTACCTACAATCTATGTTAATCATTTGCTACTAATTAACATTCACTTTCACAGCATTTCTGATGATGCTTGCCCCACTGTGCCCTCCTCAGCCTGGCTGTTTGTGTAGGTAATATGCAATAAAAGCGATATGCTGCCGCCCCGATGTTGCCCCCAATCGACAGCGATATGCTCACCACATTTGACCGCAGTTAACAAAGTTCACACACACACACACACACACACACTCTAGCGTAGGCCAGGCTTGTGTGTGTATTTGTGGGCCCCGGCACACAATAATAAGTGACGCATTTAATCTGATTTGCTTTATGACATGTTCATGACGAGAACAATTAAAATGTGCGGTTCGCTAGGCAGCAGGCCATCTAGACAGGCCTGGAGGGTAGCTTTGCCAACTGGTACTGTTGCTGTTGTTGTTGTTGTTGTTGTGTTGTTGTTGTTGCTGTTGCTGCTGCCCGTTATTGGCCGGCGTAAAAAGCAAATTGTTTAATGTGCTGTGAATAAGTGACAAAACAGCTGAACTTTTCGTAGGCATCGAACAACACCCAACCCCACCCCAGCCCCATCCTATAAACCCCAACTCCCCAGTGGCTAGTCAGGGGTAAGAGCACGCTCCATGTTGACACTAGGTGTGGAGTTGGGGGGCTGGTGTTCTTATCGCACGTAAGGGATTCTGCTTTTAACAGGGGCTGCTGTTGATTCTGCGAACTTGAGTTGACTGCGGCTGACATTGTTGATTAGCTAGTTAAGTTGTGTGTGCTTTATTAATGGCACTGGCCCAAAATGTCACGACTTATGCATCCCTTCACATGTATATACATATACATATATATTTATATACGCAGTAGCAAGACTCTGGCAATCGACTTGGCTCAAAACTAGCGCCAAAACTGACAATTGTCTGGCCATAATTGCGACAATAATTGCACATAATGCGACAATGTGCTCATGCAGTAAAGTACTCTCAATGTCTCTCTCTCTCTTTCTCTCTCTTTCTCTCTGAGTGCTTCTTCTTCTATTAGCTGTCTTACTTACACACACCTCTCTCTCTGTCTTTCTTTCTGACTTTCAGTGTAAACTTTGTTGCAGTTTGTTTTTACTATTGTTTTGTAATGGCAAAATTATAGACCCCAGCGACGACCCTTAAGCTTCATTTCTCCAGCTTCACTCACTGAGACTTGCCCTCTCTCTCTCTCTCTCTCGCTCAATTTGGTTGTGCTGGTTGTGTGACTGGCATTGCCAAGCAGCAGTCGCAGCAGAGGCAGCAGTCGCAGCAGAGGCAGCAGTCGGAGCAACATCTTCGCCTTCGCCTTGTTCATCTTTGGCATTATCTACTTCCGCCATAAACAGCAACAACTTTTCATCTTTGTGCCAAGGCAACATTTTTGTCTTTGTCTGCGACGTTTTTCTCTTGACTCTTTCGTTCTTGCGTTCCCCTCTCTATCCCTCCCTCTCACTCTCTCTCTCTCTCTGTCTCTGTGGCTGTGCCCCCTTTTGCCACCTCCTTTGGACGGCAGTTTAACAAACGCGCGCGGCACGTTGTGCATTTTTATGATTTTTATTTTGATTTCCTTTAAACTAACTTTGCTGCCTGCCACAACAACAACAACAGCAACAACAATAACAACAAGGCAAGGAATCGCTGCTATTTTTGCAAATTGCCTACAATGATGGCCACAAGTTCATCCACCCTCCGCCCGCGCCCCCCTCTTCCCTGAGTCCTGCAGCCGCAGTCACATTTTTTTTTTCAATGTTACGCTTGGAGTAACGGGGTCGGTGGGAGGGGGTTGGGCGGCGGGTCTTGGGCAAACCATCAGCCAATTTCTGTTACTGTAGTTGTTGTTGTTGTTGCTGGTTTTTTGCCTTTGCCTGTTACCCGGAAAATATTATTTCGCTTGACTTTTACAACAGCCCAAACGGGGCCGTCCGTAACTCCTCCATGGCTACTTTTTTGTATTTTATTTCTGTTTCTGTTGTTGTTGTTGTATTTGTTCATTGTTGTTGTTGTTGTTGTTGTTATTGTTTGTGTCAATGTCGCCTGTCGCCGTCCAAACTATTTTGCTATTTGTTTTGCCTAACTCGATTTTTCACTGGTTGCCTTTTGTCTGCTTGGCTGCCCGCACGCTGGATCCTCTCGCAGGACAGCGCCTGACTCTGACACATCTGAGACAACACAGACAAACACACAAACGAACACACACACACACGCACACACACACACACACACACACACATACGTACAAACACCAAAACACATTTGACAAAGCAATGGCCGAGAATTTTTCTATTTTCAGACCCTCAGCCTGTAATTTTTTTTTATTTGTTTTTTTTTTTTTGTTTTTTTTGGCTAGTTTTCCATTGCTTTTTGTTGTTGTTGTCGCTTTTCTGATTTGCCATTCATTTTGTGCTTGTAATGATTTTCATGCTAATCACAGCAATTGACGCGTATGCGACTTTCTCAGTTTGCCAGTCGGTTCTTCGGCCTGTCTGTCTGTCTGTCCGTCCGTCCGTCCGTCCGTCTGTCCGTCCGTCAGTAAGTTGCTCAGTTTGTCAGCCAGTCAAAATAATCGAAGTCCCTCGGTTTTTCTCCGGCCAAACAATGTCAAACGCTCGTTTTCGCAGTCAAATCACAATTTGATATTCTTTTTATGTCCTTCGCTGAGTGTACAACATAATAACTTTGTCAGTAGCTCTAACGTATATTGGCCAAATGAACTATAAAGCTGATTCTTGATTAGCATAACAAGCTGAATCAATATTCAACTTGACTCACATAAATGATGCTAAGTTAGTTTTCGATTAGTCGTTGAGCTATTTCATATGATTACAACTTTGTTTAATATTCGATTGTAGAAATCAATGTTTTTTCTTTGATAACTAAATAAATACATTGATGCTATGAAGAAGACAGAAACTGAATGCAATCATCTTCATAGTTGAGGGCAAACAAGGTCCGTTTCTGGGAATTTTAGCTTTCCTCCTTGCATAAAGAAAACTTTTGCTTGTAATCAAATACATAATTTTGAAGTCACAAACAGGTTTTCAATCCCTATTTCACAAACTGAATGCAATCAATTTCGTTGGAATTTTGCTTTCCTCCTTGCATAAAGAGAACTTTCGCCTGAATCATTTACATTATTTTGAACGCTGCACGAAACAGGTTCTCAATCCTCTAATTCACAAGCTGACATGCAAATCAAGTTCTGCAAGTTGTTACTAGTTTGCTTTACTTTGATCGGAAGTAGAAGCTTTCCGTCCAGCATCAAGTTTCTTCGCAATTTTATGTCATAGAAGTCGCTGCACTTGGAAATATCTTGAATGTACTAAAAGTTACAGTGCCAAGGTTAGTCCTACTCTGCATGGACGTTGCAAAATACTTTATGATACAGTTACCAATGGTTGAAGTTGGCGAGTCATCGGATCTGAAGGTTTTCGACTAACCTTGACCGATTTTGGACTTTAATTTTGACTTGTTTTCCGACCCAATTACGTTTTCACTTTAAATGTAGGTTTCTAAGTAGTGCCAAACTATGATTAAAACGCCCTTACTTTTGAAAATGCGTTGAGTTTTGACGAAGTTATGGCATTTTGAAGGTTCGACCTAAGCCCATGTGCCGATTTTCGGGCTATAATTTTGACTTTCCGATTTTTGGACTTCAATTTTGACTTGTTTTCCGACCCAAAATTACGTTTTCAACTT
The DNA here is from genome assembly GCA_037043585.1 of Drosophila mimica. Classification (NCBI taxonomy): domain Eukaryota; kingdom Metazoa; phylum Arthropoda; class Insecta; order Diptera; family Drosophilidae; genus Drosophila; species Drosophila mimica. Next base: position 685,604 of record JBAMBE010000579.1, read on the forward strand.
TAAATGTAGGATTGATCTAGAGGCCAAACTATGATTAAAACGCCCTTACTTTTGAAAATGCGTTGAGTTTTGACGAAGTTATGGCATTTTGAAGGTTCGACCTAAGCCCATGTGCCGATTTTCGGGCTATAATTTTGACTTTCCGATTTTTGGACTTTAATTTTGACTTGTTTTCCGACCCAAAATTACGTTTTCAACTTTAAATGTAGGATTGATCTAGAGGCCAAACTATGATTAAACGCCCTTCGAAAATGCGTTGAGTTTTGACGAAGTTATGGCATTTTGAAGGTTCGACCTAAGCCCATGTGCCGATTTTCGGGCTACTTTCCATGCTAGGTTCCACCTACGTCAACTTTAAATGTAGGATTGATCTAGAGGCCAAACTATGATTAAAACGCCCTTGCTTTTGAAAATGCGTTGAGTTTTGACGAAGTTATGGCATTTTGAAGGTTCGACCTAAGCCCATGTGCCGATTTTCGGGCTATAATTTTGACTTTCCGATTTTTGGACTTTAATTTTGACTTGTTTTCCGACCCAAAATTACGTTTTCAACTTTAAATGTAGGATTGATCTAGAGGCCAAACTATGATTAAAACGCCCTTGCTTTTGAAAATGCGTTGAGTTTTGACGAAGTTATGGCATTTTGAAGGTTCGACCTAAGCCCATGTGCCGATTTTCGGGCTATAATTTTGACTTTCCGATTTTTGGACTTTAATTTTGACTTGTTTTCCGACCCAAAATTACGGGCCAAACTAGATTACCCTTGCTTTTGAAAATGCGTTGAGTTTTGACGAAGTTATGGCATTTTGAAGGTTCGACCTAAGCCCATGTGCCGATTTTCCGGCTATAATTTTGACTTATGCCGACCCAAAATTACGTTTTCAACTTTAAATGTAGGATTGATCTAGGGCCAAGCTATGATTAAAACGCCCTTGCTTTTGAAAATGCGTTGAGTTTTGACGAAGTTATGGCATTTTGAAGGTTCGACCTAAGCCCATGTGCCGATTTTCGGGCTATAATTTTGACTTTCCGATTTTTGGACTTTAATTTTGACTTGTTTTCCGACCCAAAATTACGTTTTCAACTTTAAATGTAGGATTGATCTAGAGGCCAAACTATGATTAAAACGCCCTTGCTTTTGAAAATGCGTTGAGTTTTGACGAAGTTATGGCATTTTGAAGGTTCGACCTAAGCCCATGTGCCGATTTTCGGGCTATAATTTTGACTTTCCGATTTTTGGACTTTAATTTTGACTTGTTTTCCGACCCAAAATTACGTTTTCAACTTTAAATGTAGGATTGATCTAGAGGCCAAACTATGATTAAAACGCCCTTGCTTTTGAAAATGCGTTGAGTTTTGACGAAGTTATGGCATTTTGAAGGTTCGACCTAAGCCCATGTGCCGATTTTCGGGCTATAATTTTGACTTTCCGATTTTTGGACTTTAATTTTGACTTGTTTTCCGACCCAAAATTACGTTTTCAACTTTAAATGTAGGATTGATCTAGAGGCCAAACTATGATTAAAACGCCCTTGCTTTTGAAAATGCGTTGAGTTTTGACGAAGTTATGGCATTTTGAAGGTTCGACCTAAGCCCATGTGCCGATTTTCGGGCTATAATTTTGACTTTCCGATTTTTGGACTTTAATTTTGACTTGTTTTCCGACCCAAAATTACGTTTTCAACTTGTAGATGTAGGATTGATCTGCGGCGAGACGAGTTAGGCGGGTCGACCTATGCCCTTGCCGATTTTCGGGCATAAGCTTTCCGATTGACTTTAATTTTGACTTGTTTTCCGACCAAAATTACGTTTTCAACTTTAAATGTAGGATTGATCTAGAGGCCAAACTATGATTAAAACGCCCTTGCTTTTGAAAATGCGTTGAGTTTTGACGAAGTTATGGCATTTTGAAGGTTCGACCTAAGCCCATGTGCCGATTTTCGGGCTATAATTTTGACTTGCCGATTTTTGGACTTTAATTTTGACTTGTTTTCCGACCCAAAATTACGTTTTCAACTTTAAATGTAGGATTGATCTAGAGGCCAAACTATGATTAAAACGCCCTTACTTTTGAAAATGCGTTGAGTTTTGACGAAGTTATGGCATTTTGAAGGTTCGACCTAAGCCCATGTGCCGATTTTCGGGCTATAATTTTGACTTTCCGATTTTTGGACTTTAATTTTGACTTGTTTTCCGACCCAAAATTACGTTTTCAACTTTAAATGTAGGATTGATCTAGAGGCCAAACTATGATTAAAACGCCCTTGCTTTTGAAAATGCGTTGAGTTTTGACGAAGTTATGGCATTTTGAAGGTTCGACCTAAGCCCATGTGCCGATTTTCGGGCTATAATTTTGACTTCCGATTTTTGGACTTTAATTTTGACTTGTTTTCCGACCCAAAATTACGTTTTCAACTTTAAATGTAGGATTGATCTAGAGGCCAAACTATGATTAAAACGCCCTTGCTTTTGAAAATGCGTTGAGTTTTGACGAAGTTATGGCATTTTGAAGGTTCGACCTATGCCCATATGCCGATTTTCGGGCTATAATTATGACTTTCCGATTTTTTGACTTTAATTTTGACTTGTTTTCCGACCCAAAATTACGTTTTCAACTTTAAATGTAGGATTGATCTAGAGGCCAAACTATGATTAAAACGCCCTTGCTTTTGAAAATGCGTTGAGTTTTGACGAAGTTATGGCATTTTGAAGGTTCGACCTAAGCCCATGTGCCGATTTTCGGGTATAATTTTGACTATCCGATTTTTGGACTTTAATTTTGACTTGTTTTCCGACCCAAAATTACGTTTTCAACTTTAAATGTAGGATTGATCTAGAGGCCAAACTATGATTAAAACGCCCTTACTTTTGAAAATGCGTTGAGTTTTGACGAAGTTATGGCATTTTGAAGGTTCGACCTAAGCCCATGTGCCGATTTTCGGGCTATAATTTTGACTTTCCGATTTTTGGACTTTAATTTTGACTTGTTTTCCGACCCAAAATTACGTTTTCAACTTTAAATGTAGGATTGATCTAGAGGCCAAACTATGATTAAAACGCCCTTGCTTTTGAAAATGCGTTGAGTTTTGACGAAGTTATGGCATTTTGAAGGTTCGACCTAAGCCCATGTGCCGATTTTCGGGCTATAATTTTGACTATCCGATTTTTGGACTTTAATTTTGACTTGTTTTCCGACCCAAAATTACGTTTTCAACTTTAAATGTAGGATTGATCTAGAGGCCGCCAAACTATGATTAAAACGCCCTTGCTTTTGAAAATGCGTTGAGTTTTGACGAAGTTATGGCATTTTGAAGGTTCGACCTATGCCCATATGCCGATTTTCGGGCTATAATTATGACTTTCCGATTTTTTGACTTTAATTTTGACTTGTTTTCCGAACCAAAATTACGTTTTCAACTTTAAATGTAGGATTGATCTAGAGGCCAAACTATGATTAAAACGCCCTTGCTTTTGAAAATGCGTTGAGTTTTGACGAAGTTATGGCATTTTGAAGGTTCGACCTAAGCCCATGTGCCGATTTTCGGGCTATAATTTTGACTTTCCGATTTTTTGACTTTAATTTTGACTTGTTTTCCGACCCAAAATTACGTTTTCAACTTTAAATGTAGGATTGATCTAGAGGCCAAACTATGATTAAAACGCCCTTGCTTTTGAAAATGCGTTGAGTTTTGACGAAGTTATGGCATTTTGAAGGTTCGACCTATGCCCATGTGCCGATTTTCTTCCGATTTTCAGACTATATTTTTGACTTGTTTTCCGACCCAAAATTACGTTTTCAACTTTAAATGTAGGATTGATCTAGAGGCCAAACTATGATTAAAACGCCCTTGCTTTTGAAAATGCGTTGAGTTTTGACGAAGTTATGGCATTTTGAAGGTTCGACCTAAGCCCATGTGCCGATTTTCGGGCTATAATTTTGACTTTCCGATTTTTGGACTTTAATTTTGACTTGTTTTCCGACCCAAAATTACGTTTTCAACTTTAAATGTAGGATTGATCTAGAGGCCAAACTATGATTAAAACGCCCTTGCTTTTGAAAATGCGTTGAGTTTTGACGAAGTTATGGCATTTTGAAGGTTCGACCTAAGCCCATGTGCCGATTTTCGGGCTATAATTTTGACTTGCCGATTTTTGGACTTTAATTTTGACTTGTTTTCCGACCCAAAATTACGTTTTCAACTTTAAATGTAGGATTGATCTAGAGGCCAAACTATGATTAAAACGCCCTTACTTTTGAAAATGCGTTGAGTTTTGACGAAGTTATGGCATTTTGAAGGTTCGACCTAAGCCCATGTGCCGATTTTCGGGCTATAATTTTGACTTTCCGATTTTTTGACTTTAATTTTGACTTGTTTTCCGACCCAAAATTACGTTTTCAACTTTAAATGTAGGATTGATCTAGAGGCCAAACTATGATTAAAACGCCCTTGCTTTTGAAAATGCGTTGAGTTTTGACGAAGTTATGGCATTTTGAAGGTTCGACCTATGCCCATGTGCCGATTTTCGGGCTATAATTTTGACTTGCCGATTTTTGGACTTTAATTTTGACTTGTTTTCCGACCCAAAATTACGTTTTCAACTTTAAATGTAGGATTGATCTAGAGGCCAAACTATGATTAAAACGCCCTTGCTTTTGAAAATGCGTTGAGTTTTGACGAAGTTATGGCATTTTGAAGGTTCGACCTAAGCCCATGTGCCGATTTTCGGGCTATAATTTTGACTTTCCGATTTTTGGACTTTAATTTTGACTTGTTTTCCGACCCAAAATTACGTTTTCAACTTTAAATGTAGGATTGATCTAGAGGCCAAACTATGATTAAAACGCCCTTGCTTTTGAAAATGCGTTGAGTTTTGACGAAGTTATGGCATTTTGAAGGTTCGACCTATGCCCATATGCCGATTTTCGGGCTATAATTTTGACTTGCCGATTTTTTGACTTTAATTTTGACTTGTTTTCCGAACCAAAATTACGTTTTCAACTTTAAATGTAGGATTGATCTAGAGGCCAAACTATGATTAAAACGCCCTTACTTTTGAAAATGCGTTGAGTTTTGACGAAGTTATGGCATTTTGAAGGTTCGACCTAAGCCCATGTGCCGATTTTCGGGCTATAATTTTGACTTGCCGATTTTTGGACTTTAATTTTGACTTGTTTTCCGACCCAAAATTACGTTTTCAACTTTAAATGTAGGATTGATCTAGAGGCCAAACTATGTTTAAAACGCCCTTGCTTTGCTGAGTTTTGACGAAGTTATGGCATTTTGAAGGTTCGACCTAAGCCCATGTGCCGATTTTCGGGCTATAATTTTGACTTTCCGATTTTTGGACTTTAATTTTGACTTGTTTTCCGACCCAAAATTACGTTTTCAACTTTAAATGTAGGATTGATCTAGAGGCCAAACTATGATTAAAACGCCCTTGCTTTTGAAAATGCGTTGAGTTTTGACGAAGTTATGGCATTTTGAAGGTTCGACCTAAGCCCATGTGCCGATTTTCGGGCTATAATTTGACTTTCCGATTTTTGACTATAATTTTGACTTGTTTTCCGACCCAAAATTACGTTTTCAACTTTAAATGTAGGATTGATCTAGAGGCCAAACTATGATTAAAACGCCCTTGCTTTTGAAAATGCGTTGAGTTTTGACGAAGTTATGGCATTTTGAAGGTTCGACCTAAGCCCATGTGCCGATTTTCGGGCTATAATTTTGACTTTCCGATTTTTTGACTTTAATTTTGACTTGTTTTCCGACCCAAAATTACGTTTTCAACTTTAAATGTAGGATTGATTTAGAGGCCAAACTATGATTAAAACGCCCTTGCTTTTGAAAATGCGTTGAGTTTTGACGAAGTTATGGCATTTTGAAGGTTCGACCTAAGCCCATGTGCCGATTTTCGGGCTATAATTTTGACTTTCCGATTTTTGGACTTTAATTTTGATTTGTTTTCCGACCCAAAATTACGTTTTCAACTTTAAATGTAGGATTGATCTAGAGGCCAAACTATGTTTAAAACGCCCTTGCTTTTGAAAATGCGTTGAGTTTTGACGAAGTTATGCCATTTTGAAGGTTCGACCTATGGCCATATGTCGTTTTTCGGGCTATAATTTTGACTTTCCGATTTTTGGACTTTAATTTTGACTCATTTTCCGACCCAAAATTACGTTTTCAACCTTAAATGTAGGATTGATCTAGAGGCCAAACTATGTTTAAAACGCCCTTGCTTTTGAAAATGCGTTGAGTTTTGACGAAGTTATGGCATTTTGAAGGGTCGACCTATGGCCATAATTTTGACATATGTTTCGGACTATAATTTTGAAAATCACATTTTCAACTTTAAATGTACGATTGATCTTTACAACTTTAAGTGTTTCAATTTGGATGAATAATTTGATTAGAGGACAAGGCCATTGTGTAATCATTTCGTTTTATATATTGTAACATTATTTGTAAAAAAGTTCAAATACACTTTTCTTTTGCGATTTTCGTCGTTTATTGACAGTTGGGCCATTGATGTATTTTCCGCTATCATTACGCTATCATTTATTGAAAGGAAAATTGAAAGTATTTATCACGTTGCTAATAAATGAATGCCAGCGATGAATGCGATGGCTCGAGTTCTGCTAAGCCATTGCACAATTTTTCAAAGTTGAAATTAATAACATTTTTTTGTCGATTTGCTTTTGCTTTGTTGTTTTTCTTATTTTGGATGCTTCGCTTGCGTCTGCTCCTGCTCCTGATTCTGCTCCTGCTTCTGCTTCTGCTGCTGCTTCGACATCGACATCGTCCTCGTCAACGACTTTCATTTTGCTTGCCTTTAATTTTTCTTTTATCTGCCATTGAACAATGGCCAGCACAATTTGGGTGATGAGCAGCGGCAGGAGCAGCACCAGCAGGAAGCTGGATAAGGAGAATGGTTGGAGTTTCTGTGTGGGGGGTGGGCGGGTGGAGGCAGGAAGCATAATAAATTAAGCGCTGCCTGGCCGTTGGCTGCCACTTGGCCAAAATAAATTGCACTAAGCGAAAAATAACAACTCAATCCATGGAACGAGCGTCCAAGCGACAAAAACTGCCGTCCAGAAAATTGAAGCAGCTCCAAGCGACGACGACGACGACGACGACGACGACGATAGCGATGGCAACTACGACAAATGGAAAAAGTGCGCAGCAAAAGAGAAAAAAATAGAAGCAAAGCAGAAAACATGGGAAACTGAAAAAAAGAAAGGGATATAAACAGATTACGTCGTTATTGGCGCTGACCAGCACGTGCCCACACATGGACACGGACACGCGGACCTGGGCAGGCAGCGGAATAGAGCAAATGGATGAGCGAGCGTATCCCGGTTAGCGGGCAGGACACTTCTCATTCCACTACCTCCTCTACCGTGGGTGACCGTGGATTTCTCGATTGATTTTGCTTCGTCGTTCGCATCACCTGCAGGCTAAGCTGCTTTTGAGCTCAGTCCGGCAAATAGAGATAGATACGAACGATGACCAAAGCAGAGGTGAGCATTGCGGGTGTCTACGAATAGGGGCAGCCTGTCAGTTAGCCTTGTGCCTGGATGCAGTGAAGCGTTAACGTTAACTTCTCGTATCGCCACTTGTGTCTCTGTTGTGTTGTTGTCGCTGTTGGCCAAGTTGACAGTGCTGCATTAATTTCATGTCTCATGTCTCATGTCTCCTGCCGTCTCCTGACGTCTCCTGCGTTGACACCCAGCCACCAGGCTATAAGTCTGCAGTCTGAAGTCACCTGTCCAGTTTAGCTACTGGCAATCGTGCAACAATTCACGTGGTTACCACTTCTTAATTAATTTGTTCATTTATTGCAGGGCACACGGGACAAGGATGCGCCGCTGGCAAGCTGCTTAGAAGCCACCACGATGATTGAGTCTTTAGTGCATCCATTTTGGGGTTATCTCCACAGCGGCAGCTGTGCTCAAGTTTTCTTATTTTAGCTTTTCTCCAGTGCTGCTGGCTTCTTCTCACAACACGGACCTGGGCTTATGGAAAACAATAACAAAAACATAAATCAAGCAAGTCGGAATAATTTGTGTGTTGCTCTCCGTTTTCTTTTCTTCTATTTTTTTCCTATTTTGATTTTGGGGGGGTTCTTGTCTTTTTTTTATTCGTCTTTCTGCTGACCAACGGGAAAAAACAACGTCGTCAAAAGCAGAAAATTCAGCAGCAGCTGCATTTTTCATGGCCCGCTTGCTGAACATCTAAACGTGAATGGGCGGATTGTGAGCCATAAGCCATAAGCTTTAAAGCACCTCCAGCAGCATTCATTGTTCAATGGAACCAGCTCAGCTGAGGAGCTGAAGAGCGCTAAAAGACCATGATTTTGTCACTGATTGCCAGGGAAAACGCATTTATTTTTCCAGCTAAAATTCAATGGGGTTTTCAATCGATTTTTTATTATTATAAGCTATTGTTCAGTTGCAGTTGTCTACCTAAGCCGCATTTGTAGAAGGCACTTGTTCTTACAACATTTTTAATACCAAGCATTATTCGATTAACAAATTTAATTTTAATTCGCTGCCTTCGCAGATGAGCTTATGAGGAGCTTGAGGAAAAGTCTAAGCTCTGGCATTATATTCTGTCAAGCTGTTAACTTGAATGGATAACTTTTGACTCGCTCATTAGTGAAAATAAGTAACAGTTGTTCTATATACATATATATATAAATTCTTGAGGCATCTGTAACTATGGTTGAAGAGAGTCGGGTGCGCCAGTGTCAGCAACTGGCGCTAATCGCCATTGCATCCGGTGCAAATCACTTGAGCATCTTAACCCCGTTTCCCTAACCCTTATTCCCTCATTGCACTTAACGATCCCATGGCCACTAATTTAGAATTATGCAAGTCAGTTGCAGATTACGTTTACGCGTTCAGGGCTCAAGACGTCGTTCATTATGCGTTCATCCTGCTCAGGTTCTGAGGTTGAAGCACAAGCTAAAAATTGCCAACTCTCCGACTGCTTCTGGGTCTGCAACTGCTGCTTCTGCTTCTGCTGCTTCTGCTTCTGCTGCTTCTGTTGCTGGTACTTATTATTTATTGCGCCTTAGGTAATGCCCAAGTTCCAAGTGCCAAGTTCTTTCAGTCAACTTGCAATTTTTCATGCACGTTCATTATTATCATTGCCCCGCGCCGACACCCCGTTGCACCCCCTCCCGGCGCATCACTCGAGCTTAACTGCAGCAGCCGTCGCTGATAAGCGACGAAAATGTGTAGAAAGCTGAAAGTTCTTGCACAATTTTTTATATGCCCCGCCAAACGGAAGGCAGAAATGCCGACAGTGAGTGGGCCCCCAATGGGAGAGCACGAGATGAAAGTAATGCAAGAATTTATCATTGCAAAGGCAAAGGCAGAGGCAAAGGCAAAGGAAGAGGCAGAGGCAACTGCAACGGCATCAGATACAGCTTCAGATTCCGCTGCAGCTGCAGCCTGGACAAATAATAAAAGAGCGAAAGAAAACTGCAACGCGCCATTCAATTTGATTACTTGCGTCATAAATACCGGAAGCGTCAGAGTATTGAGGCGCCAAGCTACCCCTCGTATTCAACACACACACACAGCAAGACACACACTGTGGCAGCCAAGATATGTGCGTGAATGCAGAGCATCCCACAGAGCGTTGGATGAATGACGGCGGTAATATCCTGTGACGCATTGACGCAGTGACGCAGCAGCTTGCCAAGCGGCGAAATGATTTCTGAAGCAGCTCCTTAGCTGTGGCGCTCTTTTATGCACTCGAAAAGAATCTGCTGCTGCATGAAAAGCATTAAAATAGCAGCAGCAGCAGCAACAGAAGCAGCTGCAGCAGCGGCAGCACTGTGAAAAAAACGTATTAGTAACAGACTATTGAGACGCTAAAGTGACGCTGGAGGCGGTGGCGGCGGGGGCGGGGGGTTGTCACAGGATATGGCGTGCAGGATGCCCAGCTCGTGTGAATTCTTACAAGTGCTGGCTGCAAAATGACTTATGTGCTGCCGGCTACAAGCTAGCGGCAACTAACTGCGAGGACAACGACGACAACGACGACAAGGACGACACTATCGCCAAATCAGCAGCGCAGCTTGCATAAAAAATTTAAAGCGCTGGCGATAAAAATAAAAAAAAAACACAAAACACAAAAAGAAGGGACTGACGCAAAATGACTTTGGTGGCTCACACACACACACACACACACACATGCACGCACACATGCATACGACATAAGTGCTTATGCAATAAAAAAAGGATGTGATGTGCTTGCGTGTGTGTGTGTGCGTGTGTGTGTGTGTGTAATGAGTGATCGTGTGATTTTTTATGGCCGCAGTTTCGTTGAAAGGCGATTTATCTTGGACTGGCTGGTTGACTTCTTGCTGGTACAAATCAAACACACTCCCACACCCATACACCACACACACACTCACACACACACACATACATATACAGAGCTGTAAGCTGAGCATAAAAAGTGGCAGAAATGTAAGCAAAACAAACCCAAAAAACAAACAAAACGCGTCTCTGTAAAAATGTAAGTTGTGGTTGGCCAAAGCACAGAAAGAATCAACCAACAAAAAAATAAGGAAAAACATGGCAAAAATATCTAACTAGCTAAGAGGGCGGGAGGGGGGGGAGGGGCAGCGAAAAATAGAGAGGGGCGTTGATATGGGAGTCGGGGGGAGGTTGAGTTTGCCTGGTCAGCGGTTGGCAGAGATTAACTTTTGGGTCGCTCAAAGCGACCACAGCAAGTGCTTTACATTTAAAACACGGCAACAACAACAACAACAACAACAACAAGGGGCGTGGTCAGCTCAACAGAGCTTGTTAGTGGCCATAGACTGCAGTGCGGACGGTTGACAGAAAACAGAAAACGGCATCAGCAGCAGCAACAGTGGCAACAGCAGCAACAGCGGCAACAGCGGCAACATCAGCATTGTTGTTGACAAAAGCGCATATGGCAAAGCCGCAAGCCGCACAGATTAACAATTAGTTAGTTTTTTTCCTTTTTTTTTTTATTTATTTAATATTTATAAGCTGACAAGCTTGTTTAAAAAGAAGTGCGGCAAATGTATGCAAATCTTTGTCAACTGATTAATTCAATCTTGCAACATATTTTGGCAAACTAATTAAGGATTGAAAAGTGAAAGGCTCAAAATTGCCACGTTGCGAGTTGGGTTTATATTTCTTGGGATTCACACGAGAACTTTCCGAACTATAGTTTCTGTGGCAGCTTTATGAATTCAGCAAATGTTCTCCGTACAGCAGAAAGTCAACTTTATCTAAAATTTCAACAACATGTCTCGATAATTCAGAGAACAAAACTTTGTGCGCCTAAAAGTTTGCTACAGTTTTAGGCGAATCTTTGGGTTGTTAATGAACCCGCAACTGCTATTGCCAAATAGCATATGTTGGACACTATATTCATATCACATCTATATAGCAGTTGGGATGTTGCAAGTAGACACGCATATTGCGAGTGCTTTGGGGCTGCATAACGTATTCGCCACGTATTCCAATTATAATTGTCGTTGTTGTTGTTGTTGTTGTTTGCTGTTGGCTGTTGGCTGTTGTTGTTGGCTGTTAGCTGTTGTTTTGATATGTATTTATGTTAGCACGCAGCAGCCAAAATACAACAAATAAACGAGTGTCGAGCGACAGAGCGACAGCCAGCTGCAGTTAAAATGAAATAAAACATGGAAATGAATTATGATACATGTGTTGCTTGGCTTGGCTTGGCTTGGCTTGGTTTGGCTTGGCCTGGTCGAAACCATTGCAAAAGCAAAAGCACCCCGAAAAACCATAGCTACTGCTGCTGCTGCTGCTCTATATGTTTCTCCTACTGGTAGCAAGTGGCAGCAGCAGCAACACTGCTCTGGCAGCAGCCACTCATTCATTTAAATGCCATTTTAAACTTAAATGAAAGTTGATGGCTTTTTATTTGCATTGTGCGAACAACGTTGGCTGTCGTGTTGCTCATGTTGTTGTTGTTGTTGTTGTTATGTTTATACCTGCTACGAGTAAGCTATATATAAATAAATATCTGGGCTCTATTCGTCTTTCTTTTTCTTTGTTTTTTTTTTTTATTTGTGGCATGCAATTTAAAATCCAAATTCCATTTCATTTTACTTTGGCTGCACGCAGCAAATAAGTCTTCATCAGGCAATAACGCTAGAAAAACCCGCTTAAATTTCCTCTTGACTATGGGATTAAATTTGCAATAGCAATTTTGGCAAAAAAAAAAAATGTATCCACTTGAATTTTTCCGCAAAAAAACATAACATTTAAATGCTAAAATTGTTTGCTATTCAACTTTTTTTTTATTGCTGTCTTAAAGCTGTTTAAAGCTGTTGTGTTGTTATTTGATTGAATTAAAGTGCTCGTCAGTGATTTATTTTCCCTGTGGAAAACAAATATTCCATAGAAAAAAACTTTAACCGAAACAGATTTTCCTTTATGCGGAAATATGATTCGCTTTTTTTTAAATTTATAATGCTCTTATATCGGATAAATAAGGCCAACTTGTTCACTTCAAGGCAACAACGTATATTTATTATTAATTAAAATTAAATGTACTGAAACATTTAATCCAGTCAGCTTTAAGTTTGCAACTATAGTAATTTTTCGCAATTAATACGAGGCTTATAAATGTTGCCAATATTGTTGCAAGAGACTGTGACTTACTGTGGATATTAAATAAATTAATAAAATTCTTATTTCAGTGCCTATTTAAATATTTGTCACACGGATATCCGAGTCTTTCTTTCACTGCAAATATAAATTTGTTGTTGTCACTGTTGTTGATGTTGTTGTGTTCGTTGACTGATGTAACCGTGTTGTTTGTCACATATGCTTGTAACATTTTGTTGAGGGCTGGTTGCATGTAAGATTCTTCCACACGAAAATTGCGAGGGCGTCGGGAACGAATGAATGACAGAATCCGACGCTAAAACACAGTAGATCAACACCCCAAAACGCAACACCAGCTGTGTGTGTGGGTGTGTGTGTGTGTGTGTGTGTGTTGTTTCATGTTGTTGTGTTGTTGTGTTGTATTGCTGTTGTTCTTTTATTGCAAAGACGTGCACACACACATATACACACAGACACACACATTTACATACGTAAAAGTCGACACTTTACATTCGCCAGGGCAATATATTATTTTTATATTCTCGTTTTAGTCAGAGAAATTCGTTACCTAACCGGACACGAAAACCAGTCAGGCGGTGTCAGCAGCAACAATACCAATTGGAACAAACAACACTCGCACACACTCGCACACACACACACACACACACACACACACACACACGTACAAGTTGCTGGCAGCATAAATCAAATTAATTTTGTAGGCGGCAACATGCGCCATTTTGTAACTGCCCCCCATTTTAGCGGCTCCTCGTGTGTGCTTGTCTTTGCTTGTGTGTGTGCGTGTGTGTGTGAGTGTGTGTGTGCTTGTGTGTGTGGGTGTGTGTTATTCTTTTATTTTGCCAGCCACAGCACACACAACTCCCCCATGAAAAGTGCGTTTTAATTGCAAAGATGCTGCCGCGTTTCGACGCTAATTAGGCGCACAATTGCCACGAAATAAAAAGTCAGAAAAACAAAGGCGAATACGTGACTATCTGAAGCTGTCGAAGCCACGAGCAGGCGACCAAGTGGCTCCACTGTGTGTGTACCTCCTCTTCCCCTTCCCTCTCCCTCTCACTTGCTGCTGCTGTCGCATCTCCCGACTGTCAGTTGCGATAAAAACGTACTTTTAAATTGTCGTCGCTGGCAACACACGTAGCAGCAACAGCAGCAGCAGCGGCAAAAGCAGCGGCAACAGCAGCAGCAGTCGCTATATTCACATTCGTATTCGTATCATCAAATGAATATTCGCTTATTTACATCTCTCACGAGTTGCCTAAAGATACACACAAAGAGCGCCGCTGCTGCGGCTGGTTAAGTTGTGTGTGTGTTGTGGAGATTGAGGTGTGGCAGGCTGCAGGAATTGGGCTGAAGTCCTTTCGCGTCTAGAGCCTGACAAAATGAGTTTTATGTCATTTTGTTGTTGTTGTTGTTGTTGTTGGTGTTGTGTCAGTATGTGTGTGCTTTGTAAAAGGGCTGGCTGCTGAAAGGTTTTAACCTTTGATTCAACAGCTGGGCTTTTAAATTAAGATTTTGCCGGGTTCGCTCACACAAAAAATAAACAGAAAGCTAACTTGGGCATGCCGAAGATTTGATACCCTTGAATTCTGATATTCAAGTTGATGCAACACTTTAAAAATGATGATGAACTGTGTGGCAAAGTGATCAGCTTATAATGAGAGCTGTGTGATATAATAATCCGACCAAAGACCATATGAAGATATGTAAAAGTGGGAAATATTGCAACAGATGAAGAGAGAAATGTTAATTTTATGGGAGTCTCTGAGCCTCTTTCAGTGGGTTACAAACTTTGCAACAAAAATTAGAATACCCACTGCAAGGTTATCAAAAGAAAGACGAATTTCATTGAAAATGAGAAAAGTTGGCTGCGTTGTTTGCTCAGCGACTTGAGCAATGATTTCAAGAACTTTTGGGGCCATTCAGATAAAATTGTAGTTTGCTTTTCCAGCGACTTTAAAAATTTGTTTTCACTGCCAGACACTGCTCAAAACTCGACTCAACTCAACTCAACTCAGCTCAGCTCAACTCAGCTCAACTTGGCAGAAAACTAATTTGGTTAACTCTGACCTTTGCATGTGCATCAGAAGATTGTTTCAATTGCACAATTGTACTTGGTTTTAGTTTGCATTTTGCTGAATTTAGTTGTAGTCTGTGCACAACTAACAGTACAACAATACAACAAGCTCTCAACATGTGGCATTTATAGCTACCTCATCTACATCTAATGATATTGAATAAGCACTTGAAAAACTCATATAAAGTAAACAATTGATTTCCATTACGTACGTGGCCAGACTCTCTATGCCAGCTGGCTCAGACAGCCCACTGGGAGTGCTATGGAGCAGCAGCAAGGAAGGTTGCACGTGGTGGTTGGGTGGTTGGTGGTTGGGTGGGTGGTGGTTGGTGGCATGCTGACAGGGAAATAGAGAAGCCGCAAACTTTACAACTTGCCATTTGCTTACCCACCGTTTACTTGCAAATTTCTTTTGGCTCTCTGCAGATTTTTGCATTTTTCTTGTCCATTTTTCTCAGACATGTGTGTGTGTGTGTGTGTATGTGTGTGTGTGTATGTGTGTGTGTGTTTATGTGTGTGTGTTTGTAAGCTTCTTGCGAGTTATTTTCATATTTGTTTAAAGTCTATTTACCGCAAGTTGACAGTGAAATATGCGAAACTAGCGCGTAGCCAAATAAGTGCGGCAGTTTCCGGTTACAACTGTGGCAATGCCAATGGGGCAGGATAAGAGCAAGGAGGCAGCAGGCGGCAGGATTTTGTGGCAGGATGAGCAGCAGGAGATACAGCCTTTGCTTTGCCTGCATGTCATTGCGGTTTGTTTGTTTGCTTGACTTGCGCCCGGGTAAGGATTTCATGTGCTTGAGCAGCAAGAGATAGATGTATACACGGATACAGAGTGAGAGAGTGAGACAGAGAGAGAGAGAGAGAGAGAGAGTGAGTGAATGTGGCGGAATGATGAGACGGGGGGGAGAGACCAACCGCAGCGCTGGATGTCTGTGGCAAATGTGTGTGTGTTGCCTGCCTGTCCGCATGACAATTTGTTGCGCATGAAATCTGCTGCTTCTACTTTTGCTGCTGCAGTCGCTGCTCTTCCAATGTTTTTTTTCTTTTCTGTCGCAATTTGCTAAAGCCATGCAAGGCACGGAGCAGATAGCAGTATGCAGAGTAGCAGCAGCAGCAGGGGCAGCCACATCCATAGACGAGACGCATGAAAATCGAGACAGAGAACTGCACTCAGAAAAACATATTTATTTACAAAATAGACCTGATAATCAGAAATGATTTTTGTTATTTTATGTTGTTATTTTTTTGCCAGCAAGCAAAGTCAACCATTTCGAGTCATTTATTTAAAAATAGAAATGTATCTTTTCAAGGATGCAAAAACATGTGTATCTAAAAATATAGATTTTCAATTAGATTTGACAGACTTTTCTGAATTCCAGATCATGTTTGTAGTGTAGTGAAGACCATAACCCCAGACCCAGACCCAGACCCAGACCCAGACTCAGATTCAGAGACAAATCCAGTTTTAGTCTCAGGTTTTAGCTGAGGGGGAGGGAGGTAATGGCCCAGTCACAAATAGTCGTCGGGCTGTGTAAACAAACAGTTATCCCTCGCTTGGCAACACGTATTAGATTTCTGCCTGCCTCCTGGCTTTGGTGGCTGGCTGTTTGTGGTGCTGCTGCTGGTGGTGTTGGTGGTGCTGCTGCTGTTGCAGCCTAACCACTGAGACGGAAGTAATGTGTCTATCAAAGCATTAACAACGAACGTCTTCGTCTGCACTAGGGGGGCAGGTCTCTAGCGTTCGTTATTTTTGCAGTCTGTCTGAAAAATCCATATATATATAAAATATATATATATATATATATAGCACACATACATTTACACATATGTGGCACGTATGCTGTTGCCATTAAACGCCTTTATGCCAAATTGAACACAATTAAATTAGTTGCGGCCAAGGCGGGGATTAAGCTGCAAATTGTCAGCGTACTTCGGAGGGGGCTCAGGTGTTGTTCATATTGTATTTGTTGTTGTTGTTGTTGTTGTATTTGTTGTTGTTGTTGTTGTTCTTGTTGCTTATGTACAACTAATTGGCTATGTAAATGACAGCTGCTAGTGCAGGCTTTAAGTGTATGTATATTCATATACATATTCATATAGACACACACACATGCTTACACACACACATATGTATGCTGTTAATTACGAGCCTGGGCGATGGTGCTGAAGTATTTGTGGCTTGTCAGAAGATCCGCAAACCCCACCCTCCCAAAACCACCCCGTCCACAATGCAACCCCACATTGACATTTTGAGCAGCATCAGCAGCAGCAGCGACGTTGTCATGAAACCTTTTGCTAAGGATTATGCAAATCTGCCACTCATCGTGCACACACACACACACACACACACCACACACACACACACACAATCAAACTCATACTCATGCATAGGCACAAAGCCTTCATTTACATTTACACACGGCTAACTGAAGATTTGCGCTTCATCATAATTTATGCAGCTGGAAAGAGGCACTTCACATTCGCAATACCTCAAAAATTGCCCACAGTTGTGGCACACCCACACACATGGGCATAGGGGAGGCGGGGGGCGGCACAAGGACAAACACAAACAGTACAGACTGACGAACTGACTGACTGACTGACTGGCTGATACGTCAGGCAGGTGAGCGAACAAACAGGATTGAAACTCTATCTGCGCCACACACACAAGGCCAAATACCCTTTTTATTTTTGGGCGGGATATGCAAAGAAGTTGAAATGTATCTGGGTTATAGAAATGATTATGTTTATATTGGATATTTCAACATGAAAATGCTAAAAATATGTAAGTGGCAGACAGATATTTATATCATTCTTGACAATTGAAATAGGTATTTTATAAATATGTGGAAACTTTAGCAATCGCCAATATCGGAATAATTGAATAGATATATTACATATATAAATCTATCACTCTCTGCTCACCCTTCCTCACTCTCTGCTCACCCTTCCTCACTCTCTGCTCACTCTTCCTCCCTCTCTCATTTAGTATCCCTCGCATCCTTTCTTTTACTCCCTTTCCACAGCCTTCTAATTAAATGATTAAACTCGCTTTTAATGAAAAAGTTTCCTTATGCTGAAGATTGTTATTTTTTTTTTCTTTGCTATATTTTTGCTACAATTTGTTTTGCATGATTTGTCATAATTAATGCCCCAAGGGGCAAGAGAGAACAGCTGCGCGGCCTGCCACTCCAGCAAGTCCTTTAGACTGTGGAGAGTCCCATCGACCAGTAGTGGGTCGAACATTTGGCAGCTTTGGCAGCTTTGGCTGCACTTTTGCCACTTGCTGCTGCTGCAGCTGCTGGTGCTGCTGGTGCTGCCACTTGGCCTGGGATCCGTTCTACCACATAAAATGCTTATGAAAAGCGCTTAAATTAACTAACCCTTGGGGCATGGCAAAGCAAACACCGTAAACACCTTTAAAAGCCACAGGGCGATGTCTGCTGGCTGCCTGATAGTTGCCCCCTGCAATTTCCATACTGAGCCATAGTTCAGGCTTGCTCCACAGACTAAGAGAGAGAGAGAGAGAGAGAGACATAGAGAGAGAGAGAGAGTGAGAGAGGGGCTGGAAGGTAGGTGCCTGCAAAATGTGTAGTTTATTTGCAATTTTTTAGCCAAAGAGCTTTGCATTTTTGTTGGTTTTGTTGCCGTCTGTTTTTTTTTTGTTTTTTTTTTGTTTTTTTTTTTTTGTTGCTCTCTGTTTCTGAATCTCAATTTCGTTTCCCCCTCGCCGCATGTGAAATTTGTGTTATCGCAGCCTTTGCAGCAGCAGTGGCTGTAACTGCAGCAGTTGCAATAAAATCAGTGGCAAAGGTTGCAGCAGCTGAGGTCAGTTTGGGGTCCATTTTATGTGTGTGTGAGTGCGTGTGTGTGTGTGTGTGTGTGTGTGTGTGTGATGGTGTGCCAGTTAAATGTGAAGCATTTACACTAAAAACTTGCATACTGAAAATTTGAAATTTTCCATTTGTTTTGTTGGCTTGCGTTTGGTTAGGTTTTGGTTTTGTTTGCTGGAAAACATTTCTCTGATTTGCATTTAAAAGGTGTGGCAACTATCAGGCTTATGTGCGGGCTCCGGCTATATCTGAGGTCGTCCAGGTTCGACTCTGCCTCCTCTACCTTTTCAATGTATCTGTTTGCAATGAGCGCAGCGGCAAGGGGAAACTAGAGTTAGAGGAGGATTGCGAATAGTTTTTATTGCCACACAGCGTGGCATTAAAACTTTGCTGTTAAGCAAGTAACGCACATAAACCTAAGCTCTCTGGCTATTTATGCAATTTATTCCACACATAAAAGCATAATTCCAAAATATATTAAACAGTATTCGCTTTGCGAAAGTCATTTTAGCATATTCAAAATATGCAAACTGTGGTTTTATTGAAATAGTAATGAAAAGCATCTGAGTTATCATTTTATAACCTAGAATATAAGAAAACTATTTCATAATTTTTGAATATTTGAAATCAATTATTAATCATAAAACCTATTCTTTCTGTGAAAACAATAGTCAATATGGAAAATCTATATTCGTTTCTGTTCAATTTCAACACAAATAAAAATAAAAAGTACTTTTTGTGTTGAAAATAAGAAAATTGTTTGTTTTTACTCCTCAGCCACAATGAATATTCAGTTTGGTGTAATTTATTGTCTTTAGTTTCTAAAAAGAGAAAAAGTTCATCAATATCAAGAGTATTGCGATATTTGTTTGCCATTTATTAGCAGCGTACCGACAACAACACCAACAACAACAACAGCAACAACAACACAATTTCAGAACAATGCAATGTAACATTTAAAACCTACAATAACATGAAATGCAAATAAAATGTGCCGCTGACATGAGAGAAAAATAATATGAAAAAAAACGGGGCGGAAAAAATACACAGGAAAAAAAAAACAAGAAAAAAGAAGAAAAACACACACACAGATAGAGAAGGAAAATTGTGCTGGCAACATGAAATTGGCTGGTTGCTCGGGTCATAAATTTCTATAAAGACAATCTCGCTGTTGTTTGCGCCATTTCGCTATTGTTGTTTGGCCTATGGTGATTGTCGCCATTCTACGCAACATGCAACAACTATTAATCATATTGACTGCGACTGCGACTGCGACTGCCTCAGTTTCTACAGTTGTGCCTGACTGTGTCATCCTGGCTAATCAATCTTTACCGTGTGCCGTCTCTAATGGCAATGACAACGACAACGACAAAGGCAATCTCTCTCTCCTTCGGCTAAAGAAAAATGGCCGATAAAGTCATTAACGCCTGACTGGCCACCTGCCTCGACCACGGCTCTCCTGATCCGGACACGGATACGGCAAACACAAGGAGCCGGGTCTTAGCTATTTTTGCTATTTTGTTTATGGGCCGTGGCGCAAATCTCTTTGCGAGTCCTGCCCGCTGTTCAATGAGGCGGCAGGCAAAAGCCAAAAGGGGATTAGTTGTAATCAATAACTTGGCCAAGTAGTATGTGGAGCTGTGCAGGCAGTCAATGCGATGGGCTGGGTCTGGGTCTGGGTCTGGGTCTGGGACTGGGGCTGGGGCTGTTGTTTTGCCTGTCGAAACTTTCATTCAAGCTTACACGTTAGCCGGAAGGGAGACCCCCATTGCAATTTACTACCCTCAACTTAAGGGCCTTTTGTGCGCCAAAGTTATTATTATAATTTTCTTTTGCCAAATGCGGATTAATTGAAAAGTTTGCCATTAGCCATTCGCGCTTGGTTAAGTTAAGTTGCTTTGCCTTTGTTTTTTGGCAAGCACCAGCAGCGGAATCCACCCACCCTCCCCCCTATCCATACACCTGCCACAAGAATTATGCAGTCCGGAGCCAACCCAATCCCAGCCCAATTTACCTGGCTACCTGTGCTATATCATTTTGTTGGTGTTTCATCTATTTGATCGTTATAGATTTTGACAGTTTCATTCGCAGTTATGATGAAAATTACTTAAAAGCATTTTCGCACAGCGCTGATTTGATTGATGGGCGCTTATGTGCCGTGGCACAACAGAAACAGGCGACGGCGTCGGCGGCAGACAGAGTGGGTGGATGGAGTGGAGGAATCTGGGGGGATGGGGAGACTGGCGTCGTCATTATATTCGCATTATCGACTGTCGTCGGGGCACGCGGCGCAATGAGCCAGAGCAAATGCCAGTTGACGTGCTGCGCTGCGGTTGAAGAGCTGACAAAAACTTGCGCCAATTTGTGTCAATTATCAGGAGGCTATCCCTGCCACCTGCCACCTGCCACTGCCACCGCCCGTTACCCAAATCCCCATTCTGCTTATCAGAAGGTTACGTTTCACCTGGTCGTCGAGCGAAGTTGCAAATCCGTAGAGTGTTTTGCAAAGTGCGACTTTGGTTTTAAATGACAGAACGATGAATGTAGGCAAAGCTGCAAAATAAGTTTTTCTTTTATGGCAAATAAAACAGGCAATTTACAAAACTTTAAAGCAATTAAGAAAGTTTACAAAGTTTGAATGACACTAAAGCTACAGGAACAGGACCCAAAAATCCCATATGTGCTGTACTTTTTAAAGTGTTGGCATTTCAAAACTTGATTCGATCGTTTTTAAACTTCAGCTGCAATCATTTAAAATAATCGATGTACTTTTGATATATTTGAATTGTTTATTTTGCGTTGTTATTATTAAATCCTAAGTGCATCCCTGAGTTTATCTTTATTAAAGATACTCATATATTTTGCATATCGTTAATGAAATCCCTGAAGCCTTGTGTCGCTGAAGGATCTAGTCGCTCATTAAAATCGAAGAGCGTCGAACAAATCGATTTTCGTTTAGTATCGTAATCAAGAACACAACAATTTTTGTTCTCGTGCTAAAAATTTGTTTTGTGCGCTATAACAAGTCTGCAGTGCCCCATTCCCCATTCCCCACTCCCCACTCCCCATTCCCCTCCCCATCTTCATCATATAGAGCATGCCTGAATGGAGAACTTAAAGAGCACTCGAACAGCACTCAGCCGCAAAAACATACACACACTCACACACACACACACTCACACACACACACACACACACTTGATATGCATGTGTGTAAGCCCGATGTTTAAGTGGAGTTTGCTTTGGCTGCAGGTAGGCATCAGAGAATTCGGTAAAATGATGAGTGAAGGGGTAGCAAATGGACGAGGAGGAGGAGGAGGAGGAGCGGTAGGTGGAGGCGCCACCGCATCGACGTGTCGGGCCAACGTCTGTGCTTTGCAGTACTTGTCAAGATTGAATTTGCAACGGATATATTTTCCCTTAATTTTTTTTCGTTTCTTTTTTAGCAATTTTATTTTTTGTTGGGGTTTTTCTCGGCGTTTTTTGGCGTTTTTATTGATCAAACAAAACGTAGCAAGTGGCTGCCAGCGAAGGTGTCATTGCTCAGCAGCGTTTACCAGCAGACACTATATACACATACAAATACATATATATATATATATTTATATATTTATTTGTCAGTATGTCGAGAACACGCGCAGTGCGCATAAATTGCATGATTTGTTCGGCAACTGTCATTCTGATCCTGATTTTTTTTTTTGTTGGTTCCATCATTATTATTATTACAATTTTTGTAAGAAGTTGGCAGACAACTATTTATGGATAATAATACAAATGGGTGTAGATATTTCTTGGGGTGGTCTTCCACTACTTACCGGACCAAACTGTTCAAAGTAGCTTTTGACATCCTCCAGCGTGGTGGGCGCCGAGAGGCCGCCCACAAAGATTTTCTTCGTTCTCGTCACCATCTGAAAATACACACAAAAAAAGCGGAGAAAAACAATTGAGAAAATGTATAGGAAAAGTATCAGCATAAACGGACGAACGAGCGCATAAAACGCGAGTGGCAAATGCTGCTTAATTTAGCTGTAGCCTGGCATTTAAAAATGCATTTATGGTAAGTCGAGGGGGGTGTCATTTTCATAAGAAGTGGGAAGGGGGGGTAGCAGGGTGGGGTGGTGCAGGGTTACCCAAAGTAATGGCCCGCCAGACTGCGCGGAGCCGTAAGAGTCGCTCGATTCTCTGTTCTGTAACTTACGGCACCAACTTTCGCTATGCGTCGACCATTTTGTGCACTTTATGTAGTAGCCGCATGTGTGTGTGAGGTTTGCACTAGTGTGTGTGTGTGTGTCTGTGTGTGTGTATGTGTGTGTGCAGTTGGCATATTTAAGCTGACAGTTTCAAGTGCCAACTTTACGCAGTTAGCGCAACAGCAGCAGTACCAAAAATGATGGCGAAGCAAAGACGCAAGCAAAGAGAGTGAGAGCGAGAAAGAGAGAGAGCGAGAGAGAGAGAGAGGGATGTGTGTGTGTGTGTGTGTGCTGCTGTGTGTGCAACTAGGCAAGTGTGTGTGTATTGCAACGCCAGCCTTTTTAGCCCGCAGGCAAGCGTAAACTGTTAACGTTAAGTGACGGCAGTTAAGCGACAGTGGGGCAAACAAAAATTGGTCCACAAACTCTGTAAACTATTTTCGAAAATTCAAATCGTTTTGGGGCAGCAAGTTTTAAGGTTCACTGGTTTCGGTTCAGTTTATGTTTGACTAATTAATAATTTAAATAAGCCTTAAGATCTTGTCTTGCCACAGTTCAGTTAAAAACTGTTCCTACTTCTTCTGACTTAAGTTTTAAAATAGTCCCTATTTTTGATAAAGTTAAAAACTGACTATTATTCGAATAACTTTTATTATCAATTCCTGTTTCGTTAAAAATTGTTTGTGGTCTTCAAAAAGCTTGCGGTTTGTGTTTTTTTTTTTCGCTTGTTACGCAAAACGCTGACCCGTTCCCTTTTGTGGCCCATTGTCCGGGGGCAAACTGTAGGGGCCGGATGAAGCTGATGACGCTGATTGCACTGAAGCTTGCAAGCTGCAATTTATGAGCATGGCACAGCACACAGACAACAGGCAGCAGCAGCAGCAGCAGCAGCAGCAGCAAGGACCAAAAGGGGTGACGAGGTGGGCAGAGGGGGGTGAGGCAACAACAGACGTTGTGTGAGGGCTAGAAAATGTGGGATACGTCCGTTAAGGAAGCTAACGATATGTAACAGCGGTGCTGATGTTTCTGCTGTGCCAGCAGTAAAATTCATACAATGTCGTAAAATTAAAACACTTGTGTTGTCGCACCAACTCTCTCTCGCACACACACACACACACACACACATACACACACACACAAACAAACACACACACACAACTACTTTTACAACTACAAAGTTAGTCATGCAGCTTTTGGCAAGGCAAATCGCTTTGGCCCGTGTTTTGGCCCAAGTCCCAACTCAAGCGTCTCTCATTCCCTCTCTCTCTCTCTCTCTTGTTCTCTCTCTCCCTCTCTCTCTCTCTGTGTGTGCTTTGCTGCACTTTACACAGGTTGGGCAAATACATTGCAGAGGTCTGGGTCTAGGTTTTGAGTCTAGGTTTTGGGCCTGGTCGCTGCGGGCGGGCTGCTAACAATTTGCAAAAAGAAACCAAGGAATACAAAAAAAGCCGTCGAGTTGAGTGCGCTGCAAGAAAGTAACAACATGACGTCCAAGACAACGTTGAACTCGACTCCTGCTGCTACTGTCGGTCATCAGACATGACGCACAAAATTGCAGTGTTGTTAAAAAGCGATTCGGAACAGCGGCTGCCAGCACTTTGTTTCCCCCCTTCCTCTCCTTTTATTCAAGTCGTCTGTCGCTAATCACTGCCAATGAGGCAGCTACTTAAATTAATAAACTGTCTACTGACGACCATTCACCAGCCACGTTAGTCAGTTCCTTCGTCAGTTAGTCAGTCGGTCAGTCGGTGCGTCGTTTCCTGGCTTCGCAATGTCATCATCAAATACAATATATAAAATAAAATAAAAATGAGCGAGCAGCGGGAGTTAGGAACACGCCCAGCGCTGATAGCGAAGCATGAATCAAAAACAAAACACACCCATCCGAAAAAACACAAAAAAATTAATAGAAAATAATAGCTATTTAGGCCACACCGAATTTAACATACGCTTTAAGAGTGTTGCTTAAATATTCTCTTATAATTCTCTTAAAATAAATTGAAATAAATAACGTACAAAAGTAGTTCATCGCTAGAGTGTTGCTGGGAGAGCTAGTTCTAGATCATATCTAGTGATAGCTATGAATATTATAATCTTCTGACTAATCAGTTGGATTATATACAGATCCGAGATATCATCTTCAAAAGGCATGACAAAATTTGCACACCCACTGTAAGGGTATAAACTATAAGCGAATACAAAAGCGGGATAGTCCCCGACTTTGACTCCGATTGCGACCTAGACTCCAACCCGGAACCAGTGACAGACTGATGATGATCAGGCCAAGGCTACCGACTAGTGGCAAACCCAATGGAAGAACACACGCATACTAACGAAGTGACACGGCATTTTAACGGCCACCTCACACACAGCACTGCACAGATTAGGAATGTCAATATTAGCCACAGCGACTACAACTACGACCACGATGGACAGGACTAGAAGGGAGTGGGGTTGTGAATGGGAATGGGAATGGAAATGTGTTAGTGTGGCTATTGCATGTTGTGGGTTAGTGTGGCCATATGCGGCCATAGACTGAACCCCTGATGTTAATGCCAAATTTTGACAAATGACGTCAGGAGGCGTGGAACCGTAACCAAGCAGGAGGCGTGCTCCCCGACAGGTTACAAGAAACTCAGCTCGTTCACAGATATAATGGCAGATAGCCCCGGAAATGTGGTTGAGCACCAGACCAACAGTTGCAAATGGCTGCAGCCTGATTACAAAAAGGTGTTGCTTACAACTTGTTAAGGAGCACAAATGCGTTAAAGGGGGGAACTTAAATCTATAGAAGGAATAAAACAGAGCAAAAATCGGATGAGTTTCCGGTCAGTTGTTGAACTCGAAGTAAGGACTTGCCGAAACTAGCAAACCTAAAAACTGATGATTTCTAAAAATAAGGGTTAGTTAACAAGCTTTTCCAAAAATAACAATAAGTTCTCATTAAAATTCAAGTCTGCATTTTCAATGAAAAACTTATTTATTAATTTATAGTTTATCTTGTAAATTAAGCATTAAATTTTGGTTTCCTAAAGTTCAGTGACATCTAAGAAAACAAGTAAAATTTATGGAGTTTAGCTTGCCAGTAAAATCAAATGAGAAAATCCACAAATTACTTCACAGTGCCTAACAAAATTAAAGTTCACTCCCCCCCTGAGTAGATTAAGTTGAGCGATATATCCAGGCAACAACTGCCCACAATTTTAAGGGCTTGTGTGTGTGTGTGTGTGTGTGTGTGTGGGTAATATTTCTCTCAAAAATATATAGCTGCTGTCATTTCAGTGCCTTTAAGCTCATTTTAATGGCCTGCCAGGTGGGGTCTTGTGGTTGTTGGGGAGAGGATTGGTGGGCGCTGGCGAAGTTTGGGGAAATGGCCATCAGCACTCACAATGAAGCCAACATTGCCATCATCTCCGACGTGAGGTTGTGTAGTGAAAGGGCAAAATCAATTTAACACTTTCAACTAAATTATTCATTTTGCATAATAATTTTCAAATCTGTCAAAATTCACACACACACACACATACAAGCACACACACACACACACACACAAACATTGTAAGGAAGGCTTTTATTTGATACATTCAGCGGTTGTCGGCGTCTGCACTTTCACACGCTTAGGATCGCGATAGGGATGTGAATGCTGAGTGAAGGGTGGGGGCGGGGGTGGGTGCAAAAAGCACTCAAATAATTCCCAGGCGTAAGCTAAACCAGCGCAAAAGTTGCCACGCTGCGCACAACAATAGCGGTGCAGGCTGCGGGGGCTTTTCAGGCGGCATCGAGGCCGGCAAGGTTCTTGGGCGTAGGGGGGTGGGTTTGAAGGGGGGGGTTTGTAGCCAAAGTCGAACTGAGACTAAAAAGTAAAACCCTTTAACCGAGCGTAGGCAATGGCGCCACGCGAAGCGTCACAAATTCTGTTAAGCGAAAATTTCATCAACGGCAGAAGAAAATTTTGCTTTCGAAATTCAGACGTGCGGCGCCCCCCTTCCTCCCCCTCTCTGCAGTTTCCCGCCACGTTCCCGCCGCGTGTCCGTCCGTCCCGTCCGGATGCGTTAGTGCGTCCTTTTCGTTGTCAAAATGAAAGGAAAATGTCTCATAAATCCTTTTAATATTAAATGAGCTCGTTCTGCATCCCCATCGCAACCAAGGCCCTGCCCAACCACACCGCCCACCCCGCCCCGTACTTCGCTTATGCCACAATTCGCGCCACGCACACACTTAAAATTATGTGGCTAATGGGAGCAACTTGGCTGGAAATTGCGCGAACCTGTCGTGAATGCCATTGCCAGCAATTGCCATTGCCAGCTATTTTAACTCTACACATGTTCCCAACAAAAGACCCCCTACCCCAATCCCTCGCTCCAGCCTCCCTCTCTGTCCTCTCGATCCACAAATTTGTATAACTGATTGTGGCCGGGTACCGGTTATTTGGGGAGTTTTTGTCGAAGGTTTTCGTTTCGTTTCTCGGGTTGTCGCAATTGTCATTAAATGTAATTTTTAAACCTGTTATCGCCATAAAAAAAGGGTAGAAGGTAGGCTGGCCAGGTCCCTATGTCCTTCTTCCTTTATCCTTATTTTCGTATATACAATTTTTTGTTGTCCATTATTTACGCCCTGTCCCCAAACATTTGGTTTTTATTGTCAAATTAGTCGGCAAAGCGGGTTTATTAAAGTTGTTTTTCGACAAAACTCTTCATGTTCCTATTATGTTGTGTTCTGTATGCCGTATGCCGTGTGTGTGAGTGTGTGTGTGTTCCCAAAAATTTGATGCGACACAAGGCATTTATACGCCCAACTCCATTACCGCCCCCGGCTTCACACTTCCCTCCCTCCACATCAACCCTCCCCTCACCGGGATTGCTGTTAGGCAACGACAACAATTTGTAACATTTGCCGCACTTCCCGCAAGCATTTTTGAATGCGACAGTTTTGAAGCGGGGGCGGGGAAAGTGGGTTTCAATGGGATGTGGGTAGAGGGAGGGGGACTACTCGTCTAACCCACTCAGAAAGCTTCGACATCATTCAAAGTGACAAATTATCCATGCAAATTTTACAAAATGGCCGCCGGGGCGGGGGGGACAAAAGGCGCGTGGGAAAAAGTGTTGCATACTTATGAGCGCGAGGCGCCATTTGAAATATGAGCATTGAGCAAGGATAGAAAAGTTTGACAAACAAACACACACTCAGACTGACAGGCTGGCAGACCGAGAGACAGTCAGATAGTGGGACAGAGAGACAGACAGACAGACACACGTAAGCGTAATGTAATGCACAACAATGTTAAAAGGCCCACAGATGTATGTGTGTGCATATCGAACAAGGATACGCTCTGTTTAGGACACAGATCAACTGTCTGTCTAGCTGTCGAACTGTCTGCTCTCTCTCTCTCTCTCCCTCTCTCTGGCTCTGTCTTTGTCTCTCTATTTGTCTATTCGATGTTGCTGCTGTTGTGTGGCTCTGTCTGTGGCTGTTGTTGCTTTTGGCCATGCATATTCGATATGCTCCATCAATGCCATTGTTCTGTTGTCTTGCTTTCAATTAAAATGACCACACAGCGAGATGGAAGCTGTCCCCCCACAGGACACACATCCTCCGCAGCACAATCCTCTTGTTATACCAGAGTTGCTTGACCGAAAATTTGTGCAATTTCCGTTACTAATACTTTTTGGTCAATTTCCTTCACACACACACACACACACACACACAAGCACACATAGGAGACACACACTGTTGATTTATTGTCCTGGCAAATATTTTGCGCCTTAATTTCGTTGATATTTATGCGGCAATGTGTCCTTGTGCAGGAGCCAATAAACACGTTTGTGCCACTGACAAGGGATAATGGGCTTCCTGCCATATATCTACATGTGTGTGTGTGTGTGAGTGTGAGTGTGTATATGTATAAGTAGTAGTGGGGCAAATCAGCATTTGAATATGCCCCAGGGAGCTAAAAGTCCTCGGACAACCGAACAGCATCAAAAGGAATGCAAATCGTGCGTCCTGTCAGTCCTGTTGCTGCCGCTGCTGCTGCTGCTGTTGCTGCTGCTGCTGCTGCTTCTGCTGCTGCTGCTGCGGCTGCTGTTGCGGCTGCTGTTTCGGACAGAGCTTGTAAATCAAATGAAATATTTTACGAGAGCCGCATAAATACATTTCAAGATTGATGTGGACGCAGAGAAAAAAGGAGTAAATCACAAAAAAAAAGAGTTTAAGTGGAAGATAAGTGGGTTTGGAGTGAGTGGAGTTGAGTTGAGTGACAAGTTTAGCTTTGCTGGCATTTTAATGAGCTGCCGAGCAACAAACTAACAAACGCAAGTGGCGCATCCTTTGCAAATTGACTGCCACACACACAAACAGACAGACACACATACAGAGACATATATGTATTTATGCTGGACTAAAGAGGGAGAGTCGCCTTATTTATGCATAACAATAATGAATATTATACAACAAGCCCGAAATGTAATTCTGTGTAATTAATTATTAATTTATGCGCATACATTTAACTCACACGCATTGTCGTCGACAGCAACATGCTCGCATGTGTGTAACTGTGTGTGTGTGTGTGTGTGTGTGTGTGTGTGTGTGTGTGTGGCATTGGCATCCTGGCACAATGGCGGATGCGGAAACTGTTTTGCTGCCGTTGATGCTGCCAAGCCTGTCATTGTTGTTGTTGTTGCAACGACTAACGACCAGCAAAGTCTGCCCTTGTTGCTGTTGTTGTTGTTGTTGCTGCTGCTGCTGCTGTTGCTGGTCGCATGTCGACATTGTTGTTGTCGTTCTAATGTTAAGTTGAATTGTCATTAAAATTGTCGTCCATAATTTCGACATTAAATACACACACACACACACACACACTCACACACATGAGCTAAAGCGTTGTATGTAAAATTTGTGTAAGACTTTTGCGACTACAGCATAAATGCTGCCTGCCTGCCTCGTGTGCATGTTGTGCATGTGTGTGTGAGTGTGTGTGTGTGTGTGTGTGTGGATGAGTGTGTGGCGCGTGGTTAAAAAGTGCCAACGCAGCATGTTTTCAACATTGTTTAAATTTATATGGCAGACAGCGACACACACACACACACACACACACACACACAGGACACACGCAAACAGGACACCAGCAGCAGCAGCAGCGACAACTTGTGCTTAAAGTTTTAAATTTACATAACTGAGTGCAGAGCAAAGCAGAAGACAAACAGACAAGGAGCAGAGATGCAGAAAGAGAGAGATGAGGAGTGGAAAATGGATGGGGATAGGGGGAGTTGGGGTAGTTACACTTATGGCAATTACTGTGCTCATAAACTTCAGGACCCGGGCCCCAATCATCATTAGGCGGCAGTGGCCATTACGTAATTATCGCAATCATAGCCAGAACTAAAGGTGGGCATATAATTGAAATTTGTGTGCCCCAAGACAATCAGCAACAGCAACAGCAGCGGCAGCGGCAACAGCAGCAGCAGCGCCAGAAAAAACAATTTCGAGTCAATTTCGATAAAGTTTTAGTGCTCGTCCGACCCACAGACGGAGTCGACTCGAATCGACTCTCGACTTTCATTTAACGCTAATCACTTGCAGTAACGAAACAAATACAAAGCTAAACCTTAACGTAAACGCAGCAAACTGAAACGAAAACGAAACAAAATGAAATTCCTGAGTTGGCCAAAATAATTTGTCTTCTTATCCGACGGCAGCAAAACAGGGGCAAATACAACTTGTGCCACTACCACATAGTTTGTGTTTCTGTTTCTGTTGCCACTGGTTGGGCTCGGATTTTTGTTTTTGGCCAAGGTCAAATGGCAGCTGAGCGGGCTTAGGTGACGGTTTTGCTTAATTAGAACATTCATTAATCAAATCAAAACCATTTGCCGCCCCAAAAGCAGCTAACAATATGCGAAAGCGGCACCAGAAGAGACTCGAGAATCGGTGCTTGGAAAAAGCGGTCAGGAAACTTTTTGCCGAATGGCATCTAAACACGCACAAAGATATATTCGATGCCAACGAAAGAAAGAGAAAGAGAGAGAGAGAGAGAGGGAGATAGAGTGAGTGAGTTAGAGTATAACCAAATAAATTCAGTCACATAGAAAAACGACAGACGGCATAACAAAGGGCAGAGATTGGGACACAATGCGAAGGACGAGGCGAAAGCGAAAACGCGAGCAAAAAGCGACCATTAAAACACATTTGTGTATCTATTTTTAGGGTAAAAGCAAGGAAAGTAAGCGAACCAGGGAAGCAGCTCCAAAACTCAAACAGCGGGCGGTAACCAGAATTGCTAAAAACCCCAAACCAGTCCACCGAAACCCAAAACCATCAACAACAGCAACAACGCTTCACAAAGACCAAACAGAAATGGCCAAAAGCAACAACAAAAACAACAACAAAAACAACAACAATAACGAGAGGAGCGATAGAAAAAAAAGACTTAAAACTACTTTAATTTATGGCGCACGCATTTCTGTGTTTAGTTTAAGTCCTGAGTTTTTTTCTATTTTGTTTTTGTCCCGGGCAACGCAAAGCAATCAGTCAAGAACATGAGCAGGCAATCCAATCTAAAGACCCAAACTCGCTTCAACCCAACTGAGCTCTGAACTCCACAGATGTACTTTAAGGAAATGCGCTTACTAATAACCCACAAACACGACACAAGCACTGCAAACTACACCAAACAAGTGAGAATTATCTAGTCGGTAGTGCCTAAGAGATACCCTGTACCCAGCACTTAAGCAACTTTGATAGAAGCCCTGGTTTGGAGATACTATTTAAAGTTCCTAAGATTCTTATGAGTTAAGCCCGGAAGAGCTGATTAGTCGATGTTAGAAAGTACCTAAAAATGAAGGTCCGATAATTCAAACTAACATAATTTTGTTTAAACTTGATCGTCCTTGCAATAACTAACCAAAAAGATGCCTTCCAAGATTTAAACTCCCCTAACTTTAAGCTAAGCCGATTTTTAATCCCTACGCAATTTCCCTCTTGGCTTGCCGTGAGAAACCTATGCAAATATTATTTACCTGAGTATGTTTTTAGATTTGTTATTTGCATGCGACACTTTGTGTAAAATATTTTTGTTGTTTATCTGCCTCATCTTTCATACATAAATTAATATGTCTTCATCATTTGCCAGACATGTTGTTGTTATTGTTCCTGTGATATGTGTACTGTAATCTTGGCTATATCCGAGTCGGGAGACTTTGAGGTGCGTCAAAACGGCCTTCCCAGCAATGTGTGCCTCTGACTTTCGCCTAGGCTTTACAGCTCTGACATAGCTCCAGCTATCTGGCTCTGCCTCTCCCTCTCCCTCACACTCATCCTGTTGCTGTCTCTTTCGTTGGCTGTGGCTTATTCTGTGCTATGACAAGCGGGTAAATTATGCATAAGCGCACTACGCGCCACATTATGACGAGGCAGAGACGTACGGCTGATGCAGCAGGCGGCAACCGGGATTATGCATAGCATGGGGCAGGGGAGCTGAGGGGATGAGATAGTGGGGGGTATGCATGGCGGTTAGGCAGCCTCTCTTGTCAGCGTACTCATCACATTTCTTCCGCACTTCAGTCCACAGCCCCCTCACTCGGCATCCGCCATATTTATGCGCACTAAAGCAAACAAACAGCAAAATATTTGTATGCTAAGCCAACATATGCGACGGCAGCTGCCACTCGGCCCCGCCCCTCCCATCACCATCCCCATCCCCATCCCCATCCCCATCCCCAGTGGGCGATGGTGCCGTCTATTGCGGCTCAAGTATTTTGCATTGCTAAGCAGAAATTATAAATCAGGGCAATTGTTGAAGATTTGCAGCCGCATAACAAAATTTGCGCAGCAGCCAGCAGAGAGAATCGTGGTTTGGGATACCAGATTCCAGATTCCGTATACCCAACACCCAACAACAACAACAACAACAACAGCAGCAAACGCGGCTGTTGACTAACTGACTGACTAAGCGACCGAGGGACAAAACGAGGAGGCTTTTGCTATTGCTACTGCTACTGCTACTGCTGCTCCTGCTCCAGCTGCTACTGCTCCTCTTGCTGCTCCTGCTGCTGCTTCTGGTGGAACGTGCGCAGGCAGGCAAATACTTTCGCGCAAGGACCAAAGTGAAAATAAAAATAATAAAATGAACAAAAAACCGAAACCGAAACGAAAAGCGCGCCAAAATGAATTTAACGAATATGAAAACAGTGTCGAGCAGTGAGGAGTAGCAAGCGTGGGATGAGGGATGAGATGGGACTCAACGACTGAAATCATAATTTAATTTAACGTTTTTTTTTCTTCGCTTACTCAAAAGACAAGACGAAAAATCACACACACCACCAGTGGAAGGGGAGGGGGGAAGGGGCAAGGGGGGAGACAGCAGACCAGACAGACTAAGAGCAGCGGAAATAATGCGACGTTTAGAAGTGTAAAAGCCGTCAAGAAGAAGAGCAGCCAGGAGAAAAAGAAGTAGCCAGATAGAGACACAAACAAAGAGGCAGAGCGGAAAAGAAGAGCAAAAAAAAGATATATATATATATGTATATATATATAGTAACAGCAGCAGGAAGAAATATGTTGAGTCGATTTTTGGTGTGAGTCACTTTTGATAATAGAATCGCCAAACGAGTTTTGCCTGAGATTTTAATTTTAGTAATGGAAGACAAAGGAAGACTCAGACGCCGCCAACGAGATGGACCGACACTCGGACAAATAAGCTGCAGCAATGGCAGATACCAAGAAACAGCAGACCCGTAGAGTCAGAGGCTGGTTGAGGGGGGGTAGGGTGACGGAGGGGGGGGGGGGTGCCTTGCCTCTTGAAGCTGAGATTTATTACGCCACGTTGCAGTTTGAAGTTGTCGGGCCACATAAATCTGTCAGTTCAGTTCGCGCGGCGTCGACTGGCTGCAGGATAGAGGAGGAGATTGGGGAGGTGGAGTTGAAGGTACGCGGGTGTTTTTGTTGCATAAATGTACACATGATTGTTATTATTTAACGCTGCTGCTGCAGTTGCTGCTGCTGCTGTTGCTGCTGCTGCTGTCATGCGGTTTTTTAAACGATTTTTATTAGTGGCAGCGCGTAAAGCGGAAATAACGGCCACGCGCTGCAAAGTAGACAACACAAATTTACACACATATGCACAAGCATTCGCATACACACAAACACACACCACACACACACACACACACACACCCACTCGAGCGGACACACAATGGATTTTACATGGCATGCACGTAAATGACCGCCAACGATTTAAATTGTTATCCTCCCCTGCCTTGCGTGTTGTCTGAAATCAAAATGCATTACGTATACGCAATAAAAATTACGTATACGTAATGTGTGACGCACACACAAAGCAAACAACAACAACAAGAGCAACGTGCGAGTGCAACTGCAACTGGCGACTGCATTTAATGCGTGCCACGCATTATCATTTAACATTTCCTGTGCACAAAACGGGCCAAGCAGGATGTGGCAGGATGAGGATGAGGCCAGGTTGCCCACCACGATTCACAATCGAATTGGGAATGCATTTGGCTTGGGGTTGGCGTTGCCGTTTGGGGTTGGCGCTTGGGGATTGGGGATTGGGGATTGGGCAGTGGGTCTTCATTGATTGCCGATTGAGGCCAGATACTGCCATGGCCATTGCTGCATTGCACTGTAAAAGTTCCAAACGGGGTTTTCATCTTTTTTTTTTTTTAACTATTTAGCTTGCAATCAAATTAGAATTTCAGCAGAATATTGCCAAGTTTTATTTGGTAAATAGAGAAGATAGCAAAGAAATAGCGCCATCGCTTGAAATGCTTATTAAAAGTACGCAAATACATAAAAAAAGAAGGAAGCATTGAACAAATTGAACTTGGTTTACAGTCGTATAAAACAATCCGTTGTTAAAGTTTTTATGGTCAATACTCAGCTGACTTGACTTGACTTGACGGCACTAAAATGGCAATACTGCGATGACAGCAATAAATATATGCAGAGAGACGACTAAAGTCATTTATACATTGTTTTTTGCTCAATCGGCTGAAACAAGATGTCCCAGAATTATTGTTATACATATTACGTCACAAGGAAATATGACTAACTAAGGCGAAATATATTTAAAGTTCATTGAATGTATTTTTAGATATGAAAAATTATCCGCTGAAGTCGACAAATCATTTTCTGCTCTGAACCGTATCCATCTTTCCATCTGCTCAAAACAAAAAAAAACAAAAAACAGACGTTTCATTTTTTAATGCATTCCCCCGTTTCCGCTGTCTGAAAATTGTTTATTATTATTATTCTTGTTGGCACTACACACATTGTTAATGCACTTCTCTGCTTGCTCTCTGGGTGTATGTGTGTGTGGTGTGTGTGTGTGTGTGTGTGGGTGTGTGTGTGTTGTATGCCTTTTCCCTCGCTAAAAAACATCAAATATTTGCCTCCTTCTGGCAATTTTACTTGCTTATGTTTTCCATTTTTCTTTTTTCGCCGTCGTATTTTTCCTCTTATTTTGTGTGTTTTTTTTTGGATTTCTACTCTGTCAACTAATCATATAGAAAGCACACCCCACTGTCAATCTGCTGCAGCGCCCCGCCCCCCAAGAAAAAACAACCCCTCCCACAAAAACTGCGACGCTCGTTTGTTAACAATTTGGCACAATAATTTTGTAAATTATTGCGAATACGCGGCGTGTGTTTGTCAAGTCAAAATAACTTGGAGATTTCTGTTGTGGCTTTTATTTTTGTATATTTTGTTGTTTGTTTTTTCGGTTGTTTTGTGTTTTGGGTAAAGAGACTTTGCACTTTGGGGCCAAGATTGCCAGGGCCAGCTCATTTCCAGCGCAAATAAGCGTAAGTAAATTTATAAGACAAACAAACAAACGCAAAAAAAGTATAAGAAACTTGCAGGTGGTCGCCAGGAGCAAAAATGTGTGTGTGTGTGTGTTATGTGTGTGTGTTTGTGTGTGTGTATGTGTGTGTATGTGTGTGTTGCCTGCTGCTGTCGTCGCCGAGTCTAAAGCCAGGTCAAAGCCAAACAGCTTCGGGCTGAGAGCAGGCAGCTTGGGCAATATTCATTCTGGTGGCAAACAAACACGCAGCAACAACAACAACAACAACTGAAACTACAACAACAACAACAGCAACAACAGCAACAACTACAACAAGTATAATAACGCTTTGGACGCTGCCATTTGCGGGCGAGCAGCTTCCCATCTGCCCCGCTCCGCTGGCGAAGCTAGTTGATGAACTTCGTGTTCAAGTTGTGTAGCACAAGAGTTGACGCCTGCTGCTGTTGCTGCTTCCACACAGCAGCAGCAGCAACAGCAGCAGCAACAGTGGCAGCAACAGCAGCAGCAGCAATGCCGCCAGCTGTAACACTGATAGCAATTCCACTAGACAACACCAATTTGATGGGGGAAGAGACGAGGGGGTTACAGGACTGAGTCGCCTCAGCGCTTTTTCGTGAGTTTTTTTTTTTGTTTTTCTTTCAGTTTATTTTACTTTCGTGTGACGGCAACAACAACAACAACAGAAGCAGCAACAGCAGTCGCCGCAGTTTCACTTGGTTTGATTTTATTATGTTTTTCTTTTGGCACCACCAGAGCAGCAGGAGCCACCCGGTCTCTAGCTAAGCCTGCCCCTCCCCCCTACCCACACTTAGTGTATGAGTTCGAGTGCAAAAGTAAAGAAGATTGCTCTGCTTTTTGGCCACATGCTGCCAAGTTCTTTTGGCCCCGTTTGCTGCTATGTTATTTGCCTACACATCGACAAGGCAAGCTGCTTCTTTTCCCTCCCCCTCCCCCTCCCTCTCTCTCTATCTCTCTGACCTTTCTTGAGGCTGGAAGGAGGAGGAGGAAGGGGGTGGATGGGGTGTTCCGGGGCGACTCGTTTCCCTCTTTTACAAAAGCCGTTACAATATCAAGTTAATTGTTTGAAATAAGTGCAGCCTACCCTCAGTCATAGCCCCCGCACCCGCAACTGCCTAGCCCCTTTGGCCACGCCTACCCATCAAAGGCCTTTTGCTGATGCTGCGGTTTCTTTTGTGCCCCGTTTTCGGAGGCAACTACCCACATTTATAGTGTTGCGGTCTCTGTTTGCAGCAACCACACCCATTCCAGCCCCGACCCCCTTCGTTTTATTATCAACTGTTGTGTTGTCAACGCCAGCTGCCCCAAGTTTTCTACACATATATATATATATATATATATATGTATATATATATTTTTTTCTAGTGTGTTTTGTGGGCGTTTCTTGAACTTTTTGCCACCCACAAAAATCGTACTTTGACTGACTTCGTTTCCATCTTGAAGTCTCAGTGTTTGGAGTGCACTTTTCCGTACAACTTGAAATGAATCTAATAACTTGGCTGTCCTCACACACACACACACACACACACACACACACACGGAGACGCACACAAAGGCACACACTGGGTGCACACGCCAAAAACAATAGTTTTGACCATGATGCAAGTGCCGCAAGTTGCAAGTTGCAAAAGCGGATTGTTGTCTTCTTTTTACGCCAGCTTGTTGTCGAGTGCTTTGCCATCTTTTCCTTATTTTTTGCTCATAGTTTTCTTTTTAGCCTTGCTTGCAGTTTTCCAGTTTCTTGCACTCAATTCAAATATATTTAACAAGCGACTTTTGTTTTCTTTTTTGTATGTTGTTTTTTTTTGGTTCGTTTTTAAGTTTGTAAAGCAAAAACGATAACAGCTCCATTAGTGAAATTTATTTGTCTGATGTTGCCACTGTTAACCCGCTCACACACACACACACGCACACACAGATACACACATATGTATTTTCGAATACATCGCATTTCATTTACAGGCAATTCGTAAGCCAAGGATAAAGACAAAAGAGGCTTCTTCTTCTTCTGCTCCGACTTGTTCTTCTTCTTCTTCATTGCTTGTCAACTTGATTGTGTTTGCAATTTCATAAAATAACAATTCTCGGGCCGACTTGGTTCAGCCTTTGCCCTGTTATTTAGTTGTTGTTGTTGTTGTTGTTGTTATTGTTGATGTTGTTGGTGTTGGGGTGGTTGGCGTTGCTTGATTGCCGCCGGTGGTTGTCACTTGGCGCCTGCTTCCTGTCTCGCCTGCGCTAAGTAACTCAAATGGAATGCGTTTGCAAATAATTTCGCCAAGTTTTCCATATATATTGGCATAAGAGTTTGAGTTGAGGACCTCATCTCTCCCGCCTGCCTGCCTGCCTGCCTGCTGGCATGCCAAATTCAATTCACACAAAATACCCGTAATTCAACACCCCGGCAGAAAGCCACTCCGCTGACTGATTGGTTTTGCCAGGCAGTCAGGCAGACAGGCAGCCAGGCAGGCAGCAGCCGTGGCAGTTTTCATTCCCAATCCTCTCCCCCTACCCCTATGTATTTCCCTAGGCACATTGAAATGAGCTAAAAACCGAAGAACTTCTTCTGGCTGCTGGATGTTGCTGCTGCTGTTGCTGCTGCTGTTGCTGCTCGGCTCGGTAAAGTTTCTCGCTCTCTGAGATTTTTAGCCCGTTGTCGACATCGACATCTCAAGCGGCTCGTTGACATATTTGTATTGTATTCAATCGATGAATTTCTGCCAACCAGCCAGCCAACCAACCCGTCAGCCAGCCAGGCTGGCGAAGTCAAGGCTGCTTTTACCCTTAAGGGAAAATGACTTATTTTCTTACGCACACATTGAAGCAGCTCAACGGTTCTTCAGCTTCTCTTAACGCTCCCGATGGCGTCCTGGTTGCTGTACTGGCATGCTGCCTGCCAGCCAGCGTCTTGGCTGGAGTTGATTGCTTGTGCGTCGACATTCGTCCTGGCAAAAGATAAAAAAAAAAAAAAAAACGAAGAAAAACTTTTGCCGCACACATTTTTTACTTGGCTGCCTGTCGACTTTTCCCGTTGATATTAAAATTTTAATAAACCCACGCACGCTGACTGCCTGCCTCCCCCCGGTCTCCATCCCTTTTTCCCTTTGCTCCCCTTCGTCTCTCATCTGCTCATCTTCTGCTTGTTGCACTTGACGGAAACGCGTCAGTTGGGTTCCTCAACTCCCAACCAGTTTGCCGCTTTGTGTGGCACGCACATTTCGATGCTGCGACGCGTAAAACGAATACGTCGTATTTGTGTGATTGCCAGCCTCCCCTCCCCCCTCCCCCGTTCCCCACACACACATTAACCCACATCCAGCCCGCTGTGTCCTCATTGCCTGCGCTGCTGCTTCTATCCGTTTGAGTCCCCAGCTGGCTGCTGGGAGATCTGACAATGCCAGCGATTTTTGTGTCGCACGTGAAACATGTTGATAAATCAAATCTCAACGCAGTCAATGCCAATGCCAATTTGGCTGACAATTGCTTTTGGTTTTGGTTTTTGCTTTTGATTTGCGGTTTCCTTTTTTTCTGTTTTGTTTGTTTGTTGTTGTTGTTGTTGTTGTTGTTGCTTGGTTCTCTTGCTCCTTGTGCCCCTCATCTGCATGGCAGCTAATTGCTTGTGGCTACCCACACATTCACTCATCTACTTCTGTATCACACACACACACACACAAACACTCCACCCACTCACATGATGCCTGGCTTCATGGTGACAGTTTTATGGATAGGAAGGCGTCGCCTAAGCCCCTCAAGCAGCGCTTAACGGCAGCTGCAAAAAGGACAAAAACCGAGGCGAGTTCGCCGGACTCGTTGGCTTCCCTTCATTATTATGGACTCACTGGCTGACTGACTAGTTGACTGAGTGACTAACTGACTAACTGACTAGCTGACTTGCTGGCAGTGTGTAAGCAGTCGGATGAGCTGTGTTATTCCACAACTGATCCACTTGCAAATACCTCAAAGTCGTCCAAATGGCAAAGCACCTTACGTAAGCATGCCCAACAGCAGCAAGAAAAGCAGGCAAATATATTAAAATACAATTGGAGCAAATATTTGTATTGAATTAGCAAGTGTGAGTTGTTTAGAAATTATTTCATTCATAAAATACAATTAAATTGCTAAAAAGAAACATTTTAAATAACTAATAGAATACTAATGGCACTTAAGTTGTTGCCAGCTTTAATATGCCATCAGATTTAGTATATGCCAACTGAAGAAGATGGCTTTTATTGTCAACCCACTTAAGCCTTGTAAAACCCATTAGAACTATTGCTTCCAAACCTTATTCATCGCATTTATGTGATTGCTTAGATTTGGTTCTTTTCCTCTTTTTTTTACTTGCTGTTGGTAAATACC
This sequence comes from Drosophila mimica, assembly GCA_037043585.1. Classification (NCBI taxonomy): domain Eukaryota; kingdom Metazoa; phylum Arthropoda; class Insecta; order Diptera; family Drosophilidae; genus Drosophila; species Drosophila mimica. Next base: position 725,538 of record JBAMBE010000579.1, read on the forward strand.
CAAAAGAACTAGGACATTGATAATCCTGCTGACGCTTATGGTATGTCACTGGAAATTGACTTTGACCAGATGCGACTTAAAGCCTTTAAAATGCCTGGCTAAGAAAACGTGAAGTGGACGGACGGCAAACTGCCAAAATTAAATCAAATCAAATAAAATAGTTAGTAAATAATAAAACAGTCGAGAGTCGAGTGCTGAAGTGGTTGGCAGTTTAATGCTCGTTTACGTTTGCCGGCTTTTATGGTCATGGCAATAGACGGGAATTTTATTATAGTCGTACAGAAACGTCTTTTGGATCTGGCATACAGTGCTTCTTCAGCTCGAGTTGAGGCTCATGCTCAGGCCCAGGCCCAGGCTGCTGGTGGAGCAGTCAACAAACCATTAAACTCAAGTGTTTACCACAAGCCCAAAGTCACTAGACACAAATCTAAACTGGCAGTTAGACAAGCACCAGAGCCGACGCCCAATGCCAATGCCTGGATTCCCCCACTCCCACTCCCCCTCAACCAAGCAGCTAATGTGGCTTACGACTTCTACGACTACTACCAACAGGCAAACAGGGAAATAGGCAGGGAAACAGGCATCATCAATAGGTAGCTGGAGGTTAGCCTGACATTTACAGTGCACATATTGCACTACTTGAGAAATCGAGCGAGTTACTCGAACGAGACGAGTAGGCAGAGTATGGAGTACTCCAGTATAGAGCAATATTTATGGGGCAGGCGTCGCTGTTGGAATATTTGATGTAGATTTGGCAGTTAAATTTAACTGACAACTTAGGCAATACTTAGGACTAAGCTTTGCTGATAAGATATGAGCGCATTTCCGGAGGGGTGCTATAAATATATCTTTAAATAAAGTACCAGATGATAGAGCCAAGGAATTGATGATACACGAAATTAGATAGGGACAGCTACAGTAAATTTAAGGCTGAGAAATATTTCCAGCAAGTGGCTGAAACGGATTCGTAATGCTTTTTACAAAATGTGTATTTCGGCTTTCTAAAATTATATCTGGAAAAACTTTGAGTTCAAGTTAATCAATAAACCGAAAATGGATAGTACTACAAGTAAGCAATCTAATCTGATGGCTTCATCATCAAATTGATGAACTGAATTTGAAGTTTGACCTACAGTCAAAATTGAGCAAGTTTTGTTAACAACTTCCGCTTGGTTTGTGGTTAAAATAAAGCCATTTATCAGATAACAGCTGTAGGCCATGGGAGCTATAGGAGCTGAATGTGGCCCAGCAAAAAACCGCACTATAAATACTAACATTGATATTTGAACATATTTATGGCCACTTTTCGATGAGCCTTTATTCGCGTTTACAGCTGTGCCATAAAATTTATGGGTGCCAGCAATGAGAGGGTCCTGCTCCTGTGGAACGGGGCAACAGGAACAAGGAAGTCGCGTTGAGACACGCGAATTCTGAGCGCATTACTTTTTATACGCGCGGTGCGTAATTATTTTTATGACATTTATTTCTGTTCTCTGTGTGTGTGTGTGTGTGTGTGTGTGTGTGTGTGTGTGTGTGTGTCCAGGTGTAGGTGTGTGTCCTTTTGTCCAAGGTGATGGCGTCGTCGTCCGTGTTGAAGTGTTGGCGTTTGCCAAACAAATTAAAAGCAAATTATAAGCAACGATATTATAAACATGAACGCGAACCCAAAAAGACGTCAGACCAGACGTGGCCCAACTACATTTCAGCTTAGATCCTGTTGGATAGCAAGGATAGCTGGAATTTTAATTTCTGTGTTCTGTTGTGTTGTTGTTGTGTGCCTGAGGCGACCGGTCTGTCCTTCGCTTAAAACGATTTACTCGCCAAATCTTATAAACGACACGTTGTAATGAATGGACGCAGGTGAGAAACGTGCGCCCCGAGTGATGCCGAGGGATGCGGGCAGCGTTCAAGTAACGTTTTTCCCCCAGTTTTTCGTTTGCTCGATTTTGTTTTTTTTTTTTTTTGTTTTTTACAGAGTTGGGTGCGAAACGTGCCGACGTTGGACATAAATTAATTTATTGCGTGCGAAGCGAAATATGTAAAAATAATTGCCAAAGGAGAAACAAAGACGAAAAACAAAAATTGCTACAGAAATAATTCATATTGCATACTTTTCGGGGTGGGGGGAGCGCCCTCAAAACTTTCACATTCACATTAGTCGCAAAACAACAAAAAAAAAAAAACAAAAAAAAAAACAAAAAACATTAATAATTAAGCAATGTCTTAAGGTGCAGGGTGGTCTTTGAGGGGGGAGGTTTGTGGGGTTGGTTGATTGGTTGGGGGACTTGGGGTACTTACAACGAGTTTCTTTGTTGGAATTGTGGCGGTTGTCGCTGACAGCGGCGTCGGCGTCAGTGGCGGCGCTGCTACTGCGGCTGCTGTCACTGGCGGACTAATCGCTTTAATTGTCGCCGGCGCTGGCAGCGTTGGCAACGGCGGAAGCGGCGGCGGCTGCTGAAATAACTCCGCTGGCTGCTTCACGTAAAACAGATTTACTCCAAAGTGTGAAATTTTGATTGAATTTATAGCAACACCGTCGACAGGAAAATGTGGTCTGAAGCGCCGAGCAACCGTCGGCCAAATAAAAGAGCGCGTTAACTGTTTGTTGTTGCTGCTCGCTGCTGTTGTTGTTCTCGTTGTTGCTTTATCTGTTTATTATGCTTGCTGTTGCTGTTGTTGTTGTTGTTGATTTTGTTTTCGTTTTTGGTTTGTGTGTTCGTTTCGTTGTTTATCGCTATGTTTCACAACTAATTGAGAAGCTCTTGAAATTGCCGTTTGACTAATTGCATTTGTTTTTTGTTTATTTGATTTTATTTTGTTTATTTTATTATAATTCTTTTACACTACTAAAGCTCAACGTTAGACAGCGCGTTTAAAAAATGTCCTGCAAAGTATTAATGCTGATTCTGATGCTGCTGCTGCTGCGGCTTGTTCTTCTTCTTCTGCTTCTGCCTGTTATTTGATTTGTATGTTGTTTGATGATTGCACTTGAACGCGTTGCGAATCACGTCAATAAAAATCTCGCTATTAAGTAAAACGCGTCGTTGTCGTCTACCGAAATATTTGCCGCTATTGACAATAAGCTTAACTCTGTTGTTGCTGTTGTTGTTGTTGTTGTTCCTTGGCTGAGAATTCGACAATTGATTTCCTTTTTTTATGTGGGAGCTTTACATTTGCTGTTGCTTTGCTTTGCTTTGGTTTGCTTTGGTTTGGTTTGGTTTGGTTTGGTTTGCTTTGTTTTCACTAGGCTACTTTTGCACGGCTAAGGAACAGAACGCAACGACTGCTGGACTCGCTTGTCTGATAACGACTGAAGGACTCTCGCGAATTGCGTAGGATTTTTAGCAAAGGCAAAAACTCTGCCAACACCGCAACGTCGACGTCGACGTCATCAGCGACAGCAGCAGCAGCAGCAGCAGCGGCAGCGACAGCGACAGAAGCGCAGAAGCATTACAACAACGGAAGCACAACTAACAGCAGTGCCACAGGCAGCGCGAGAGAGCAGGCGAGAGCGAGAGCGAAACAGTTAGAGACAGCGAGAGAGAGAGACACCACCAACTGAGAGAGAGAAAGCGAGAGAGGGAAACAGAGAGAGAGAGCAGGCAAGCGAGCGCACGTGCATTCGTGTAGACGACACCCCCGCATTTTGGCTACACGAACGGCACGAAGACTGTTAAATCCGTTTGTTGTAGCATTACTATATGCGGGCCAAATGTCTAGGGTTGCCAACCATACTAAAGGTACTCTGTAAGCCTACAGCTGATATGTTTGAGTGTGTGATCAGTTATTGAATTAATTAATTATTATTATGAATTGAATTGAATAATTATTATTGTTATGTTAATTTTAATGTCAGCAAGTTTTCTTCCTCACTTTCTGCTTTTAATATCAAAATGAATTCATAAATTTATTATAAATTTAATTTATATTAATATTATTTTTGCTATATTAAAGTAATAAATTAATGCTGCGCCTTTTGGGTATGCAACACTTTTTGTGCTTTGTGCAGCTGCTAAGAAAGCGTGCATCGATCGATGCTGTTGGCCCTGTTAGTGGGATGCTGTTAGCCGCGCAGCTGGACTTGGCTTTTACAGCTACCACTACCCCTGCCGCCTGCCAAAACAGCCCCTTCAAACCCTAACCCCACGCACCCTCCCTGGTCGCCTAAGCTGCCACACAATGTTGCAATCACACACAAAACAGTCTCTAAAAATTCACTTTCACAAGCCGAAATGACTTAACAGAGAGAGCGCTAATTGCAACAGGAGAGCCAGTTACACACACACATACACACACAACACACACGCACACACAAATGTACTTTTAGAGAGAGAGATGGAATTGAGCTGGAGAGCGAGCAAGCGTGCGAGGGAGAGAGAAAGTGAGTGAGAGAGAGAGAGAGAGAGCAAGCACACGCTGCTTGGAGAGTTGAAAAATCTACGCGCGTCATTGTTGCACCTTTATGTTTGTTTTCGTGGGTGGCACACACAGCGGCAACAGCGGACGACGGCAGTTGAAAAGAGATGGGCGATGGATGGGCTCGCAAATGGCGCAAAACAAACAACAATAGCAAAATTGTAACCTCTATAGAGGGTGTCCACTGCCCGTTGCTGCTGCCACTGCTGCTGCTGCTGCTGTTGCTGTTGCCTTTTGTTGTTGGTGTAGCTTGTAGGCCTGTAGGCAACCTCTTAATGATGTTGAATGTTGCATGTTTGCCTGTTTTTAGTTGTATTTAGTGGAATGTTGCTGTTGCTGTTGTTGTTGCAGTTGCAGCTTAAGTAGAACTCTTTTGTGCGTAACTGTAATGAATGCTGCTACACTTCTTGAATAGTTCGTAATTAATTATAATCATCGACACCATCATCATCATCATCGTCGTCATCATCATAAGCAACGTCATAATTGCCTTGCTGGTCGCGGTGTGTGCGATTGTGTGTTGGTGAAAGTGTCAACTTGACATTGCCTGGAGTGCACGCGGCACCGCTCACTCACACACACACACACACACACACACATATACAGAGGCACACACACATGCCGCGGCACTTGCGTCAAATATTTTGTTGCCTACCGCCCCGGGGGCAGTTGTTGTTGCCTGCCTCCGTTTGCTGACAACGGCAAAAAGAAAAACGCTCGCAGCGACACTTGTCTGAGCAAAATTTCCCTCGAAAATGTGCCACACGCTCTCCTTCGCTCGCTCGGTCTCTCTCACGCTCGCTGCGTCGGCGCCGTGGCAGCCTTTACCCCAGTTACGCTGCCAGCGGCAACTGCGCTGCTGGCGGCAACAGCGACTGCGGCTGCTGCTGCCATGGCAGCTTTATCAGTGCCATGAAATGTTGTTCCCGGAAAATAACCCAAAGGAAATGCTACACACACACACACACACACACACACACACACACACACACACCAGCTCTCTACATATGTGTGCGTGTGAGCAGCAATAACTGTGTAGATGTAAATCCTGGTTTGTTTCATTTGCCGATTTGGAAGCCGCTCTGGCGAACTCTGCAGCCGGCGGCACTAACTTTGTACGCTTGATGATGATAATAATGTTGCCCCTTTTGGCTTTTGCCAGGAACCAGGACCCAGGACCCAGCCAGGAGCCCAGCCACAAAGCCCAGACATCGTCTATGGAAATTCGTACGCCGATTTTCGAGCGATTGCAATTGATTTGTAATGTATTTCATTGTTGTGTGTCTCTCTGTGTGTGTGTGTTGGTGTGAGTGAGTGTGCTGGTGTGTGTGCTGGTGTGTGTGCTGGTGTGTGTGCTGGTGTGTATGTGCGTGCTTGTGTGTGCGGGTGAGGTTATAAAATTTGTATTGATTATTTCGATTGCCTTTGTTCGATGGCTGCGCTTTGTTCGCTCATCTAATGATAGCTATGGGGGCATTAAAAATGTCAAAGCTGACATTTCTGCACACTACAACTGTTTGGGTTATATTGTGAGGAGTGGGTGTTTAGGATTAGTACTAGAGCAAATATAAATATATAAATAAATATATAGATGTAAGACAGTCTCTGTGTGTGTGTGTGTGTGTGTGAGTGTAAGGCGACTAACGCAGCCTAGACACGCATATACTGCAGGAGGATACAGAAGGAAAGGACCTGCTCGACTGGGGAGTTGGCATGTGTACAAGTCAATTATGGGTCAAAATCCACACAGGAGTTGGGCAGAACCAAAATGCTTGACGTTGGCTCGCTGCTCGCTGAACTTTATAAGGCTCCCATTGCTGCCCATTGTAAGATGAGAGATGTGATGTGCATGGGGCCCAAGGATGCTGGGGATCTCAACTGTGCCTTCGCCATTGCAAATGAAACATGTTTGGTTTTATCGTATTTATTGACGACTCCATGGGGACGCCTTGCCTGCCTGCCCGTCCGTCCGTCCGTCCGTCCGTCCGTCCGACAGTCAGTCAGTCAAGGCAGCCAGCAAGCAAGATCAAACAATGGAGATGCTGCTCCAGATGCTGCCTCTCGAATTGCGCTATCGAGCAGCTCAAAACAGCCACATAAAAAGATTATTTTATGCATGTATGTGCGTGTGTGTACACAAGTGAGTGTGCGTGTGTGTGTGTGTTTATATGGCAAAGCTACGTAAGGTTTTTTTTTCTGTAGAATGGGTGGAAGAGGGGGTGGTTGTGGGACAGCAACTAAATTCACTTAGAAAAGCAATTCGTATGCGAATGTTGCACAGCAAAATTGAAATGTAAGCGTGTGTATCGAGGAACCTCCGGAATGCTTCCAAATGTATGTAGTATGTAGAATGTATTTAAGGAAATATTCAGCGAGATGAATAACAACAAAAAGTGAACAAACAACATTTGCACAAATCAAAATTGAATTGCTGTCTGAACTTGTTCAGTTTTATATAGTTTTGTGGTCGTCCACTTGTTGATGGGATTCAAATGGTAATTATGGAGACGAGTTAAACTCATAAAAATCCCTCATGAAATCCCAAAGTTGACTGACTATCAAATTATAAATTCAAAATATTTAAAGTACAGTTAGTGAAAAAAGTCTTGGAAATGTTACATTATTTCTATGCTAATGCTAACAATTGTGAATAAATTTCTCAACACTAAATTAAGGCAATCATAGGTATTTTAACCATAAATAAACGAAAAGGAGAATCTTGGCATTTATTAAGTTAAACGAAATTTAAAAGCACTCAAGTTACGTTAAGCCACAAAACAATACTTGATATGAATAACTTATTTAGTCATTCCACAGGCTAGACATCTACATGACTACTTAACATTCTCATACACTTGTGCATGTTGCCTCTGCTGCTGCTGCTGCTTTTGTTGTTCTCCACGCAACCAGCTCCACACTCTCACTTTAAGCCAGTCAAGGCAAGTAACTGCTGCCACACACCCCACACCCCACACCCCAGAGCCCAGACCCCTGCGGCACCCCCACAGTTGCTCTGTCCAGCAACATTTAAGCAATTTCGCTTGTTAAAAGCTTACGCCGCGCACTTTACTTTAAACCACACTAACAAATGCCACTTCATTCAGCAGATATTTGCGGCCAACAGCAGCAGCAGCAGCAGCACCAGTAGCACTAGTGGCAAAAACATAGTGGCACACACACACACATACGGACAACACACACACACATGCGAAATCACACACATCCTTTTGCCATCAATTCTCTAAGCACAAACAAACAGTCGAGCCACACACTGACACACACACACTCACACACACACACACACACACACACACACACACTCACACAGATACCCACACACGCATGCAGCAACACGCAAAGCTCTTTTCACTACAAAACGGAAGCACACAGAAGCAGCAGCAGCCAAAAACACAGAAAAAAAGAGAGACGAGAAAACTAACACACACAAACACACACACACAACACACACAGAGCGGGACTAGAACAGAGCTGGGAAACCAGCGAGCTTATAGAAAAATACTGTGGCAGAAACTACACACACTTAAAAACACACACACAGAAACACACCCGATAGGCGCAGCGCAAGATATTCATTCTATCGTAAAATAGGTAAGCAACAGTAGTATGAGTGTGTGTGTTTGTGTATGTGTGTGAGTGTGAGTGTGTGTAAAAAACAAGCGCCAACGCTCTGGTCAACGGATAACAAAACATAAATAATAACGACAGCAGCAGCAGCAGCAGGAGGAGGAGGAGGAGTCGTAGAGGTAACGAAGGGACCTGCACTGAGGTAACGGCAGCCAAAGCTGCTGGGAACAGCAAAGGGGCAACACCAGCAGCGGCAGTGGCAGCTTCAGATATTTTCCCAGGAAAGCATAACCATGGCCGTAAAACAGGCTACAGGTTTTTGAAAACTAAATGAGATCAGTCGACTCGAAATAAAAAAGTATCTGCTACTAATTACAAACGGACACAAGTGTCAAAGAAAAATATTTTTAAAGTTATGCAACAAGTGTTAAAAAATAGTGCTAAAAAAATGTGCAAATATTTGCTCGAAACAAATCAATGAAAATATGTTTTCCATTAAATTATTTGCATTCCTAAGAAAAGTATTTTTGAGAAAGGGAAAAGCATTGATTGGAGCAACTTAATGATTGCTTTAATAAAAGAAAATGCTTCAAGTACCTTTTTAAAGCCAATAGTCCTTTTTTCAAAAAGGATCAAAAATTATGAGTACGAAATTTGGTTCTTTTTTGGATATGTATTTATAATGGATAGTGGCCAATTTCAGTTCAATTTATTTCTGTTTGCTGAGCCTTAACTCACTTCCTGGTTCCTGCTGGGTGACTTGCTTGCTAACAGGCCATCGCAGCCATAATGGCCACGTCGTATCGGTTTCCTGAAAGATGAAAAAAAAAGAAGAAGAACTGCAGAAAAAAAATAAAAACAGGACACGCGCCGGAGCAATGCCAAAAACTGCCAACCTCAGTACAGGAAAGCGCCAATGCCAGGGAGAATAATGTGAATGCGAACAACGCGCAAATAACTCATTTATTTATTTACTATACAACCATATGCGATTGTGTATGTGTGTGTGTGTGTGTGGTGTATGTGGTGTGTGTGTGTGGTGTGTGTGTGTGGTGTGTGTGTGTGGTGTGTGTGTGTGCTTGCGTGCAGTGAAGCTTGAGTTTGATTTAATAGTTTATTAAGATACGCGCAGCAAGTGAAGATTACGGCGAGCGGATTTGCTCGACGGTGGTTGGTGGTGCACTTAAATGTGACGACCACTGGATTTTGGCCTGTGGTTTATGGGCTTTAAGCAGCCGCCATAAATAGATTTCCACATACAGTTGCTGTTGTTGTTGTTGTTGGCCTTGTTATGCGGCGAGTGCTGGTGGTGCTGTGAATTGCGAGCATTTTGAATGTTGCACAGATTGGAATTAAAGAGTCATGGAGAAGATCTCATTAGACGATGTAAGATAACAATAATAATTTAGCTTAGCCAACAAATGAAAATGGCGGCAGCAGAACGTGCAACATGGAATGTGTTTGTTGCAAATGAAACATTTTGATTCAAATGAATTTGAAATGAATTAATTAGCATTAGTTATTTGATTGAAATACTTTGTCTAAGTTGAAAGGCATTTCAAGAACTTTAATAAAAACGAGCTTATTTCAAATGGTTCGCATTTTAAATTCACAATTATTTCATTAGCTAATTAATTTAATTAAAAACGTTTTCAATTCAATACTTCAGCTATGCTCCTCTCAAACAAATTGGTTTTATTTAGGCAACAATATGGCATATATTTGATATTTACGGTATATTTGATTGAGTATTTATCGGATACTTTGGTATTTAACTTTCCAAATGTATCTATTTGTTTGCCCATATCACATTTACACATTTATGGCGCATTTTCATTGCCACATTTGCTGCCAACTCATTTTAAAAGCCCATAAATTAATATTTTCACGCTTTAAATGCCGTGAACACACACACACAGCACATACATAGATATGTGTGTGTGTGGTGTGTGTGTGTGTGTTGTGTGTGTGTGTGTTGTGTCTGTGAGTTGGTAGCGATTAAAATTGCTGTTAATGACAAGCGAATGTTATAAATTACAGCAATGAAGCAATTTTTTGCTGTCTGCCTGACGTGGCACGCAGCTAAAGTTGATGACTGTCTGTGTGTGTTTTGGAGTGTGTGTTTGTGTGTGACAGTGTGTGTATGAGTGTGTGTGCTACACTGCCTGTAGCAGACACAAAGTTTGCCTAATTATTTAAGATCAACGCTACAGCTGCCATTTCAAGTCAACGACAAGAAACAGCAGCAACAACAACAGCAGCAGCAGCAGCAGCAGTAGCAACAGCAGCAGTAGCAACATCAGCTAAACGCGGAAAGATGAAAAACCAAACAATGAAAATTGAACTCATCTCTGATGAGGCAAGCGTGGAAAACCAGTAGGCCGGCTCTTTGATAATGATGTTGTCTCTGTGTCGCTGTGCTCGGCTATGTTCCAGCTGTTATTAATGATGCCCCATATGAGGCAGGCAGGCAGGCAAATACACACACACACACACACACACACACACACACACACACCCACACACTGGCAGACAGACAGATACGGACACCCACCTAAAAGCTTCTGCCTAAATTGAGGTTGAGGTTGTGAGAGAGCATCGAGTGGTTTCAGTGTATCCATTGCCTTAAAATTATGCGCCATATTTTCTGTCAGCATTTTGGCTCGACGCTTAGGCGGATGTCGTATGTGGTGGCCACCAGCTGAGCGGGTGAGGAGCGAGGAGGAGGAGGTGGGGGGAGTTGGGCGTTGGGCGCTGTGGTTGCTGTGCCAGAAATCAACGATGGCACAACGACAACGACACGTTGAAATCAATGTGTGTGATTTGCCAATTATGTGGGTTATACATGTACGTCAGTCACTGTGTGTGTGTGTGTGTGGGTGTGTGTGGGTGTGTATGGGTGTGTGTCGCTCTCTCTGTGGCTGCGTTTGGCTCGTCATTAGCGCTGTTTCCATTTCCGGCAGACAGAAGCAACAGCATCAGCGGAGGAGGAGGAGGAGGAGGAGGAGCAGAAAAGGAGCCTCCATCGATGAGTCGTCGGCATTGGATGTCAATTTCATAAGCAATTTACGCAGCGACAGAGTTCGATTTACCAACTGTTGATGCCGCGTGTCAAGTGGCAAAGTGGCAATGGGGCATAGGCACAGAAAGAGGGCGGATACGCTAAATACAGCTGCAAATGGAAATGAAACTCCAAATTGTTGTTGCTGTAGTTGCTTTAAATGCATTTGACTGTTTCCCCATCAACGCCGGCGCCTAATTAACTAATTTTGGAATCAAGTGCCCCAAAAACCGTTCAAAATATCAGTTTTGTCTGTGCATAGCAGGAGCAGGAGGATGTGGCAGGAACCAAGCGGGGTCAACTCCAGAACCATCGTTGTTGGCCAAAACTGATGCGTTGCGCCATTGTCCTAATTATTGTCCTGCCATAAACAACTAACAGACGCAGCAGAGCAGCAGGCAGTGGCAACAACAACAACAACGACAACAACAACAGCAAGAAGAAGAGCAACGTTGTCGATTCACCCTCACAAGCAGCAAGACAAAAGTAATGGCCGCTATAATTCACAGTTACTTATTGTTTATCTGTTCGTTTGCTCAGCTCGATGTGCCCCATAACTTAAATGGTCGCAACAGCAGCAAACAATTAGAGATGAGAGCACCACTCAAACAAAGCAACACGAATCACGAATTAATTAAATGGTGCTCAACCACAAATTCCCAAAAATTAATCCGTGTTAAATGTGTAGAAAGAAGAGTTGTGTTCTAAATAGAAATGTATCTTATGTCTGGAATCGCTAGAAAAGACAGACTCAACTCAAACAGATACTTTGTAATGGCCAATTGAAGTTGGTTTCTAACCTCTCAGAAACTAGAACCCAGAATTAATCTGCATAAAATGCTTCAGTGAACCAAAATCGAAGACATGTCTTACGATCTACTATCTTTGGTTGAGTGAAATTACAGATATAACTAGACGGAATCTAGAGTGAATATTTATAGAACATGCTCCAATTTATATTGTATTTATATTTATAGTATATTTATATTATATTTAAGTATCTTAGGCCTGTTACATGCACAGCACTTTCTCTCAATAGGAACACGCTTCCATCGCTAGCCTAACGAGGAATTCTCGACTAGACTGTTTTTCTCTTGTGAAAATACTTGGTTCGATTTTGTGGCATCGGGTTGAGAAGGGTGCAGGGTGCTTTTGCTTTTGCTTTTGCCTCGTTTCGCTTTTGTCTTAGCCCTGGTGTTGTTGGCCTGTCTCTGTGATTTAAATGATGCGAATTAATTTGAAAATTTTCAATGTTTGTTGCAAGCTGACAAAAAGAACAACAGCAGCAGCTCGCATCTGTAGTAAATGTTTAAATCGGCAAACAGGGCCAAGGAAATCACTGCACATACAGTTAAACAAAAAAAGCCAAAATACAAAAAAAAGGAGGGAAAACCGTTGCCATAACTATGTGCGGCCAGCAAAAGGAAACGAGCAACAATGCAACAACCAAAACTGAGGCCGAAACTCAGCAGCGAATTGCACAGAAAAAATAGTTGGAGAGCCGGTGAAGAGTCGCAGCAGCAGCAGCAGCAATTGGTGGGACAGAGGCAACATTGAGAGGCAACCACATTGGTGGCAAACGGCTGTTGGGGCAATGGCCAAAAGTTTAAACAACTATTTATTATGAAATACAATAAACAAAAAAAAAAACACAAACAAAATAGATACATACATATATATGTATGTGTATATATAAAAAACTATTTAACACACATATTCACACACACACACAAATTCAAACAGACAACAGCTGAGCGCGGAGGCGGCTCATCGGTGGCGACTCTGTGGCAAGCCTTTTTGAGCAGCAGGAATCCAACTGGGTATGGCTGGCCCATCCATATCAGCATCCATCCACATTCATACATATCCATAGCCCAAAAAAAGCCGCAAGCGCCAGAGTCGCAACCGAAGCTAAAGCTGAAGCCGTTGCTGCCGCTGCTGCTGTTGCTGTTGCTGTTGTTGCTGTTGCTGAAGCCGATGCCGAAGCTGAGGAACCAAAGGAGCAACTTTTACGTGAAAATGTTCAAAATTTAATCAAATTAAAGTGAATGCGCCGCAGGCGAACATATTTCGCACGCGCCGGCGAGAAGAGAAGCGCCGCCAAGCCTGGCCAGGATGTGGAATGAGGCACAAGCACAGGCACAGGCACAGGCAGGAGCCACCAGGAAGAGGAAGAGGCAGACGATCTGGCAGCAAGTTTAATATGTAAATTGTTTTTGTTGCTTGATACGGATGGTGTTGGTCCTGGGCTGGGCTGGGCTGGGCCCGGCTGTGCTATGGCTCGACATTAAGTGGTTATCATAGCCATTTATGAGGCTGTTAAAAAGTATCTCATTAAACATAAATGGGCAAGCGGCAAGCGGAACGCAGCGAGCAAACAACACTCAACTCGAACGGGATAATAGATACTCGACTTATTTTCCTTTCTCTTCTTTTTTTTTTTTTGTGTGTGTGGTGCGAAGTGTGGGCTACAAATTAAAATCCAACTATTTGGCAGCGACAGCAAACCACATTCGAGTCCTCCACATGCGTTGTGTAGAAACCGCCCACAGTTAAAACGCTATATCGAAGGGAACCCGGCATACATTCTAGCAAATTCCGTTTACCTGTCAAACTTTTGCCATTTGTGGCCAACATATTTTGAAGTTAGCCCCAGTGTGGCACACACATACCACCCTGCAACAATAGCAGCAGTTGCCCCATCTCGGTCCACCCCGAAAGAACCAAGAGACAGAGCCACGTTTATGCCTAAACTTTGTCAATTATTTGCGGATTTACCATTTGTAGCTTGTGCGGATTTTGATTTTTGATTCGACTTTAAAAAGGCATTTGAAAGCAACAACAACAACAGCAACAACAACAACAACAATTTGCATTACTCATTAGAGTTTCATTTTATGTTTTACGGCAAATTTGTGGAATGAACTTCAGCAAAAATAAACCTAAGCTTTCCAGAATAGTTTATAATGAAGCGCCTATTGCATCAAAATAAATGTGCCTTAAATTGGAATATTTGAAATACTTCAATTTCTCGCAAGGATGTTGTTCAAGTCTCTGATGAAAGCATGAAAATATTATATTTATGACACTCCCCTTTTCAAGTTGTCCATTATATCGAGGCACTTTTCATTGAATACTAATTTTCATATCCTGTACTCGAATGCAGAAGGAGCATATTATTACAATCATTAGAATGTTTTCCGAGACCAGATTTAATATTTATCTAAATTAATAATTATACATAATAATAAAATATAGAATTAAAATTTGAAATTTTGAATTTTCTCTTTAATGCGTTTATTTTAATCAAGTGTCTTAATTAATTTGACTTTATATATTATCAATATTTGCATACCCTTTCTTAAAAATTAAAATTAGATTTTTAAATTTAATCAATCATTAAAAATGAAAAACTCTGCTTAAAGTTGTACACAATTTAGCAAACGCTTTAGTTTTTCTTAAATTGGGAAAGTTTAAATTGTATGAAAAGCTAAGGTGTCTCACAGTCTGGCATACACGTCCAGCTATTTTTTCTGACCTGCTTTTCATTTACAAGAATTTCAATATTGTTTTTATGATTTTTAGTCAATATATGCATATCAAATAACTATCAGTGCCGCACGGCTGCCACTCCCAAATGTCAAAATCTCGCAACAAATTATCAGCAGAGCCGTCAATACCACCTGCTGCCAAAAACCAGCTACCCTATACAAAAAAAAAAAAAAAAAATATGAAAAGGAAAGCAGACAGTGAATATTGGCAAAACAGGAAAAAAAAAGAAAAGATGATAGTTGACGGCGACAATGACAAAGACAAGGAAGGGGCTGCGGGGCGGAGGATGCGGCTGACAACAAGCAAACGCTGCAATTTTGCAATTTGATTATTTTGCAAAGGAAAATATATATATAGAAATCGCATATATATTTAGAGACAGAGAGAGGTAGAGGGAGAGAGTGAGAGGGAGAGTCAATCTGAATGGCAAGGGTCAGGTGCAGAAGACAAGAAGGGGCAGGAAGCGTGGTGCGGGGTGCAGGGTGAAGGGTGCAGTGTGCAGGGTGCAGGGTGCAGGGTGCAGGGTGGAGGGTGCCGGGTGCAAAGAGCAGAGAGCAGCACCTGGCAAACGGTTGCCATCTCAGAAACGGGTGACGTTGCTGACTGCCGTTTATTATGCGTAGCTCTGCACAACTTTTCCAAAGTAATAAAGCCACAAAAGTTCAACTTCAATTGAAATAAATTAATTTCAACATTCGGACTGACAGCGCCAACTAACTGACAATTACACACACCGCACACACCCACACACCGCACACACCCACACACCGTACACACACACACACACACACACACATGCTCAGCAGTTGGTCCCGCTGCATGAAATAGTTGAATAACTTTTCACTTTTATTCTTTTTTTTTTTATTGTATTTTTGGTTTGGCTTGCTTTTGCTGCCTGCCTCGTTGCATGCCTGCTGCTTGCCTTTTGTTGTAAATGTAAAATAATAACGACAAAATTGCACTTTCAACTTTTGAATTTTTTTCTTCTTCTTTTTGCCCAAGAGTGGGAGCGCGGGGGAGTCTCGGATGCCTTTGTATGGCTCGCACACTCCTCCGACTCTGTCTCTCTCCGTCTCTGTCTCTGGAGTGCTAGTTGGGAAGCGCGCCATTGTCTGTGCAAAAGTTGAATTAATCGCCACGTCGCCCCACCCATCAAAATACCTCCCCTCCCTCTGCAACTCCCCCTCTCTCTCTCTCCCCCATCTCGACTGCTCGTCTGCAACTGCAGTCAGACGCATACTTTGCACATAGTTTGGCTGCCTCAACGACTGTTTCATCTTGATTGATTACATATTTTACAAGTTATTGCACACTCCAAATAGCGGCTGAAGGGGGTGTGGTGTGTGGTGTGCGGAGGGAGCGGGGATTGCAGAGGGACTAGTCGAGAAACACACGTATTTATTAGATTTATGGCTTGGTTTCAATATGTCTGTCTGTCTTTATGTGTGTATTGTAATGGATTCTGGCAAGTGTATTCACACAACTTTTAATGTATTGGAAATAACTGATATATACCTGCACTCTTCACTCCCTCCCTCCTCTCTCTCTCCCTGTCTCTCTCTCTGGTGTGCTGTTGAATTGCAAAGGTAGTAAAAAGTAAAACTCATGTCGAAAGCGGTAAGCTGTGGCAATTGACTGAAACTGCCGGTTTAAATTAGAAAAGTTTCCACAATGTACACAAG
Organism: Drosophila mimica; assembly: GCA_037043585.1. Classification (NCBI taxonomy): domain Eukaryota; kingdom Metazoa; phylum Arthropoda; class Insecta; order Diptera; family Drosophilidae; genus Drosophila; species Drosophila mimica. The sequence goes on from JBAMBE010000579.1 coordinate 741,834, forward strand.
ATACACACACACATACACACACACACACACACACAGACACACACACACATCGAGCGTCATAGAGCAGCAGACATTCGAGCGTGTTAATTTAATGGCAACATGAGTGAGGCGCTTTTCCTCTCTTATATGGCTGATATCTGTCATTTGGGCCAGGAACCCAAAATGTGCTTCATTATGACATGGTCATGCAATCGAAGCCACATTGTTTTCCACACACCACACACTCAATCACACTCTCACACACTCACACACACACACACACATACTGGACTTGTGCCTTAATTGCTTACATACTTTAGCATTGCATACTTTACAGTTGGACTCAGTGTTGTAACCTGTTTTGCATTTAGGCCCAAATAGCATCACAATCGATAATTTGACAGCTTCGTTTATTGGTATTTTAATGCCTGCTGTGGTTGCAGTTACCAGATTTAGCACAACAACAACTGCAACAAATATAATACTTTCATTGTTGCACAATTATATTTTGAGGAATGTTGTTGCAGAAATTGGAAAACCTATCAATGGTAAAAATAATTGAAATGTGGCTGACAATTTGTATAGAAATATGCCAGACAAATATTGACGACTATCAGAGCCTAGTAAAGATATATATAGATCCGGACAATAACAACAACGCAAACAATTCGACCACAATTCGAGTATTTTCTGCCTTGGCTAAAAATCTAGTTTAAATTAAGTTTGAAGTCAAAATAAATATAAATACAATTTGGCAAGGATAAAGTTGACTTGTGGAATTTGGAGACAATTCTTAGCTTTTAATTGTATTAGATTTGCCAACAAAATGGAATAAACTATTTTTGCTTGAAATTCTTTTTCCTTTGCAGCTTGTGAACTTCATGGATTATTTAAAATATATATTTGCAACTCGATTCGTTGGCAGTTTAACGCATTTATAAATGGAACTTAAGCTTATTTTAACATATTTGACTTCGAGTTTGCTGAGTGTCTGAGTGCGGATGTGAATGCGGATGTGAATGCCGTTTTTAAACGTTCATAAATTCACAGCAAGTTCCGATGCTGTCTCTACAGATACGTTTTTATATAGTTTTTGTTCCATTGTTGTTGTTGTTGTTGTTTTTGTTCATATATAGTTTTTATAGCATACTTATGTGGGGCAGCCGAGCAAAATCCATTTCACTTATCCAGTGCACTTTTATGGCTTTGGCCACCAAAAATTTTGCACATTAAAGCGAACTTTTTAACATGACATATGTAAGCCACTGCCAGCCACACCACACACCACACACCCCAACCCACCCGTAACCCCCTGCACCACCAGATAGCAGAGGCAATTGTGAGGAGACCCATTGGACAAACACAAGTTGCACAAATACACATTTCATATTCATAGTCTGAGAGCTTAAAAGCAAAGAAATTAACTTCACAAAAGTTTGCACAAACGTTGGAAGCGAGTCGCTGTCGTTTCGTCCTCGTCCTCCTCGTCGTCGTCCTCCTCCTCGTCGTCGTCCTCGTCGTCGTTGTCGCTTCGTCGAGTTGTCGATGCGACGGAATACACGGCGTATGTGTAATGTTTTCTATATATACATATATTTATATATATCTAGCATGTGAAATGTGTGTAACCCAAGTCGGATGCGAATTTTTAGTCACAGCCCTTGACGCAGAGCCTACTCAAAATGTGCTCCTGCGCTACTCTCTGCTCTGCTCTGCTCCAGTCGTCCCTTCGTCCTGCAACACTATTTTGTGCTTAGTCGGCTCATCTGCATTTTATGGTCCAAAAATATCATCATCATTTTTTCGCATTTCATTATGTTCGCTATGGGTGTGCGTCCCTGTGTGTGTGTGTGCGTGTGTGTGTGTGTGCACAGCTCGAAAACTTAGCAGTCTCATTTAGTATGCTTCATTTCATTATATGGCCCGGTTCTCGGTCTCCAGTTCCCTCCCCTCTAACTACTATACTATACTTTAAAAATAAAATATAAAAAAAAAATACAAAAAAAATCTTAACTTTCGCTGCAACCGCAAGCATTTTGGGGCACATTTTGTGGGCAATCCTTCTGCCTGAGCCTCCGACAAACGGTGCGAGAAATTGTCCTCTCGTCAGTTTTTCGCTTTGCTTCTTCTTCTTCTTTTATTTGGCGCTTCTGATGTCGCATGCAATTTTTTTTTTTTTTTTGTGTCCTGCGTAGCAACTCCTTTGGGGCGCTGACTGCCTCTGCCTGCCTTCCATTCTGCCTGCTAAGCTCGTCTATAGCCTTCCGCCTCGTTGTTGGCCCCACAAGCGGCAACCCCCCCTTTCCCCCTTCTGCGTCACTCATTTTTTTCTCGTAATTTTCATAAGCAGCCGTTAGACGTTGGATTTATGTTTTTAAACGCCTTTTAATATGCGAGAGGATCTTCGCGCGCCCCAAACTGGCAAAAAAAAAAAGGAATGAAACGCTGAACAGAGCAGAACACAAAGCCACTCGCAAATGCCGCGTAGCCAGCGTAGTCGTTGTCCTAGTCGTCCTTTTTCCTCCCCGTACAGTTGCGTGGCAGGGCGCAAATCCAGTGAGAATGCGTTTAAAAAAATATTATAATAATAACATTACGTAAATAATTGTTGGGTGCTGCCGTTGCCACAGCCAAAGGCGCGACTGTGCGTCAGAGATGTGGCACGGATGGGGCTGGGATGGGGTGGACAATGGCAACACGCGCCACAGGAATAGCAACGGAAATCAGCTGCGTGTTGATAAGCAAAAGGCAGGCGAGCGAGCCTTGCTTCAAGGAGAGACAGACTAAGAAGGAGCTGCCTCCGGGTTTGGTCTTGTTCTGCTCAAGGCTTTCACACTCTGCTGGTGTATATGTGTGTGTGTGTGTGTGTGCGGGTGTGTGTGTCGTTTTGGGTGCGTATTATGGTGTGCTTTGCGGTTAGTCGCAATATCGCTGCGACCGAATCAAAAAGAACAGCAAAGCCGCATTACAAAATACACTAAGCTGAATATAGGGAGTTAAGCTGGTTGGTAAAGAATATTTTAGTTTTTTGGAATTTATTTTGAAAAATACAAAATACTTTATATAAGAACTTTTGAATATGAGGCTCAAGACAACATATTTGCGGTTTTCCTTCTTTTTTATAATTAAATTTAAAACAGTTTTAATTTTGTTAAAAAATAAACCAAAGAACAAACAATGACTATTTTCATATAGTTAATCCTCTTAACTAAATACGGGGAAGCACTATTTTTAGCCTAACCACATCGAGCACTCAGCTTGGCGTAAGTCCTTCTTTTTTTTTTTTGGATAGAGTATGTTCGGAAGTAAAAAAAACTCAACATAGATGGGCACATTTGTAACTCTGTCTAACCGAGCGCAGCGGCAGCGAAATGTGCGTGTGGCATTTAGTAGGCAGTGGGGCAAAGATAAAGATAGAGATGGTGGCAGCAAGAGGCCCAGAACGGAGGCACAAGCACCCAAATAAACACACACACACACCAACACACACACACACACACTTACAAGCTGGAACACTCATTGCTGTCGAAATTCTGTTGTCATCATCACTTTGCAGGCGACGCAATGAAAGCGAAGGAGGCGTAGAAACAACTGTAACTGATGGCTGCAAAAGGGGTGGTGGAGTTGGAGCTGGAATTGAAGCTGACTGTCAGCCACAAAGTTATCTGCTTGCCACTTTTTCGTAATGTTTTCGCCTTGCTGTTGTTGTTGTTGCTGTTGTTGTTGTTGTCATCTTCCGTTTTTAATTTCATCTGCCATTTGCTGCTACTTATGACACATCCTTTTGCCCCAAACCACGCACCACCCGCCCAACTACCCACTACCCGCATAACCCACTCCAACCGATTCACAGCATTTTTTTCATATTTATATATATATGTATATATGTATTTTTTTTTTGGTAATAATTCTGTGGGTACTTACCTTGGGATGTGCACGTCGCGGAAAAGCTACTTTCGGGTCCACCTGCAAGCACAGAACAGAAAGAGTGAGAACGTGAAAGAGAGACAGAGAGAGAGAGAGATAGATTGAGAGAGTATGCGTAGTGGTAGAAAATCGTATGCTTAATGACATTTAAATGAAAAAGCATTTCGAGCAACTCTTCATATTAATAGCCCAACATAAATCTTGCATAAGCCTGCATTGCGCATTAAGCGAGAATTACTCCTAGTGAATGGATGGGGAGGGGGGGATGGAAGGCAGATTGGATGAGGAGGGGGTGGTCTGCGATATGCTCCCCAAGTTGGAGCTGAGCACGCACGAATTAACGCGTAACAAATTGCACGACCAGCGGGCAGATGGAGACGCCTCCGCCTTCGACTCCATTGCGATCTCAGCATCCAATAAGCAGCGTCATTAAAAATAATTAAAAATCATAAAAATTCAATTTTAAGTGCCTTGGTTGCTTCTTCTTTGCGGCTGTCACCCACACACACACACACACACACACACACACACAGACAGCACTCAGAGTCCTGACAGCCAACGGTAAACCTCAAAGAGGCGGATGTGGGATGATTTCTGCTTGGGGTTTTCTTTTTTTCTTTTTTCATCATTTGCGAAGCCAAATCTTTTTCAAGTGACTTTGAGCTGCATTTGGGTGCAAGTGCGAGAGTAGCTTAAGCCAATGCCGCAAATAAAATGGCAAATAAAATGAAGAGATATTGACAAAGATAGCTGTAGCCAAGCAATCAAGGGGGGCGAGAGAGAGACAGAGAGAGAGAGAGTGAGAGAGAGAGAAAGAGGGAAACAAACGCAATATCCTCTGGCGATAATAATTCGCACGAAAATTGTCACAGGACGGCAGTTTGCTGTGCTGATTTCCTGTGTGCAGCATACAAAAAACAACAGCAACAGCAGCAACAATAGCAACAACAATAACAACAACAAAACAACCAACTAACCAACAAAATAGCCAACAAAACAGTTAGAGCAACATCAACGTTGCAAGGGGCAGCTGCCTGGCGGGAAATTGATTTTTAGATTAAAATTAAAACTAATCAGCGCTGAGTGGCAACGTCGACGTCGACTTTTTGAAAATACATCAGACCGAAAAAGCGTAACGAAATGAAATGAAATGAATTCGCATCGTTTTCAGTTTTCTGTTTTCTGTTTTCCAGTTTTCCAGTGCTGTGTGTTGTTCACCCAAACGGAAACACGAAATCTGCACGACTGAGCTACACACACACTATAAATACACACATGTGTGTGTGTGTGGGGGTGTGTGTGTGTATGCATACAAAACTGCAGTTGGTTAACAGAACAAAAAAAAAAAACAACAAAAAAAAAAAAATATATACGAAAATAATATACATATAAATGATGGCTGCGCCTTTTATTTACAGTTGGCCAGCTGTGTAGCCATAAAAGAATGACCAACAAACACAGACAGACACACAAACAAAGCAAAACAGGCTCACACACACACACACACATGCAGACAGACAGACAGACAGAGAGACAAACAGACAGATGGTCAAACAGGCAACACTCGGACCAGCTTTAGCTAATTAAGCTAATGCCAATGTTGCGTATGCGTAATGCGAGAGCTGCCTTTAAACCGGGCCCATCGTCATCAGTTTCCGGCCATCAATCTAATCAACCAGAATTCATCAATCACATGCATTTAACTGGGTTAAGAGCTGCACACATACATAAGTCTCTGTGCTCTAAAGTTACCAAATTCTTAGAGTTCTGATAAAACTAAAATACGAAATAACCTTTTTGGTTTAAGACTGATTTGGACATTTTAATTATATCCATTTATTTAAATACATTTCATGAATTTTATTCTGTTCTTCAGTTTCTTTGCCTTACATGAATCCTTATTCGAATTGATTTAGGTTTAATTATACATTTTTTTTTTTTGGATGGATGGATGGATTCACAAATTTCGAAAATAGGTCGAACCTTCAAAATGCCATAACTTCGTCAAAACTCAACGCATTTTCAAAAGCGAGGGCGTTTTAGTCATAGTTTGGCCTCTAGATCAATCCTACATTTAAAGTTGAAAACGTAATTTTGGGTCGGAAAACAAGTCAAAATTAAAGTCCGAAAATCGGCAAGTCAAAATTATAGTCCGAAAATCTGCATATGGGCATAGGTCGAACCTTCAAAATGCCGTAACTTCGTCAAAACTCAACGCATTTTCAAAAGCGAAGGCGTTTTAATCATAGTTTGGCCTCTAGATCAATCCTACATTTAAAGTTGAAAACGTAATTTTGGGTCGGAAAACAAGTCAAAATTAAAGTCCGAAAATCGGCAAGTCAAAATTATAGTCCGAAAATCTGCATATGGGCATAGGTCGAACCTTCAAAATGCCGTAACTTCGTCAAAACTCAACGCATTTTCAAAAGCGAAGGCGTTTTAATCATAGTTTGGCTTCTAGATCAATCCTACATTTAAAGTTGAAAACGTAATTTTGGGTCGGAAAACAAATCAAAATTAAAGTCAAAAAATCGACAAGTCAAAATTATAGCCCGAAAAACGGCATATGGCATAGGTCAAACCTTCAAAATGCCATAACTTCGTCAAAACTCAACGCATTTTCAAAAGGGAGGGCGTTTTAGTCATAGTTTGGCTTCTAGATCAATCCTACATTTAAAGTTGAAAACGTAATTTTGGGTCGGAAAACAAGTCAAAATTAAAGTCCGAAAATCGGCAAGTCAAAATTATAGTCCGAAAATCGGCATATGGGCATAGGTCAAACCTTCAAAATGCCATAACTTCGTCAAAACTCAACGCATTTTCAAAAGGGAGGGCGTTTTAGTCATAGTTTGGCTTCTAGATCAATCCTACATTTAAAGTTGAAAACGTAATTTTGGGTCGGAAAACAAGTCAAAATTATATTCCGAAAATCGGCATATCGGCATATGGCTTAGGTCGAACCTTCAAAATGCCATAACTTCGTCAAAACTCAACGCATTTTCAAAAGGGAGGGCGTTTTAGTCATAGTTTGGCTTCTAGATCAATCCTACATTTAAAGTTGAAAACGTAATTTTGGGTCGGAAAACAAGTCAAAATTAAAGTCCGAAAATCGGCAAGTCAAAATTATAGTCCGAAAATCGGCATATGGGCATAGGTCAAACCTTCAAAATGCCATAACTTCGTCAAAACTCAACGCATTTTCAAAAGGGAGGGCGTTTTAGTCATAGTTTGGCTTCTAGATCAATCCTACATTTAAAGTTGAAAACGTAATTTTGGGTCGGAAAACAAGTCAAAATTATATTCCGAAAATCGGCATATCGGCATATGGCATAGGTCGAACCTTCAAAATGCCATAACTTCGTCAAAACTCAACGCATTTTCAAAAGGGAGGGCGTTTTAGTCATAGTTTGGCCTCTAGATCAATCCTACATTTAGAGTTGAAAACGTAATTTTGGGTCGGAAAACAAGTCAAAATTAAAGTCCGAAAATCGGCAAGTCAAAATTATAGTCCGAAAATCGGCATATGGGCATAGGTCGAACCTTCAAAATGCCATAACTTCGTCAAAACTCAACGCATTTTTAAAAGCGAAGGCGTTTTAGTCATAGTTTGGCTTCTAGATCAATCCTACATTTAAAGTTGAAAACGTAATTTTGGGTCGGAAAACAAGTCAAAATTATATTCCGAAAATCGGCATATCGGCATATGGCATAGGTCGAACCTTCAAAATGCCATAACTTCGTCAAAACTCAACACATTTTCAAAAGGGAGGGCGTTTTAGTCATAGTTTGGCTTCTAGATCAATCCTACATTTAAAGTTGAAAACGTAATTTTGGGTCGGAAAACAAGTCAAAATTAAAGTCCGAAAATCGGCAAGTCAAAATTATAGTCCGAAAATCGGCATATGGGCATAGGTCGAACCTTCAAATTGCCATAACTTCGTCAAAACTCAACGGATTTTCAAAATCGAAAGCGTTTTAGTCATAGTTTGGCTTCTAACTCAATCCTACATTTAAAGTTGAAAACGTAATTTTGGGTCGGAAAACAAGTCAAAATTATATTCCGAAAATCGGCATATCGGCATATGGCATAGGTCGAACCTTCAAAATGCCATAACTTCGTCAAAACTCAACGCATTTTCAAAAGGGAGGGCGTTTTAGTCATAGTTTGGCTTCTAGATCAATCCTACATTTAAAGTTGAAAACGTAATTTTGGGTCGGAAAACAAGTCAAAATTAAAGTCCGAAAATCGGCAAGTCAAAATTATAGTCCGAAAATCGGCATATGGGCATAGGTCGAACCTTCAAATTGCCATAACTTCGTCAAAACTCAACGCATTTTCAAAAGGGAGGGCGTTTTAGTCATAGTTTGGCTTCTAGATCAATCCTACATTTAAAGTTGAAAACGTAATTTTGGGTCGGAAAACAAGTCAAAATTAAAGTCCGAAAATCGGCAAGTCAAAATTATAGTCCGAAAATCGGCATATGGGCATAGGTCGAACCTTCAAATTGCCATAACTTCGTCAAAACTCAACGGATTTTCAAAATCGAAAGCGTTTTAATCATAGTTTGGCCTCTAGATCAATCCTACATTTAAAGTTAAAAACGTAATTTTGGGTCGGAAAACAAGTCAAAATTAAAGTCCGAAAATCGGCAAGTCAAAATTATAGTCCGAAAATCGGCATATGGGCATAGGTCAAACCTTCAAAATGCCATAACTTCGTCAAAACTCAACGCATTTTCAAAATCGAAAGCGTTTTAATCATAGTTTGGCCTCTAGATCAATCCTGCATTTAAAGTTGAAAACGTAATTTTGGATCGGAACATAAGTCAAAATTTAAGTCAAAAAATCGGCAACTCAAAATTATAGTCCGAAAATCGGCATATGGGCAGATTCCGGATGTATGAAGGGTGTTACTAGCAATATACAGACAGACGGACGGACGCTCGGGCAGACGGACAGACAGCGTGATGGACATTGCACATTCCCAATATACTATTATATATTATATTGTCAGAGTATAAAAATAAGAATGAAAATTGTGAAAATTTAGCAGATCATTGATGCACACGTAGCATGCACCATCATCATCAGCAGCACCACTTGCCCCACATAGCAGATTCATGTAATTAAAAATTGTTTGGCATTTTCACACACAGAAATCTCGTTTGTGTCGAGCCTGCTGCGAAAAAGTCAGTTTATTGTTTTATTTTCTTCTCTACTCTATTTTTGTTGTTGTTGTTTTTTTTCATGTGTTTTCCTTTCATTTTTTGTTTTTAACTGTTCTGATTTGCTGTTTTTGTTAGTTGCCTGTCATTGCTTTGAGTTTCTAATTGCTGTCAATAAAGGGAAACGACGGCGACGGCGACGTCGCTGGCAAACGGTAAATTTATGAAGAGTGCGCGGCTCGTTCTGTTTTCGGTTTTCTGTTTTCTGTTCTCTGCTTTGTGCAAATATTTTGCATAGCTGGTGGAAGTTTTTTGTTTGCGTCAACGTCATGAGTTGGGTTCGAGTTACAATTTTTGGGTTTGAGTTTTCGAATTTAGCTAGTCGCGACAGATTTCCGTTCTGGGCATATGCATAGTTGTATGTGTGTGTGTGTGTGAGTGTGTGTGAGTGTGTGTGAGTGTGTGTGTGCTTATGTGTGTTACTTTTTTCTTTACCTTTTTGCCATCCAGCTCGTGTGTGCCTTGGGTAAGTACCTTATCTACGCTATTTGGATCGCTGAATGTGACAAAGCCAAAGCCCCTGCAATAAAGAAAGAGAGAGAGAGATAGAGAGAGAGTGTGAGAGCGAGAGAGAGAAAGGGAGTTAGGGAGATGAGATGAATGTAAATATCAACACGGTTAGACAAGTTGCTTAAATATTTGAAAAGGAGCTGCGAATAAACCTGAACTCGACTCGACTCAACTCGACTCGACTCGGCAGCACGTGCGCCAATTAGAAGCTCAAATTACATCAAAATATTGGCTGGCAGTCTGACTTGACTGGTTTAACTTTTTCGGGGCGACTTTGCCTACAACCCAATTGCCACCACGGCTCAAAACGAGCGTCTAATGCCCGACCTGACAGACGCTTACAAGCCATTACACACACCGAGAAAGAAAGAGACAGACAGAGAGAGAGAGAGAGAGGTAGCTAAGCACAGACACACACACGTAACAGTTCTCCCCCCGTGTCGTGTTGTGATAAACTTATTCTTGTTAAATATTTAATTAAAATGCTTATTATCTCGCACTGCATTTTAATGAGTCTCCCAAGCCCATGTAGCACAGTCAGCGACGGGGCAGCGGAGTGTGTGGCACAGACCAGCCAAAGACAACAAACCAGCTCAGAGATTTTGGCTGTGTGGCTGTGTATTGCCAAGCCTCGCCTCTCTTTTTCTCTACCTCGGTGTGTGTGTGTGTGTGAGTATGTGTGTGTGTGTGTGTATGTGTGTGTGTGTGTGCACGTTTATGTTTATTTGAGTTTTGGCACTTGGCAGCGACGCTTAACGATGCGCCAGGCGTTGCTGCTTCAGGACTCCTTTTGGCTTCAACGTCTTTGGCCCAGACACAGCAGCCACAAGCGCTGCTCGTGTATTTATCTTGCTCTTTTAGGCGCTTCACAGAAATACACACACACAGATAAACACTCACACACACACACTCAGAACAGGAACTACAACAAGAACAACCGCAAGCACAGACAGTAATTAACGTCGATTCTATTGCAATTGTGGCGATTGTTACGGTTTTGATTATACCACTCTCGCTCTCTCTCACACTCACACTCACTCTACCCCTCTCTGTCACACTTTCTCTCTCTCTGTCTTTGGCAATGGGGCAGCTACACAGCTGCTCCTTGTCCACTTGGCTTTTTATTGCAAGAACTTTGTGTACACAAATTGCTATGCAATAGCAACAATAACAACTAAAGCAACAATAACAACTTAAGCAACAACAACAACAACAAGAGCAACAACAAGAGCAACAAAAGCAATAACAATGTGTGCTTGTTGCAAATTTTATAAAAACAATTTGCATATGGAAAAAGGTTGCCGCACAATCGGATTGCACTGGATCGGATCTAAGCTTGCGCTGGGAAGGAAGCGTGGGTTTCGTTGCTCGCTCGCCCGCCCGCCCGCTCCCAAATCGTGGTCTCGGCACCGCCTGGCACATATTAAATAAACATTTCAGCCCGTATTTATAGACGGAGCAATTTGTGCAATGCAATTGCGAGAAAAGAGGCCTACGCTGTTAATATTGATTTAAATGTGGGCGGCGACCCCAAAAAGGCAACCTAACAGTGGGCGTGGTCTGGTGTCTCTCCCAGTCAAGTGGGTCACACAAAATTGCCAAACGCAAAGTGACACAAAGTTGAAGCCCAGAGACTGTTGCAATGCCTGCATTTCCCTGTTCTCCCTTCTCTCTCCCTCTTTCTCTCTCTCTGTCTGTCTCTCATTTTCTTTCTCTATAAACGTAATGATTTGCCTCTCTTTCTCGCTCATTGTCTCTCTCAAAGCGAAAAGCCACAAATTTACAAGGCAAAACTCAAAAATAATGTGTCTCCTGTGTGCAATTTACTCACAAATTCAGATTCAATTTATGCAACTCGAGGCTGGGCAAGCAAAGAGCACCAAAAAAACCAGAGACAGCAGACAGGACCAGGATAACAACGGCAAAGGAGTGTGTGCATGTGTGTGTGTGTGTGTGTATTGTGTGTGTGTGTTTTGTGACAATAAAATGCAAAGCAACAACAATCAACAATATTAATGCGACTTTAACATACTCTACACAAGAACTATTTCTAGAAACTTAAAAGGTTTCCCAATTTCTGTTCAAGTTTTTTATAATAATCCCAATACGAATATTTTTCAAGTGAATTTAGTGTGAAAGAAATCAAATCAATGAGAAACAATTTAGCTATAATTTCCTACATTGCTTTTTCACAACCCCAATTCTGACAAGATTTACAACTTAAGAGTCTTAAAATTCTTGAATTATCTTCGCTAAATTGAATTTAACTTCATGCAACACGCATTCAGCTTATCCAATATTATTTATTAAGCTCTTTCCACATTTTGTCGTATTTAGCCATAATAAATTGTAGAGCAATCACTTTTCCCACTCCATAAAAATTAACATATTTCAAAAAGCTTAAGTTTAATTGAATTACGGTCAATAAATACAATAAGAAAGATGCGTGCACTGTTGCCACATGTGGCACAATTGTTTTGTATTGTTTTATTTTATTTATGCGATGGTATCTTTGATCTTGTTGAAATTTGAAATATATCAGCAATTTTTTTGCTGCAGGCAGAACAACTGTTGAATCTGGAAGAATCGTATAACTATATCATCTGCAACAAAATGCTGCACAGAATTGTTAAGCATTGTTTTAGTTTCAACAGAATTATATTGCTCCATATATGTTTATATTTATCTTTAAGATGAGCTGCTTATTGCATTAAGGCGCAGGTTACCCTTTTAGCTTATGCCTACAGGGTGTTTAGTTTAACAAACAGAGACATGCCGACTAAGGGATCTAGCAACATGCAGCCAGCACTGGCCACATGGAAGGTGAAGTGGCAGCGACGAAGAAGAAGAAGGGAGGCTTGGGTGCTCTGCCTGGGATGTGCTTTGGTTTGGCGTGGCTTGGTTTGATGTTGCTGCTGTTGTTGTTGCTGCTGTTGTTGTTGCTGCTGTTGCTGTTGTTGTTGTTGCTGTTGGTATTGCCATTGCTGGAGCTGTTGTTGGTTTGTTGGATTGTTGCTTGTTGAATTTTATAAAGCCGTTTCAGAATGCTAATGAGCGCACGCACAAGCTGCTAAGGTAAGCAGCAGCTGGATGTGGGCAGACAAGCCGAATGCTAAGGTGGTTGTGGGCGGGGGCGTGGCAATCATGTAACACACACGCCGCAAACACGTAGCAGCCTCAAGAGTCGCAGCAGCAGCAGCACAGTTGCAAGGCAACTGAAAGCAACATAAAAGTCTTATTTGAATTGGCAAGCAGAGCTTGAGAAAGTTTCCGAGGAGCAGCCAGAAGATCCTTGCTGCTGGTTACAGTTGTTGTTTGCATTCGATGTTGCTGTTGCTTGTTGTTGTTGTTGTTGATGCTGTTGTTGTCTATTGCTGGCTTACGCACAATTTAGCAAAACAACTTGCATGTATTTAGCCTATGGGTTGCTTGTTTGCTGCTGCTCCTGCTCCCGCTCCCGCTCCTGCTCCCATTTCTGTTCCTTGTTGAGGCCGGTAGCAAAACCAGAGAATTGCCATCTGAATGTGTGTGCACTTTGGCTAGTCGCTTGGTCCCTGCATGTGTGTGCGTGTGTGTCTGTGTGTGGCATGCTGACAGTCTGGTAGGCAGCTTGCGTCTTGGATTACCGTAAATAATCTAACTAAATGAGTTACCAAACGGTCAAAGTTCAGTCAGAGGTGTTGCCAAGTGCCAGACTGTGTGTATGTGTGCATCTGTCTCTGTGTGTGTGTGGATATGTTGCAAAACTAAACGCCAACGGCCAAACTTGAGATAAGCGCCTATCCCCACCATCCCTGCTCCCTGCTCCCTGCCTCCCCCTCTCAAACAAAGGCACTGAAGATAGTCCGTTAATACTCGCTTACTGGTTGCTGGCAGGCACTCTGAATACGATATTCGAAACCCACATACTTACATAAGTCCAGCCGGAGAGGGAGAGATAATGTGCCCCAAAGACAGAGTACGGTGTGCACATTTAGTATACTGATACCAGATTAGCCAAAAATGTCCCAAAGGACTCTTAACTCTGAGGTAATTGCACTCTGCTCGATGGGTATTGAATGCCAAAGAATGCGAGCCCCTACATATCTTAAAGGGAGACCATATTTGGATATTTAACAGTTCTCAAGTACAATAAAAATTGAGATTTAACTAAACTATCGTTTTTGCAAATCGTTTCAGTGTTGGCAAATTTGTGACTAAGGTAAATCACGACACGTCTTAATATGAACTTCGAGACAGAATCGCGTTTCCATCCTTAAATGTAGGATTGCTCCAGGTTAAACCATGATTCAGTTATGGCTTTGGAAAGTCTTTCCGAACGCACAATTTAAGCATGAATTTTTCACTAGAATCTCGATTTCAACTTCGACTTAAATATTAATCTCGAGGTCAAACCATGTCTCGGAAACCATGGTTTTTGCAAATCGGTTTTGTTCTGACAAAGTTATGGCTCTGGAAAGATATCAACAGCCTTAAAAGCACTTTTTGAGAGTATAATTTGTAGCCAAATACTAGACAATCAGAGAAAAATGATGATATATAGTCGCAACATTAAGCTTACACTTCACTTCAATTATAGCCCAGACTTAATGGCCAAATGTAACTCATGCAACTGACCTGCCCAAAGTGCATGGAAGTATGAACAAATCTCAAATGGAAGGAGGAAAGCGGACAAGTGACGCCTGTTCTCGCATTGACGCGCGGCACACACACACACGCACACACACACACACACATGCACACAGAAGAGTGTTTGTTGCAACGTACAATGTACTGTTTATTGTCACCATTTGTTGCAGCCGTCGCCTGTCAAGGCTGCGAGCGCAGAGAGAACATTAATGGCAGCCGCAAGTCATGCCCTCAACCTTAACTAAAACTTGCAACTTGCTGTTGCCTTTGCTGTTGCAGCTGTAAGCACGACGAGAGGCAGCAAAGTAGCTGACGGCTAACAAAACTTTAAGAGCGAGACAGGCAGAGAGAGAGAGAAAAGAGAGAGGCAGTCGAGAGGACGCATATTCAAATGACTTTTTCGTGTAAAAATTGCAGAACAAAACAAAGGCGCCCAAACAATTGCCAAGGAATGCAGCTCAAGATGCACAGCGAGAGACCGTCTAAGGGTGTTGAGCAGATGCAGGAGCAGGAGCAGGAGGAGGAGGAGGAGCAGTAGGTTAACTGGACTGGCTCTGGTGGCACTTCTAAGCTTTGGCTACAGTCAACGTCAATCCCGAGCGCACTAACAAGCACTTGCAGCTGCCTCGCCTCGACTGAGGACGCCAAGACGCTCCACTGCCTCCTCGCCCTCTCTCTCTCTCTCTCTCTTTCTCTACCTTGGCGACGACGACGATGCTTTTGTGGTGCTTCCTACACAGTGTTTTTTTGTTTTTTCCCCCTCGTCTTACACACACCCCCTGGATTCGTCCAGCTAGCTGTCGTGTGAAGTGGGGCCGCGTGCATGAAACTTTCACAAGTGGCTTCCTGCCTTGGATGGGCCACCCATCCCCATCCCCATCCTCATCCTCTCGCACTTTATAAGCCTATGGACGCCCACGCCCATTTTGCACGTTTTTATGCCTTTGTCTCGTTTCGTTGTCGTTGTCGTTGTCGCTGCTGTTGTTGTTGTTGTTGTTGTTGTCGCTTGCCTGGGCACCAAAATGCATCCTTGAACACGCACACTTAACTGGGCCTGCGTGAGTGCCAGGCTGCTCTGGCAGTTGAGCTACTCAACACAACAGGGCCCCTTCTGCAACAACAGGGAGGACAGCACAATACACCAAAGTCGGGTAACCGCCTTCGAGTCGTCAACGGCTCCTTTAAGACCCAGTCTCGGTGCGTGCCCTTGCGTTGATATGACACCCCCGTCCATCTGTCCACCCGCCCGTCCGTCCGTCCGTCCGTCCGTCCGTCCGTCCGTGCTCCATCACCCATCCCAGATCGAGTGGCTATCTATGCGGGTCGCTGGTAATTTGATTAATCCAGCGAATAGAAAAAAAAAATAAGAATAAAGAAAAGAAATGTTGGTCCCATTGGTTTCGACTTGCAAAAGGGGTTTGCGTCTTGCGTCCTCCTGGCTAAATATTTAAATGGCCCGGCCATTATGAAAATTTATCGATTTAGTGACAGTTTAAGGACACACATTATGGGCGCCCATTTGTTATGTTTTTATGGTTCGTATGCCTGCTGCTAATGTCAATTTTGAGTGTTGCCTTCTTTTGTGACGCGACGCAGACATTAAATTCTTCTTCTTCTTGTTGTTGTTGCCTTTTTGTTAATGTGTAGACGGTGGGGCAGGGGGAGGGGGGGCAGGTACCGGGGCAGGGGCACATCATTTAGTTGGCCCCTGACGAAAAGGTAACTTTATTTTATAATTCATTTTATTATTATTATTATGTAAAAGTGCTGCGGCAAAGCAATTACAATGGTGTGAGGGCTCGTAAAAAATATAATAAGTAACAACATTACTCAAGTGCTGGCACGACTTAAACATACCCTGCAATTGCAGCCAAGTTGTCTTCTGTTTGGTATTAATCAAGATTTATGTATAATTCGCCTTTACATTTTCAAAATTTTTTTTATGATGATGGATAACAATATTAAAATTATTAAAAAGCATATATTTATTAGCAAGATTAATTTGCATTTTTGTAAATTTATTGGAAATTTATTTAAAAGCAAGATTAATTTGAATTTTTGGAAATTTATTTAATATCAAGATTAACTTGAATTTTTTTAAATTTATTTGAAACTTCTCGAAAGAGGTCGTAAGATTCTTCTATATTTCATAGATTCATTTATCAGTTAAATATATAATATTAAATAGATTGGCCTATTTTTCTTAATTACTACGAATTTGAATTAAAAAAAAATTCTCATTTTGCTTAAATTATTGTTTTTTACTCAATGCAAAACAACCTCAAACAAGAGGTAATTGAGAAATCAGAGCTGGAATATATACGCGATATCTGTTATCTGTAGGACATGTCAGACACGATATGCCCGTGATGATATAGGCATAAAAATAAATCGCTGGGCATACGAGTATTTTACTTTTTGGGGGCTTTCTTTATGAAAGTCTCGTTGAGAAGAGGCGGCCAAAAATACAAACATAAAATGCGCATAAAAACGCGCAGAAAGCGCATGAAATAATCAACAGTAACAATGCTGCCAGCTGAATGGCAGCAAGGGTGACCAGGGACACCAAAAAAAGGGGGAGGGGGGCGGCGAGGTGGCGTCCGTTGGCAGGTTGTGATGCTGTACGAGTACTTGTACACACACACACACACACGAGTTGACAACATCCGAGTGTGCGACTGACATCTCAACAACAGCGGCAACAAACAACAAGAGGCAAGGCAACTGTGGTGGTGGGTGGGGGCGTGGTTGTGGAGAGGGGGTGCGGGTGTTTGGAGGCACCAGGAGGCAAGTCCTAATGGTCTTCGTTTGAAGCTGGCTGCTGCTACTGCTGCTGTGCGGCTGACTGATGTTTGCCACAGCCAACGCCATAATTAATGATGAAAAATTGCTACACACTCGCACACACACACACACACACACACACACTCACACACAGCCACAACACAAAACATATGCAGTTGAGTTGAGCTAAAAAAAATCGAAAAAAAAAATATATATATATATATATGTACATATACATATGTATAAGCCCATTTGGCATTGTGCTGCAAATTAACATGAAAAGGGCAAAGCGTCGTTGCCAAAACAGCCGTCGACCAATCGTCGAGTGGTCAAGTGTGAGCTCAGCTCCTGAAAACAGGGATCAGCAGCAGCAGCAACCAGGAGTGTGGAGTTAACTGAGCCCAATGAAGGTCAGCATGCTGAGGGGTGAGGACTGAGGATGACCAACTGAATCCTGCTGCTGCGACATGACAAACACAAGTGAGCCACTGAAGCGTCGAGCGGAGGAGGGCGATTAAATTGAGTTAATTATGGCCACGTTTTTGGATTGCTGTGGTAAGTGTAATGAGTGATTTGAAGCTGACAGAACTGAGCGGGAACAAGGGAAATGGGAAATGGGAAATGGGCCAAAAGCCCTGATGTGAAACAGAAACTTATGGCGCTGAATACAAACTGAAACTCATAAATAACATTAAAGTGGCTGTGGAATTTTTGGGGCTCGGAGAGCAGAAATTACACTTATCCTTAAATGGCAATCAAAAGGATAACGCTAAGGGGGGGAATATATTTACAGTTATGCATTTGTGAAATGTGTTTCGTAATTACAAAATCATTTGCCAAATGTTTGCTACAAGCCATTTGCCTCCTTTGACACTAACTGAAAGTGATAATTAAATTCCAAATTAATCTTGAACCTGTTTTAAGCCAAATAATAATTTAATTTCAGTTAGTTCTGCAATGCTTTTATTTAAGCCATTCGCTTGTTGATTGAATCATAGATTCAAATTTCAGCACATCCACTTATGATTTGCGACTTTAAAGTCGGCAATCTATATACGAATATATATACACACACACACACACACACACACACACACACAGGCACACTCATAAAATAGCACAGCAGACTGTGTAAATTTTTATAGATTCTAAACAGTTAATGGTTTTGAAAGTGTTTCGTGTTGTGTTTACTCTTCGACAAGCACTTCTTATCTAAGACCCCTTAAATTTATGTGCAGCATTGTGTGGCAAATGCGCTTCTGAGTTATATTCGCCGCCGCCTCGATACAGATCCAGGTAAATTTATACACACATATAAAACATTCGCTGAGCGTCCAGCATATAAATAAAATACCACTTTTGGCGCGTGTTCCAAAAAAGCAAGCAACAAACAGCCAAAAAGAAAATGTAAAAGAGATTTTCTGAGTCGACACCAGAACTCCCTCTTTGAGCAACAAAATATAAAATACAAAAATAAAACATCGATTTTAGCCACAAAATGCTTATAGCTGTAAATCTGTCAAAACTGAAGCTATTTTTACAAGCAGAATTGGTCCATTACCATTAAATATAATCAATTTACTAAAAAACTATCTTGTTTTAATATGTAATAAGCATATTTTTTATTAAACCAAAAAAAAAATCGATTATAGCCACAAAATGCTTATAGCCGTAATTCTGTCAAAACTGAAGCAATTTTTATAAGCAGCAGTTTTATCATTATTCCATTAAATAATTATCAATTTACTGAGCAATTATCTTTTTTAAATATAAAATAAAATGTCTTCAGCAATATATTATTTATTAAATCAAATTTAATTTCATAGCACTTTTAAATAATTTTAAATTTTGCACATTGCCATATTTGTAATTTAGTTTCACCTAGTTGTACAGTTAGTTATAAGCATCTTAACTTAAATACCTGCCTCTGACAATGAACTACTTAAAAAACTTTTATTCGCACGCATTTCACATTTAATTGTACTTTTTGTAAAAGGTAGCTAGAAACTTGAGCTTTTTTTGTTGCAAGTTGCTGCGTTGCAAGCTGCATGACAAATGTTATGAGACTTGGCAGCCAAAAAGCAAGGGCATGAAAAACATTAACAAGAGAAAGAAAAATTTAACTTAATTGCCATGTACAAAAATGCGTAAGGTAGCAACTGCTGCCTGGGCAGATTCCCACCCAGAAACACGCCTCGCGTGCCCCAACGCCACCAATAAAGGGGTGTTACTGTTGTTGTTGTTGCTGGTGCTGCTTTTGCTGTTGCTACTGCTGCTGCTGCTACAGGCGTATTTGTGGGTTTACTTGTGGTTGTTGGTTGGTTGGTTGGTTGGCTCCAGCACCAGCACCAGCTCCATCTCCATCTCCAGCTAGAGCTATGGGGTCTCGGGGTCTGCGCTTGGCGTGCGTGCGCCGTGCGATATAATTTATGTTTCAATAACTTTCGAAACTCATTGAAAAGTCGCTTATGTTTGCTTCAATGGTGGCAGGCAACAACAACAACAACAACAACAACAACGACAAGCAGCAGCGGCAGCAGCAGCAACAATGCGCATGAGAAGAATGTTAAAAGTACAACAATAAATTGTTTGGATTTACTTATGGTGCTGATGTAGGGTGTAGCAAGCAGGGGGCGTAGCTATTCGCAGCTACCCCACCCCCAACCCTGCCCCCAACCATTACTACAGCTGCCATTTGCCATTTTACTCAATTTTTATTGTTGTTGCACTTCAGCGACCCGCTTTGTCTCTGCCGCTGCGACAACAACAACAACAACGACAAAAAAAAACTCGCTTAAGTTGCAAAAGTTTTGCTATTTTTTGTTCACAATTTCCCTCAGTTTGCACCTCCTCCTCCACCCCTCCTCCGCCGCCACCACCCCATTTATCGCATCTAACGTTTGCTGAATGTGTTTTGTTTGCCATTTGCTTTTGCCCTGCGAGCGTTTTTTTTTTTTATTTTCTTCTTCTTTTTTTGTTGTGTTGTTGTTTTTTGTATTAATTCTATTTTGCTGTTGTGCTGCTTTCAT
Source organism: Drosophila mimica (assembly GCA_037043585.1). NCBI lineage: Eukaryota > Metazoa > Arthropoda > Insecta > Diptera > Drosophilidae > Drosophila > Drosophila mimica. Next base: position 761,917 of record JBAMBE010000579.1, read on the forward strand.
TTTGTGCTTTTAAATTTATTTGCAAGTTTTCTAATTTGTACTTCACTCCATTTTATTGTAATATACAATCTCATTTGCAAACAGACAAAAAAGCAGCGAGAGAGAGTGAGACAGATAGAGAAAGAGAGAGAGAGGAAGAGAGAGAGAAAGAATAGAAGTGCTGCCATATCGTAGCCCATGTATCTCAATCTATTCTGGCGTTCTATCTCTAAGCCAGCAACAGGCACACACACACACACACTAACACACGCGCCCATTGGAGGCGTCTCCTACAAGTATGCAATGCTTTCTTTGTCTGCCCTGGTGCGCATATTTATTAACCGCACTGTTGACTCTCGCTGCGGCGGCAACACCAGCAACAACAACAGCAACAACAACAAGAACAGCAAGAACAACTTTGTGTGCAGCTTGTTGCTGGATTCGGGTTGTTGCTGTTGCTCTCAGTTTGAATTTTGTTGTCGCACCTTTTCAGGAATTCTGTTTACATTTATTACTTTGCGCAAGTTTAAGTGAAAAATTTCCATAAACATTCTTTTAAGCGACATAAAGTTTTTATTAAATTTTGCTAGAAATCCCTGACACGATGATATCAGCAACGACATCAAGCGACAACGCCAACAAATAGAGCTGCGGAATTTACAACTACATGGGGCCTTAGATTTTTCACACCCACCCCCCCCCCCCTCTGCCCCATATACTGTTGGCTGTTGTCCTTGTTGCCAGCTGCTGCTGCTGCTGCTCGAACTGCTAAGACACCAGCCAATGGAGCTGCGGAGTTGTTAGTGTTGCCAGTACTCGGTTGTTGTTGCCGCTGCTGCTGCTGCACGCAGTTCATAAAAATTCTGCCAGCCAACGTGACATGCACAAAGGCAAAGGACACATGGCAGCAGCAGCAGCGGCAGCAGGGGCAGCAGCAGCTGTAGCTGAAGAATGTGGCATAAAGTTTGCGAACAGCGAGGCGCTTGTTAACCTGAGCAGTGTGTGATTGTGTGTGTGTGTGCGTGTGTGTGTGTGTGTGTGTGTGTGTGTGTGTGTGTGTGTGTGTGTTGGTTTTGGATCTGTAAAAGTCGAGCACAGGACATTAGACGAAATTCAATTAAAACAAGGATATATTTGGCTCTGGCATGCCATTGTTGCCCATTCCCCGCTCTCTCATTCTCTCATTCTCGCTCTCTCTCTCTCTCTCTCTCTCTCTCTTCCTCTTCCTTTTCTGCAACAGAGTCCTTTAACCAGGAAAAAATGCGCTTAACTTTCGCACGCGCTTCGCTTAGCGTGTGTTCAAATTGCGCATACGCCGCGTGCGCCGCCATAAAACGCTTAATTTGAGTGACAGGCACACACACACACACACACACTCACACCAACACACACACACATACACACACACACAAACATAAACACACATACCTACGCAGTCGTAAAGTTACACACTAGTTTAAAAGCTGTCAATGTCGTGACTGGCGGGGTTTTATTTTGCGATTATCGCAGCTCAAATTCAATTGCAATTGACTCATTAAATGGTGCTCATTATTCATACTGTCCGCAGAAACCAGCTAATTTACGTTAAGCATTTTTGAATAAGCTCGGAAAGAGGCAAGCTGGTTTGGGCCAAACTGGTTGTGGGTCTGCAGCCAACCAAAAGCGGAACGAAACCGCAACAAATGACAAACGATTCGCATAAATACAACAGCAGCGAAAGGGAGATGGAAATGGAAGAGAAAGAGACAGGTAGTGAACAACTCCCATATAAATATATAATATATATATATATATATATATATATATATTTATATATATATTAATAAATACATAAAGTAACATCCAGCAACGTAACGGAAAAAACAAGACAAAAATGCGAAATAAAATCAATGAAAATTAAAACCAATTAGCGGTTAACCAAACTGTTCAAATTTGGAAATGGATGCAATCGTGCATGGTCATAAACAACAACAACAACAACTTAAAGCGGGGAATGGAATTTGGTCAGTCGAAAGAGCAACGCAGCCGACAAGGGTCAATAACAGGGCTGGAAAGGTAAAAATGCGGTCATCGAGATTTACCAGAATAATAATCAATGTCTGGTCAAAGCCAAACAGGCAAAGCACGAAATCTGTATTACGTATTGTTGGCTAAATGATTTTTAATTGAATATACAAATATATATATATATATATTTATAACTGATCTGTATAATAAAGAACACAACGTTTACCAAATTTGTTGAACACACTTTAAACTTTGAACCGATTATTGTGGAAGGATTTTCAAGTAGCTGCCTTTCTTTGCTAAACCATATCTGAAGTTAAATTTGAAAATATAATTTTCCGATATTTTCCGAGTTTAAATTTAGACCTTAAGCAACTTTCTAATTTTACTGCCACTCAACACTTGTCCAAATGCTTGTCAAGCATCTGTTGCAAATACACAAATTTAGCAGGCTTTGATTTGTGTCCCGATTAACATCTTGATTTGGGTTTATTTAGGTTTGGTTTAGCAACTCACCTGGATCTGCGCGTCGTGGGATCCTTCATGACCATTGCCTCGGAGATGTCGCCGTAGCGGCCAAAGTAATCGCGTAAGCTCTCTGCAAATAAACAAGCAACAATGATTGAGTAACCAGTGTGGGCTTGTGGTAAATATTCAATAAGAGGCAAGTTTATGAAATGTCAGGGAGACGTCATCAAACATGTTTTTGTGGCCCAACAAAATCACCGCGAAATGAAAGTTACTAATTTTTTCTCGGTTTTTTTTTTTCTTTTTATCTTTTTTTTTTTTTTGGTTACAGTCTTCATAAAAATTCGCGCACCATAAATAAATGACGTCGTCTGTGGAGCACACAAAACCCAAACACAAACGCCAGACCCAACTCCAAAGCCAATTGCTGGACATTATTCACATGCACACGCTTCAAGGCTCAACAGAAACAAAAACCGGCAACCATTTCGTGCCGACTCTTACCCCAAGCTCTCTGCCTGTGCCTCTGCCTCTGCCCCACTCTGGGCTATACTTGCCACGGCAGCTGTTGTCTGCGGCTTTTGCCGAGCTAATCTGGCAGCCAGAGTAAGCGCACTTCAGAGTGGCACGTACGCACACAAACGCAAAACTGAAGTTATTTCAACAAAATTGCCAGACAAACAGCGTGCAGAGAGGCAGATCGGAGAAGGAAGAGGGAAGGAAGGCTGCTGCCACTGCTGCTGCCACTGCCACTGCTGCTGGTGCTGGTGTTGTTGATGCTGGGGCCCAGTTACCCGATTTAATGCAGCAAAAAGCCGATAAAGTCATCTCCGCCAAAAGCTGGCAAAGAAAACCCTAATCCAGTCGACTGGATGCGCAGCAGTCGCGTCATAAATTCAAACTACAATAAAAATTCAATAAAACAAACGATTTTTTGCCACACCAAACCCAGTCACACACTCGCAGCAACAGCAAATAGCAACTAGTTGCGCTTGTGGCAAGCAAACACCAACAACAACATCAGCAGCACCAGCAGCAGTGTCTGCTTGTGTGTGGGGGTGGCATGCAACGGAACGAAACAAGTCGGAATGCGTTGCGTGATTTACATAAGTATGCACAATAATTATGAACAATAAAAAACAATTTGTTTGCTTATGACAGTTTCGGTGGCCATAAATTACAGGCAACAGCAACTGGCGCAACTGCAGGACGACCACGACGACGATGAGACGACGGGAGACGCAGCAGGAGGAGCAGGCGGTGGAGGCAACGAAAGTGGCTTTGATTCGGTTCTGCTGTCCTCGCTATGCGTGTGTGGCATGCAAATTGATGGCAACACACACCTCTCTCATTCACTCACCACCACCTTTCTCCTTCTCTCTCTCTCTCTCACTCTCTCTTTAGGTCTATTTGTGTATACGGCATGTGGCATGTGTAATGTGCTCGCTACACTTTAAGTTTTAATGGGGCGGCTCGCTCGACATTTGAAATTGAATGGCCTGCCAATTAGCTGCAGGTATAGAACATGTCAGCAAAACTTTCTACCTTTATACCAATTCACATACATATACACACATATGTATATATGTATATGTTGTGCATAAAGTGGCAAAAAGTTAAGCGTGCCTTTTTGAGTTAAGCCCAATTTATGAGCTGTCGCCGCCAGTTGGCCATTTTGGTTATTTTGTTTCTTTTCAGCTATTGCATTGTATTATTCGGTGACAAGTAGTTTAAATGTGAAAAGCGCTTAACACTTTTGTTGCAACTCCTTCCTGGGCACTTACAATAACTTTTCACCATTTAAGGGCTTATAGACATTGAAAGTGTGTTGCCAAAGTTAGCAACGTTGTAAGCTTTGCATTGCATATTTAAACTGGCAAACAAGTTCTTTGAAAATAATTTTCCACACTTTGAATTATATTTCAGAGCTTGCAAGTAATTCGAATTTTCCAAGTTTTAAAAAATATTTAACATCTTTTTAAATACGAATGAAAGATGATTCAAGTGATTTGTGGCTGGAACTCATATTAGAATTCTGCTTCTTTTTGCCTTGCACTTATCCGAATATTATTAAAATGTTTAATAAAAATTAAACTATGAATATTATGTAAATGTCAGCTTAAAATTAGCATAAAACGTATTTCCATTCTTCAAAAATGGAGCACGAACTGATTTGGGGACCACCCCTCCACCAAAACTAGTCACCTGCCTCAAACATGTGTCACATATAAAATGCCCCTCATTCACGCCCCCTCCCTCGTTGCACATGTTCCAAAATGAAAATCGTGTATCGGTAAACAGCTCCATTTGTCACCTCACACCCTCTTGCGATAGCTATGTTGTGTGTGTGTGAATGTGTGTGTGCTCAGCTCATAACTCAATCAACTGCCCGAAATTAACTGTCCGTCAACCTTTCATTTACCTTTCTAACCCCTGCTGTTGTTCTTGTTGTTGTTGTTGTTGTTGTTATCGCATTGCGAACTATTCGTTTCACATAGCGACAAGCAATTCGCATACCCACATACCATTCCGCCCAATTAACCAGTTCACATTTCTCTCAGTGCACGCGCAGCCCACTCCACCCCCGCCTCCTCCCCCTGCCTGTATCAGCACTTGGCATGTTCATTGCATTGCTTTGTTCGCTGTCGGCGGCTGCGAATCTCATTTTTGAGTGACAGCTGCAAAGTTTGTTTTGCATTTCATATTTGCGCGCTCTCCCTCTCCCTCTCTCTCTCACTCTCTTTCTCTTTAGTGTCTGTGTGTGTGTGTGTGTTTAGCGGCAAATGTCACTTGACCGGCTGTCAGCGGCCAGCGCACACACACACCCCCACCCCCACACCCACGCACACATACCCGCATCATGACCAATAGAAAAGCTAGCAAACAAAATAAATGCGCACATGCATAAAGTGTAAATGCGAATAAAAACAGAGAGAGAAATAATAAAAGTACAAAGCGAAGGATAAAAACAACGGAATAAAAAAATGTGGACAACAAATTAAAACGCGGCAAAATAAAATTAAAATTTATTTGCTACAGCAACGAGCGAAAAAAAAGTGACTGAGTGAGCGAGAGAGATGGAGAGATGGAGAGAGTGAGGGAGTGAGAGGTCAACAAAAGTGGCAACAACGACAACAAAATATATTGTTGTAACGAAGGCAGAAGCCAAACTTGGATTTAATTAAAATGTTTACCACAGTCATTTCATTTTCATAGCCAGCAAACATAAATTTTGAAACGCACAGCAGCAACAACAACAACAACAGCAACAACAACAACAGCAGTAGCAGCAACAACAGTGCTGGCAACCACAAAGCGAAACAGCTGCAAGAAAATGCCCCGAAAAACCATTAAACTTGGCCCCTACACACTCACACATACACACACACACCCACTCAAACACACTCCCCATACTAACTGTATATAAATACCGTTATGAAGCCAAACTCTCAATTTTGCCAATTTTGATTGTTGCAGTTAGTAAGCAACATTTTGCCTTCTAAACAAAAATAATATAAATTTGCAGGTAATTAGTTCAAGCAGCTACCACATACACTCACACACACACACACACACACAAATACATATATATATATATATATATAGACACACACAAACATGCATACTCACGCACACATGCTTAATGTCAGCATTTATACCAAATCCATTTAGTAAAATTATTTATAAGAAAAGTCAACTCTACTCAAACATCTCTTCGTAACGACCCACTCTATTGCACGTTCTGGCCAAAACCCAAATCCGAATCCCGTTTGCGGTTGCAGGCATATTAACCCCTTAACGTTAGTCCCCTTGCCACAACACACACTCCTGGCCTATTCACCATCCCCCCCCATCCCCCCACTTTACCAAACACCCCACATGGTTGTGTGTCAAAAGCACAATGCTGAAACCATAAATTTATGTGCTTTCTATTGTTTTTGCCAAAGAAAGCGGAAGTTGTGTGTTTCTCTGTGTGGCACAGCTAAGCCAGCCAACAACAACTACAACAATAACAGAAGAAAGCAACAAAAGCAACATACAAAACAGTGCCAGAGAAAAAAGGTGTGCGCTTTGGGATTTCAATCAATTGTGAACCAAGGCAAGAGGCAGCAACAAAAACCAAAGCTTTGCTCTCGGCTTGTTTTGTTTGAAAACGCAAATTGCTATTTTGTCTGCACACACACACACACACAACCCTTACAGAAAAGAGAGAGCAAAAGAGAGAAAGAGAGAGAGCGAGAGAGAGAGCTGTGTTGTAACACATCCCGTGCCGTGTGGCATCATTTTTCATGCGCTCCAACAACTTTTGACAAAGGTCGGTCAAGCAAGTCTTAAAAACTTTGCGACAAGACAACGCACGTTTCAGCTCCAGCTTGCCACAGCCAGCACCCCACCTCAGCTGGTTGTTTGCCCCACGCAGTGGCATCTGCATCTGCGTCTGTTTTGCGAGCAGCTTTCGCTTAGTGAATTACGTCGACTTTAAGGGGTTAAAGTTCAGGACGGTGTGCTACCCAGGGTAACAGTTGTCGCTGCTGGCTCTTTGGCCTTAAGCCGTAAATAATAATATTTAGACAAAGGCCTCCACAAATCCAAAAATACACTCCAAACTCAGCATTTTCCCCAAACATTATCTATAATGCCCCAAATCCATTACGAAATTGTTGAAATCTTAACACTTGATAAGGATACACGCAATATCTTTGTTATAGACTGGATAAATGGATCAATTTATAGACATCTGTTGCTGCTGTGTATATAAGAAATTTATCTGTATATTGAAAGAAAGTTTTGGAAATACCTCATTAAGAAACTCTCTTACTTTCTCAATACAATATTGACTATTCCATTCCATTATTTATCTCGTTATCTCATTAAAAATACTCATACTTTTCTTAATACAATACTTGGTTAACCCATTCCAATATTTATCTAAATGTTTATCTATCTGCCCACACATATTTATCTTGGCCTTTATATATATGTATATATCTAGTCACATTTCTTTCATATGTACAAATATTTGTTGTTCCTTTTTTTGAGGGGCAGCCGCAGAAACTTTTCAATAGTCAAAAGTCGCAAGGGTTTTGCTTTTCAAAATTTATTGGACCCAAAGGAGTTAAGGAAATAATAGAAAAGGTTGCTGTCAAGCGGTCTTCTAGGGGTTTGTACAATAAGTGTTCAAAAATAAAAATATAGAATTACAAAAATAAAATTTTAAAATATAGAATATCAATTGCTAAACTTACAAAAGTTAATTACTTTATGCAGCGATGGAAAAACAACTGAAATCTAAATTGAAAGACAATTGGAAATCTAAATTTCGATTAGTTCACAAAACACCATAAGCTCCATAGGAGTCTCCAGAAATGACAGATGCAAAGTGAAAAGGAGGAAAAGAGGAAAAGCTTAAAAGTTGTTTACATGCGTTGGCGTTTTTACCTTTTGCATTATTTTTGGTATTTTCTTTTTTGCCGTGAATAAGAAAGTTGAGCGGCAAAGAATTTGCCTAAGTTTGCGCGATTTATGGATAGAAAAGTCATAAACTTATGGATTACCTTGACTTATGTAGCACTTACGATAATTGCATTGAATGCGAATCGCAAGGAGACCAGCGACGCGTGGGCAACTTTACATAATTTATGTGAGCTCCGTTCGAAGTTGAAACGACGCACAAATTAAAATCAACGCACAAAATGATTGATGAATGGCCGGGGTGGGTGGGGATGGGGGTGGGGCGTGGGGCGTTGTTGGGGTAAACATGTCCTAAGACAGACTGGGGACTTGAAGTGGAAATGTGGCCCTTTTGTTTTTTGGGGTCCAAGTCATTTAAATAGTTTATATGGGTTTGGGGAGACGGCAAACAGAAGTAGGCTGAAAGTTGCTGGTCTCCGATAACCGATAGTGCTATAGCCCAAACAATGGGCTATATATATATATTTATATGTGTGTGTGGGTTTGTATATGCTTATGCGTATAAATGGCACAAGGTAAACGGGGCCAAAACCAAATAGAATGTCAAAAATCAAAGTCCAAGCTAAAGTGCTTGCGAAAACAAAAGCCAAAGAAGTCGCTGGCACAAAAACACAAAAGGTGGCCAAAAACTTTGCGCACAAAGCCAAAAAACGGGGGCCAACAAAAGATGCAAAAGCAAAAGCAAAACTTTCAGTCAAGTGAACGACGAGCGGCTGCTCCTACTGCTTATCTACCAAATACCCAAGAGCCCAAACACCAGCCGGATCCCGAGCAGCAGTTCCCCGCCCGAAAAGTGGGCGCATCAAAAGCATGCTAATATCCAGCTATGGCCGCAACGCCTCCAAGGATGAAGGATGTGGCATGGCGAGCCGAGAAGTCAAGCACGAAAAAGGGTCAAGAAATGAAAGCTTAGAGTGCTCTGATATGCGAATCAATTGATTTTGAGCCGTAACCAGAGAAATGAAAGCGGGACAGGATTCGACAGGATCGAGAGGGGGGAAGGTGGCTCTTCGTTCTGGGTAAAATGCAAAGTTTGTTTTCGCCGAATGCAGTCGGACGGAATAAATTTTTCGCAGCGCAGGTAAAAATCGTCGTAGAAATCACTGAAGGCAAATTAAAAAGTAAAAGAAAGTAAGCAGAGAGGGAGAGATAAAGACAGAGAGAGAAAGAGAGAGAAAGGGGGCAAACTCAAGTCAGCTATGTAGCTGATATGAAAGTGAACGAGGAGAGCTCCCGTTCAGGCAGGACACAGTCAAGTCAATAATCGGCATAAGTCAGACCGAACAAAAGGGTCAAGCGTGGCGAATAAACTGTAGATAGGTGTGGGGAGGGATCCTGGGGCAGGAAATGTGATGGGGGTGATGGGGTGCCAATAAACCAAAAATGCTCGACGACGTAAATGAAGCCGCCTTTTGTATTATTATATTGTAGGTAGTGTAGCTAGGCATTTGGAGGGAGGGGGGTTCATAGTGCGTATATGCGTCAGACCTGGTGAGGATTCTAAGGATTTCCTTATAAATTATTGTGAATTTATGCGAATCATTTCCAGTCGGATTGCGCCACCAAACCAAACGGGCAACGGGCGAAAGCCGCCATGGATTTTAACTTTATAATTGAATCCATTACTTAAGGAACGTGCAGCAAACAGCCAGGCAAAGATTTCGATGTATTAAAGTGTTTTTTGGCAGGACGGCTCATGGATGTTGGAGTTAACCACCACCAACAACAACCAACAGCAACAGCAACAAGCAACACCAAACCCAACACTGATTGCGAGGGGGAGAAAAGGGACCCGAGGGGGTCTCGAGCAGCGAATTAAGTTTTTGGTTTGTTGGCTACACAAAAACCTCGAAATAAGTTTTAATTACGGCCATATGATGGTGGCCGATAATACGACGACGGCGGCGACGAGAGAGAGCGAGTGCGAAAGAGAGCGAGATAGAGAAAGAAGGAGAGAGCACCAAAAAGTTTGCAGCCAAGGCAACCGGCGTCGAAGCCGTTGACTGACTGAAAAATTCTATTATAATTAATAGCAGAAAATTATGAAATTAATGCAAGACGCACACACCAAATTGGATTCATTAAAAATTGAAGTGGGTTTTTTCCTATTTCTTATTTGGTGCGCTAAGGGATTAACCCAAAACAAATTAGAAATGCTGCAAAACCGACCAAAAAATGGAAATGCACAGACACACCCCCAAAAAGCCAAAGCCAAAGGTTTTTCCAATGGGTTAACATAAAATGGAGCAGTTAACCAGCAAAAGGGGGCCAAAACAATGGTCGTAATAATAATCTACTAGATGGTAAGCTGGAGTGATGAGGGAATGGATTAGAAACTGATTTCAAATTCTTAACAGCTAACAATCTGTGATTACAGCGAAAGGAATGTTCAAGGAGTGAGGAAGAAGGGATTCTAGGGAAGAGCAGAGATGGGATTTGCCATTAATATGATTCACAAGCGCATATCTTAAGAATAATTGTGAAACCGCTTAATTTAATCAAACAGAAGATTATTTTACTTAATTATTTTACTAACTCGTAGCTCTTCACTGACTCTTTTCTTATATACCTTAAATATCGGAACACTATCTTTCCATAATAAATTAACAAACCCTTGAATTTCTTTAGGATTTCTTAAAGCATGCCTCGTCCACAGTAGCCTTAAATGGCTGTCATCACATGCATATTACCCACCATTATCACACTATATATATATATATATGCACTCTGTTTAGCAACTTGCCACATGCCACTGCTCATCTAGTTGTCGTCCAGTCTGTCCGGACATATCAGCGCAGCTCTCAAGTTTTCACACAATTTTTCATACTAATTACCATGCAATTTACTTTACTGTTTATACCAAAGCGGCAAACTGAGAGATGGGGTGGAGGAAGGAGGATGGAGACGGGGTATCCATCTTTAGCTGCTGGTTGGCAGTTGATTGGCATTGGCAGCGGCAGGTGGCCGCCTCATTAGTGGCTTAGCTGGGCGCACAAAATGCCGCACTTATGGCAGCCAAGCAGCCAGCATGAAACATGAAAAAGTGGCAAGGCGAGGCAGGCAGCAGAGGCATCAAATTGACACTTAACCGAAAGCAGCGCAAACTGTGGAGAGAGAGAGAGTGCGAGAGAGGGAGAGAAGGAGAGAAACCGGAGACAGCAACAATAAGCAGCCACACGTTTGACCAGCCAGTTGCAGAAGGAGAAAGAACAACAACAACCAGCAGGAAGCAAAGAGAACAACATGGACGAACTGGCTGAACTGGGTGAACTGTGTAAACAAAGACGAGAACAACGAAGCAGCAGCAGCAGCAGCAAGTTGAGGACACACACACACACACACACACGAGGCAGAGAGTGACAAGCGACGAGGCTGACTGCTTTGCTGCCTTGTTGTCACACACACAAACACACACACACATCAGTCATGAGAGCAGCAGCAGCAGCAGCAGCAGGAGCAGAAGGAGCAGCAGCAAGTGTCCAAAGCCGAAAGGAGCCTTTAAAGTCGGTTTGTTTGGGGGCACTTGTTGGTGTCCATAAGCTGGCTGGGCAAACAAGCTGGCAAACAAAACCCAACTAACAAGCCATAAGATGACAGCCTGCCTGCCTGCCAGTGACAAATTGTGCCAAATCGAAATGGTAAACAAATGCCCAGCCAAGGATCACTCACGCCTCACTCTGCCCGTCCCCTTCCCACCCCCCCAACACACACACACCCCCTTCGGGGGCAAACAGATATGCAAATATTGCGCACAGCTGTTAATTTGCTAAGCGAACAAAAAAAAACAAAGATACAAAAAGAAACAGAAGAAGAAGAGGGGGAAGAAGAAGATGAGCAACAATTGAGGCAGACAGGGCGCAGATAGGTAGGCGGAACTTGCAACAGTAGCTAAATCGATAGCATTACATTATTTATGCACAGCAATCAAATGTGCCACGGGGCGTATGCGCCATGGATCTGGACCATGGACCATGGTCCGAGAACGTAGCAACTACTTTCCTTTCGTCCTGCCCCTTTCCATCCCCCTCCCCTCACCCTACCGTTAGCGTTGCCTGCCGCGGCCACTTTGTGCGGCATTAGCTAAACAAATAATCATTACTTTTTCCATTTGTTTTTGAATGCTTGATGTCTCGAGCTGCCCCTCCCATTCAACCACCCTCCCCTTACCATCACTCAAGACACGCACATATGTATTCCATTGTTTGTGTGTGTGTGTTTGCGTGTGTATTTCTCTGAGTGTATCGATAGCCTCGACTGGCAGGCAAATAAAAATCTCTCACGCATTCTCAGCACGTAGCAAACGCCTCCCACCCCTCGGCCATCCGTCCACCTATCCCCCCCCTCACGCCCTGTTCACGCCCACCACTTGACTAACGCTGAGTTACAGCAACACCACAGTTTACTCCCACCAATACTTTACGCAGTGCCCCCCACTCCCCGAGTCTTATTTAAAGAAAAAAAGAAAAGTATCAATTTCATTGTTACGCGCACTCGATTCTTTTTCCTTTCTTTTCTTCCGTCTTCCGCCCGCACCCATTCTCCGGCGTACTCTAGCCAAGGGTATTCGAATATTACGGCATTAAGCTGCAACTTGTAACGCTTGGGAGAAAGGTGATAATCTTAGTTGTTGCCTCATGTTATTAACAGTTAAGCTACTTTCAACAACAACTTGAAGAAGTAACTAAGAAATAAAATTTATATTTCTTTAGTTCAACTTAAGAAATCATTTATGAAACGCAAACAAGGATTTCATGACATTTAACAACATTTAATAATCAATCCGAATACAATAAAAAAATAAAATAAATTGCTAAATATTATTTTGTAAATATCTCAACATTGAATACATTAAATAGCGTAAATTAAAACTTTAAATATTACTTTTTATTTTTAATACATTGTAGTTTACAATTTTAGACTAACAGTTAGCTTTACAAAAAATAAAATAAAAGAAAATATGAACATTTAATAGAGCTGGCTTTGTTTAGAGATTAGCAAGCAAATTATCTTTTTATAAATATTTTTAAACTATTTTTTTTTTAAATGATTCTAATATCCATTAAAAGAAGTGTATACAAAATTCGTTGTGCTCAACTGAAGTGTTTTTTATGCGTTTGCTTTATTTTTATTTGGCAGTGCAAAGTGAAATAAATTTTGAACACCAATTGCAGGGGCCGAAGGCAATATTGGAAAATGTTCTTGGGCCAGCATGAAAATTATTGGCCAGTCATGACGTGAGTTTCGAGTTTTTCATTTTCTTCGTTTCGTTTCATTTCGTTTCGTTCAGTCCCGTCCCGTCCCGTCCCATCCCATCCCGTAATGTTGCACGGCGTAACGCTTACGCTACGTTGGAAATTACGTTACGTCTTCTGCGCGTCGAATTTTGCATAAAATTTCAATAAGCGGAAAAACGATGCTGGCTAAATGAGTTTTCTTGTTGTTTTTTGCCATAGATAACGAATAGTTTCGATTTTTTCATCTTTTTTTATATTTGCGACTGAGTTTGCTCCCGTTTGTCCCTCGAGTGATATTTGGAGCTAATCCTGTGCGTTCAGCTGAACTGTGCTGGCTGGGATAATGCATCATTTGTGGTCAAAATGGTCAAACGCGTTAAGTTTTTATGGCCAGCGACTTTTTGGAGCTAGACCAAAAAATCAACTCTTCACTCTGCCTCTGCGTATGTGTATGTGTGTGTGTGTGTGTGTGTGTGTGTTTGTGTGTGTGTGTTTGTGTTTGTTTTGTGAGTTTTGGTCTGCTCGTTTGCTTTGGTACTTTATTTTATCGCTGTTGGCAGCCACACCAAAAAACCAAAACAACAATAAAAACAGTCAAAAAGCACTCGAAATGCCAAATGAGCTGCTGCCGCTGCTGCTGCTGTTGCTGTTGCACAACCCCTCTGCCACACTGGCTCTCCTAGATCCTGCTACGCCTCCTATTTGCCTAATGGGCCCCTAAAGTGAGAGCCATCGCCCCAAACGCCTGCTTCAGCGCACCTTTGCAATTAATTCGCGGCCTCCCCCTCAGCCCAGCCACGCCCACAGTTTTTGGCTGCGGCTAAGGAATGCCTGGCGAGAGTTTTGTATCCGCATTTCCACCCCTCCCTTCCCGCCCTGCTGCTAACCAGTTTTTCATAAACAAAACCCGGAAAATCTGCTGGCTGCCGCACCAACGAAACATTTCAAGCAGCGCCCAAAAAACACTGCAATTTGGCAGCGATTTCGTTTACCATAACCAGAGAACTCTCCGCTTTCCCCCAGAGAGAGCGAGAGAGAGAGAGCGGGAGAGAGAGAGAGGGAGTGTGGAGAGAAGTGCGGTGCCAGGCTGCTATTTTCGGTCTCAAGTGACAAATATTAGAGCAGTCTTTATCGCTAATTAGACTTTGTAGCCGTAAATCTGTTGTCATTTCTTGTTGCTCCCATTGTTGCTCCATCCCTATCCTTCTCTCCCTCTCTCTTTCTTGCTCTAGCTCTGTTGTAAATTTGTTGCTATTGTTGTTGCTGTAATTGTCATGGCCAAAGCCAACAGACCACGGCACAAAACTCTCCCCCAACTCCCACGTAATCTACGCATTGGTTGAGGCGTGGCAAATGCGTTTCAAAGTTTGCCAAGTTGCAGAAACTGATGCCGGAAGCATTTGGGGGACTCTTGAGACTTGAAATTGAGCGGCGACGCGACGTATGGGATAAGGACACGAAGAATAGACACACACACACACTCAGTTATACACACATATGTAGATGTGTCGAGTGTGCACTTATGGAAATTGTATGCACTGATTGCTGACAAGAGTCAAGTGATAAAAGAAATTAATGAAAGCTACAAAACTTCGAGGAGCAACTAATTAAGTAAATTAATGGACTCGAGAAGTAAACGAGCTTATGACTATTGTATAATATGGCTATTTGACAATTTCCCCATTTTCTTCATGAACACTTACACTCCACACTTGGGAGTCCATTTCTAGAAGTATTCCAAAATGATTATACGCTTGAGCAGATTTAGTTGCAATTAAATGTGAATTGTAAATTATAATATAAAAAATGAATTAAGCTGTTGCACCAACTAAAGAATATTTAAGAATTAAGAAAGATATTCAAATCGAACTCATAAATATGAATGGTTAGCAAATTGCTGTTTTTAAATAAACTATTCAAATAAATTAATTTAGCCAAACAATATTTGATCTGGGAATAAAATTGGCCCATAAATTGTTGGATAAGTTAACACATTCAACTGCAAAAGGAAAGAAAAAATGTTTAGCACACCGAAGTTGATATACCCTTAAAATTTTGCCATAAATTTCAAGAACCGGATCAATTCAACCTATGAAAGCTATATGATATATTTGTCTAATATTCAAAGTTGTTCAGAGCAGTTTTGATTGAGCTAAAAGCATCTATTTCACATATGATTAAAACATAATTTAATTCCACCTTTTGATTAGAGTTTTGCCAATTAAATGCTAAAAAGAAAATAAGGGTATTCAGAATTTTATCCGGAAAATTATCGCTCTACACGACAAAAGCACTGTTGATAAGGGATGCAGCACTTGTAAACTGTGCAGCAGACATATATGTTCACATAATATCAATTAAATTCAAAGCATACCCTCAATTGTGGCCCAAAGAGCCAATTAGTTGTGTGTGTGAGTGAGTGAGAGAGAGAGAGAGAGTAGGAGAGAGAGAGACAGAGAGATTACCACTCAATTTGAATAGCATTTGGCTGGCAAGTGGATATTATTTCCGCTCTCGAGTGCTGCACACATTTCATTACAATACACATTTTCATTATTCTTTTGGGCGCAACAGCAAAACAACAACAACAGCAACAAACACAACAACAACAACTACAACAACAACAACAATTGCGAATAAGTAGTGTTATTGCGCCACATGCGACTGCAATGGCAGCTAACTATGGAAAATCGAGGAAAAACAATGGCCTTGGATAGCATCCAGCTGCCATTCGAGTTGGACTTGAGCTCGAGTTTGGGATTCTCGGATTCGATGGCATTATAAAAATGAATACAAAAAAAATAAAAAAATAAAAAACAGAAACCGGCACGATTATACGAATTTGTTATGGGCCATATGAGACTCGTAGACAAATGGAAAGCGAGCCTCTTGCCAAGAAAGCTGTTGTGGCAATTTATGCGGCGCAGTGTTGCATTAAATTTTCAGTCAAATGCTTGAGTTAATAATATAAGAAAATAAAAAAATATATATTTATATATAAAAAAAAGTGCATGGCAAATCCTTCAACAGCAGGCATTCTCACCAAAACTTGAAGTGTGGCCTTAAATGAAGCATGCCACTGCGCAGCAGGAGTAGCAGAAGCAGGAGGTAATAAGCGCCGAGTTTTCCTCTGGGCTCGGTTTTTTTTTTTTTGACTGAGCTTCAAGTTGGCCAAGTCAAGCGCAACCAAAAACTTAGTTAACTGCGGCGGAAACTCACACACACACAGACGCACACACACACACACAGGTAACACACCCGCACACAAATATATACATAACACTTGTATATGTATGATAAATAGCTTTCAATTTATATGCCTTGAGGGCGGCACAAACTAGGGACGTGGCAGTGAGGGGCCTTAAAGGTGTTCAAGGGTCATTTATCAGACAGAGCGGCAACATTTAACGCTGGCTACATAGGTGTAGATGCGTGTGTGTGTGTGTGTTAGTGTGTGTGTGTGCAAGTAAAATTTATGCGCACTGGATATGGATACACAGATGGAAATGGAAATGGCAATGGAGCTGGAGCTCGGAGTCACAGTCACTGTCAGAGTCAGATTCAGACTGAGAGTCAGAGTTGGAGACCTCTTCCCAACTAGTGGCGCATTCATTTCGATCTGAAAGTGAAAATCATTTGCAATTGTGGCATGAGGCAGGCAAATGCCGTTACATGTAATGGCTGGCAAAGAGCGGTCGAAATTACTTTAACCCAGCTGAGTCTGCAGATGGAATCCCTTGAGGCCCAGAGAGAGGGCGACAGAGAGGGGGTACCGTACACTATACCAGTTAAATGAGTGAGTAAATGTGTAGCTGTCGACAGGTGTGCAAGTAATTACACACACACACACACACACACACACACACACACAGACACACAGACGTAAGAAACCTTTGCATACGGGCCCACACAATTTATATTTGCCAAAGTTTCGTCTGCTGCTGCTGCTGCTCAAGGGGGGAGGTGCAGGCAGCGGAGGTGTTACTGCAGCAGGGGTACGAAAAATGGCTTAGACATCCATTGCCGCATCAAAGTTAATTAATTTGCAGCCCCACAAGCAACAGCAACAGCAACAGCAGCAGCAGCGACAAGTGGAGAACGTCACGCTTACAATCTAAAACACGAAACTGAACGCAACTCGAGGCACGTGTGCCACGCCCCCAAATCTGTGGTGGCAGCCAACAGGTATTTATGAACCATAAACTTGAATAAATTATTTATCAAATTATTTCCAAGCTCTTTTTGGTTGGTAAGTAACTACAGAGACTTGAAGTGCTTTGCTAATTTCAGGAATTACTATTACTGCGAATAGTTAATACTCTAGATTTAATGCCTTGGTTAGGGTATAAATTTGGCATGAAATCATTGCTAAGAGATATGAATTTGTTATTAAATAAATAATGCTAATTAAATGCTTATTTTCAATTACTTTATTGATGTCATCAGTTTTCCCATTACAAGTTCAATATAAATTAGTCATTAAATAAACATTTCTAAATATTTTCAAATATAAATTTTGTATGCTTCCGATTTCTTTTCCGTTTTCTAATGTGTATCCGGTTAGACTCTTTACCTATGCTGCTAATCCTTTAAAAGCATACATTGTTTGAAATTGCAACTCAGGAATCCCATGTTCTGGGACAGCAAATGTATGCCATGTGTTGGACTTGTAATGAAACCCGACGGTAAATTTGCAGCACAGTGTTGCAGCGCGTTGCGAGTGCGCCAATTGAATTGAATTTGTGCTACAAATCAAGTAAGCAACTTAACAGCTAAACAATGGCCCCAAAGCAACGCACATCGCAACCTCAATTCCAAATACCCAACCCTAGATCCCTCACCCAAAACCCCACCCAAAATACAACCATCAAGAATGGTTTTGACCCCAATCAGTGTGCTGCGGACAATGCATACACACCCACACACACACACACACACACACACACACACACCCACACGCACAACTCACTTACCGCACACACATGGGGCACATACATACATACATGTCCGTTCACATCCTTGCGAAACGGAGGCAATCAATTGCAAGGAATGCGAGGCACAAGAAGAAAAAATGCAGAAGCTCTTTTTCCTCTTTGTGCGTTGAACACCTTCCAGATGGGGTCCACGAATCTGGCCACACACAGATCGCAGGGCCAACTCTCCACCAACTCTCCCAGCTGCCTGCTGCTGAAGTGCAGCTATAAAATACTAATCCGCATCAAATGAATGCTACATCAATCTTGTGTCGAGCGCAGGCGACTGCGACTGCGGCAGGTGCGTCGGAGCACTGGGAGAACACAGTGAAACACAGAGAGAGAGAGAGGGGGGCGAGTGAAGAAAGGGGGGAGTGGGGTAGGAGTCAAGGGGCCAAACTGGCAGGCGGCACTTTAATTTTGTTACTAAGCCCGTGCCACAGTTGACAGGCAGTCAGTCAGCTCGTTCGTCTGTCCATCCGCTGCTGCTGCGGCATATGCCGAGGAGCCGCTCAAAAGTCATTTCCGCAAACGTTTCCAGCTGCGGCAACACATACACACACACACACACACACAATCAGAGATAAAGAGGAAGAGACAAGAACAAACAGGCAGCAAAAACTAGGGATTAAGGATTTGCGTGCACATAAATGAATTTTGTGTGCGTTGTCGCGACGAGCAGGAAGTAACAACAACGAGGCAGCAGTGGCAGTGGCAGTGGCAGCAGATGGAGATGCGAGCATAAGCCCAAAGTAACTGCTGGAGTTGATGTCGCAGCTGGTGCCACCACTATAAGCCCTCAGTTGCACCTCACTCCTACCACGTCGCAGCCTTTGGCCGTGTTATCTACACACGTGCAACATGCAAGCAAGCAATGAGTAAACTTGCCCCACTTTCCCCCCACAGCCCTCGCGCTATTTGAATTGGTGAGCTGCACTACAGCAATTGTTGGCATTACGTGCCACTCTCGATTGCCATTCAATGCCACGAGCAGCAACAGTAACATCAGAGCCGCCAACTATTGAATTACTTGCAACCTGCAGCAACTGAAGATTGCACTTGAAATAGGATTCACAGCTCACTCGCTTTCCAAAAGCTTCAGATTTTCAATTTCCGTTTCCCTCGATTTTTTTTTTCATATTCTTTTTTTTTTGTTTGTTTTTTTCTTTTTTGTTGCATTGCGCTTTTTTACAGCCATCTTTGCTGCTGTTGCGGTTGTTTTGTTCGTGTCTAAGCAAATGGAATAAGCGCGCTCATTGGTTGAACTTGTCAACGAAAGATGGATATATGGATTGCTGGCTGGATGACTGGCTGGATGACTGGCTAGCTGGATGGATTGCCAGCCAGCAAAGCCAGCCGAGGATGTGGACGATTACGGATATGCGCTACAACGGGCCAGTGTTGCAACCAAAAAGAGAAAGTGCAACCTTGCGACAAAGAGTGAAAGTGCCCCAAAATGATCGATGTGGCGATGTTGTGAAAGAGGCACAGAATTGAAGCAGCAGCCACAACAAGATATCTGAGCGAAATGGGGAATTAGACACATGGACACCAGAAAACTTTGGAAATATTTAACATTCTTTTTGACAGAAAATTCAACCACACCAGAATCACATTTGAAACTACCGAATTCAGTAAATAAAGTTATAACAAAAAAAATTTAATAATCTAGAAAATTTGAGAAAATGATTTATGATGCATATTTTAAGCAATAAATAAAATTATCAGAGGAACAGTTTTGAGAAAGTTATAATAATTGGAAGTCATAGAAGGTTAGTTCTAGACTGGAGTCTATAAATGCTTAAATAACTTATATTATATATAATTATGTATATTATATATATTATATATAACTTATATATATATTATTAAATATAGTTATTTTCATTTTGTATTATTAGATTGATAAACGCACTAATAAAAATAAATGACACTGAGTAAAGTTCCCAAAACTCATTCAAATATTATTTTATTATTAAGAGGCTGTAAATTTATACAAAGTATTTCTCAAATATAAAATAATGTTAAATAACCATATTCTTAAAGTAATCAAATGAATACTTTATTTCAAATGAATACTCCAATAAATATAACAAAATGTTTTTGCACGCAACGATTGTAAAATACTTATAAAAATATCTTTATTTATTGCAACATTTGCGCATTTCACCTGGTTGCTAACTGTTCACAGCTGTCAGCGTGGCCAGCAGATGCATATATATGAGTGTGTGTGTGTGTGTGTGTGTACATATGTGTCTTAGGTATAGTAAATGTGCTTGGTAATAATGCGCACCTGCAGATAATTGCAGGGCATTTGCAACCAGTGGCAACCAGCAACAGCAGCAGCAGCAGCAATCGTTGTCAGCACGTGCAGCATGTGTACATTGCAACAAGGCGAGTGGTGTGGCACGCCCGAGACCACCTCCCGCAGTCCGCACCCAGTTCGCCAGGCAGTCCTTGCAGTAGTACATCAATCCTTTAAGACGCAACATTCAGTGCCAATCAACAAGTGCGTTCCATCCTGAGCTAAGCAAAGAGCGAAAAGGACGCCTTCAGCACACACATGTATATAAATATAAATATATATATTTATATATATATGTATATACATATATGCAACAGTGCGCTGAATGCTTTTATTGCTAACCATTTCTTTCTGCTGCTGATGTTGCTTGTCTTTTTTGTGCGCTAGCAAGGATTTGTTGTACATACATTGTGGCAGAAGGGCGAACGAAGGGAGAGGCTGGTTGCGGCACACGGATTGAAAAGAACTCGGCACGTATTTGTCACGTATTATATATTTATAGCAACCAATGAACCGTTGAATGCACGAACGGTCGATTCAGAGACGGATGCTGAACTGAACTGAACTGAACTGAGGGGAGAGGGGGAGGTTGTTGCCTAGCTGGGAATGCATAAAATGGATAGAATTTGCTCATTGCTCATACGCCGCATGTGCTCGCTAGTTGGAGCTTAGTTCAAATTGAATACTTATTACAGTGTTCAGGATGAGGAGAATCTCTCCTCTCTCTCTCTCTCTCTCTACATATATATATATATATATATAAAGATAAAACTCTATCAGCTGCTGGAGCTGCCTCTGCCGTCACAGTTTAATTATAATTTTAATCACTTTTGCAGCAGCGCGGCGCGGAAATGAATTTTATGAAGCGTACGCCGAACTGTCGTACCCAACATAAACTGTTGTCAGTCCGAAAAAAGGGTAGGTGGCAGGGGGCATGCTGAGACTACGAACGGAGGGACGAATAGATGGACGGACTGACTGTCATGTCAATTCAATTTTCGTGCTTCCGTGCGCGGCGACAAGTTTTAGCCAGAGTTACCAACCGTTTCGCACCGTCCCCGGTCCCTCGTTTCGAATGCCAGAGTCGGGATTGTCAGCCCAACGGCACTTTATGTACATCATCATCATCGTCATCATCAACACCTTTTTGCCAGGCGCCATTTACACGCCGTCGTCTATCCTCGTCTCCAGGTCTAATCAGCACAGACAGCCGAGACATTCTAGTCGAGGCGAGCAAAATGAGAAGAAGGAAGAGTCAGGGGCATCAACTTCTCAATCTCCTTCTCCTTCCCTTCTGCCCGTTCCCCGTTACCCGCAACACATTTCTTCCTTCCCCAGACAGCAGGTCGGATAAGCGAATCAATTTAAATGCCGCATTTGTTGCATAGATTTGTGGCCCCAAATGAGAAAAGACTAAAAAAAAAATACAAAAAAAAAGCACTGAACAAGCAATAATTTTACAGTTCTCTCAAGTTATGATTGGGTTTGCGAGCACGAAAAACTAAAGGATACAAGTAAATTTATTCAAATGTGGAAATTTCTACCGAAACTGTGAGGGCTAAATAAATATATAATCAGAATACTTATTAAATTGCCATTCAAATATAAACTTATATCAATCGAAATAATGTTATAAACAGAATTACTGATTTAAATGAATACGATAATAATTAATAATTTTTTAACATCAAAACAAAAGAATTAAGCTTAAGCTATAAGAAACACAATTAGTAAAAGATACAAAAATTATCAAAAATTATTTTATATTTAGTTAAACTTAATTTTCAAATTTAATTCGAATTAAATTTGTTCTTATAAATACAAAGCCAGCATTTTTATTAAAGAGCTCAATTTGTTCAAATGTCAGAAAAACATATACCCCATTTACTCTTCTTAAGGGGCACATAAATATGAATGTTTGCCCCGGGCCAAATAAATTGAATCATATTTTTAACACACCGAAAACGAAAATGAAAATGAAAATTTAAATTATAATTGCCAGCTGAACATTTGGCTGAGCAGCCGAAGTAGCCGGGCATCGTAACCGGACGGAATCCCATTCTTTATTTCTTCACGCAGTCCCATTCATTTGTTCCTCATCCATTTTGTTATGAATTAAAACAACGATGGCAAAGACTGCCCGAGACGAGGCTGATGACATGTTTTGTCCACAGGCACGCATTCTCTTGCGGCTTGCGAGGGTCTGCTCTGAATTTTGGTGGCTGGCAAGTTTCCCAACGGCACGCGTTGCCCGTTGCACGATTCCCGAAGCCTGCTGCCTGCTGCTGCCTGTTTGCCTGGCCTGCCTGCCTGCCACTGCTGCTGTTGCTGGTGCTGCTGATGGTGCTGCTGGTGTCGACAAGTCCGTGTGGCTGTGTCACTCATATGCGCCACAAATATCCAACCTCGAGAGTAAGACAACCCAATCCCCCTGCCCCAGCCCCCATGCCATGCCCCCTGCTGCTGCCTGCCACTTGTGTAGCCAAAAATGTATGTTGCTGCTACGCACGAACGCTTACTTTGTCGCATGCACAACTTTTGGCTATTAAGTCATTTTTTGGCTTTTTAGATTTGCGACAAATTCTCTGGCAGCATCAGCAACAGCAACAGCAGCAACAGCAGCATCAGCAGCAGCAACTGGCAGATTTTCACTAATTGCCCGCACACTTGCGGCATTTTTACATAAATTTCTGTGCGGCAGCAGAAACTTTAAAACAGTTTAATGCTGACGAGCACTAAGCCAAAGAGAAACACTTTATCATTCAAGCGTCCAAGTGCCGGGCACTGTACAAGACACAATCGAAGATGTTGCTGTTGTCGCCATCGCTGCTGCTGCTGGTGATGATGATGATGATGTTGCAGTTGTAGTTGCTGTAGTTGCTAGTGCTCTTCTTCTGGGCGCACAACTTCAACTCTTTCATAAGATTTTAGTTGAATGAAGCTTCAAGTGGCAATGTGACAGGGCGGGCGACTTGAGGCAGCCAGGCGGTGGGCAGTAAACCTTTCATAACAATGACAGGATAATAGAATGGATACAGCGTCGAGTGCTCAACTATAGAATGCTCTCTATGAGCACTCAATTTTAACGATTTATATGGATAAAAATCATGCAAAAAAATAAGAAGGAAATTTATTAACTGCCAAAGCCCAAAATTTAACTTTGGAGCGTGTTTCTTCAGCTAAAGTTAAAGCTATTAAAAGAAAGTAGCTAAACTCGTAACATTTGCATAAGTTAAACATAAGTTGTACATGTTAAGCAGCTGTTAAGGATTTAACAGTCTGCTTAAACTGAATCCATTTACAGACATGTAATTTAAAATTATATTTAACATTCAAGTTGAGCAGAGCTGTTAACATTTTTCTGTTGTGTTAACAGTTTAATGGTTAAGAAATAGATTTCAATACTTTTTTTTTGTTTTGTCTAAAACAAAGCACACAATTTACAATTTTCCAAAGTTCAACTTCAAAGTAACTCATCGGGAAAAACAATAGAAAGGAAAATACGATTATTTTTCAAGAAAATCAAAGACAAATTTGTGCCTACAGATAACAAATTTGTGCCTACAGATAACAAATAGTCTAATTAGCATAATGCATAGAAGTTCAAAGTCCAACCCACATACGCACTGATATAGTGAAGGTGCCCTTTCTGATGGCATTTATTTTATTGAAAGTGTATGGGGCGAAAAACTTGGCTCAGCATTGAGTGACAAGACAAACAATAGCCGCCAGGACGAAGGACTGCCACTGCTGCTGCTGGTGGTAGTGGTGGTGGTGGTGGTGCTGGTCCTTGCTTCGTTCTGCCGCACCACTGCACTCAATTCAAACTCACCAACACTCACACAGTGAGCAAGTGAAAAGTGAAAAGCAAGATTTGTCACGCACTGATGCGTCTTTAAGCGTTTTAATTACCCACGAACGAACGAGAGCGTTTGGGACAAATGAAAACTTTAGCATAATATGCAAACCAGGACAATAATTCACTTTGGCAGTTGACTAACTTGCCGGCCTCACAGCCAGCCTGACTGCCTGCCTGACTGCCTGCCTGTCCATGTTCCCCTTTCTGCTGCCACATCCCCTCCAGCCCTGGTGTCTGACTGGACATTTGCAGTTGCATTTGCAATTTGCATTTTGGTGCTGTGGCAATTAATAGCGCAGACGTAAACAAAACAGAGCAACTGCCACCCAAGGACGCAGCACAATGCTGCAGCTATCAAAATGCAAAGCAGACCAGCCAGGTAATGAAAATGCTTAATGGCTTGCAAAGTGTCACAGTGGCTGCGCCTGTGGATAGGCAAATGCAAATGCAAATCGCCCCCAAGCTTGCAACTTAAAGCGCGTTCAAAATCAAACTGTGGCCGTTTCAGTTGCACACTGGGTGGTGGCATCTATATATGTATGTACATATATATGCATTCGGCAACTTGGAATTGGCAGTGAAGTGAAGTGCGCAGCTCAGCGCATAAAAAGTCAATTAAAAGCGAAGCCAGTTGCTATTGCAGCTGGCGCTCAGTTTCGAGTTTTTGTCAGTACGTCTGTCTGCATTTCTACTGCCCGTCTGTCCGACTGTCCGGTCTGTCCGCCTATCTCCTCTGTCCGGTTTGTCTGTGCCGCCCACTTTGGAGTACGCTCCTCCCTCTCTCTGTGTGTCTGCAGAATGCCTTTATATACCCCGAACCCATTAAAAATGTTTAAAAAGGGTATAATGAAATTATGCAAAGTTATTTAACGGACAAAAAGCAGAACGAGTCCATAAAAAGTACATATATATATATATATATAAATATATATATATATATATATTCTTGATCAGCCTTACCAAACGAGTCCAGTTAGGCTTATAAGTTCTCGTCTTTCATTTGTTTGATAGTCGTCACCGATTACGAGATACAAATGAGAGTCTATTGACCAGAAATGAAAGACAAAATTATAAAAAATATAGCATTTTTAGATGAGTATATCCTGATTTTATATAGGATTCACGGTATCTCCCAGTCGAGCTCCATCGAACCGGGTCTTTTAACTTTTTTCCAGATGTGTGTGCGTGCCTTCGAGTGCATGAGTGTTGGCCAGCGCTTTTAGCAGAATAAACAGTGAAAGTTGCGCAAAAAGCAGACGCCAAGACATCAAAGAGTGGCTGAGGGGGAATCGGAGGGGTGTGGGGAGGGGGGAGGGAGACGGACAGAGTTAGAGAGAGAGAGAGAGAGACAAAGACAGACAGTGCATGTTGGATCTTTGAACGTGTTGAACTTTCAAATGGCTTTGCACGCGGCTGCCAGCTAATGGCATTACACTACCCATAAACCCTTTGCCACGCCCAAAAGCTCCCTCGCACATGCCCCACACTCGCACACACATATTTATACACTGCTTGCATACAAAGAGTCTAAAGTCTAACTGCAACGAGTGTGCGTGCGACTGTGTGTGCGTGTGCGTGTGTGTGTGTGTGTGTGCGAGTGTGTGTGCAATTAAAGTGACGTACGCTTTATTGATGCGAAAGCCATTTCGCATGCATTAGAAGTAGTTCACAGACCAACACACACTCGCACACACACACACACACACAAACACACACACACACACACACGTACACATTCAGAGTCCAAGGTAAAATATCAAAGTTGATGTGCTATTTTTATGACATTTTGTATAGAAGAGTATTTGCACTAAGTCTTCAATTTCATCGGTGTGCAGTAGAAAAATGTCAGGTTAAAATTGAGAAAGTCAAATATCACGTAATGAAAACTAGAAATGTGAAGCATTGATATAAAAATTAATTATTAAACCTATCTCTCTGAAATGTGATCTAAGAAAATGCTCGGGAAAACCAAATCACAAATGACAAGAAACAAAAACCATAATTAAATTTTAAATCTGTCTTTTAATAGATTTGTTAAGTTAAATCTATGACATACTCTAAAAAGGCATTCTGAATACCTTCCACCTACAAACACTTCTTCAACAACCCATAAAAGTGTTGGTAAACAGTATTTGCTCCCAATCTTAACAGTAAAATCTAATACAAACATTTTGCAAATTGTATAAACATTAAAACAAATAATCTGGAAAGTAGTTGAATGCGAATCCATTTTAAATGACTTTTCTCAAATTACTGAATTTCGCCCACTCCCACTTAAGTAGAATTTTATCTGTTACAATCGAGTTAACTGTTGAAAATTACTGTTATTAAATATCGTTTGACTTGCGAGAGGGTATATTAGCATATATCAATAAAAGTTTCAAGTTTGTCGTTTCTCGTTTGTCGTCCATCAATTATTTCCTATGATAATTGCAACAAGCCAAATGCGATGCGTGGGCGAATAATAATGGACTAACGACAGCTGCAGCAATAACAACAACAACAACAACAATAACCACAACAACAACAACCACAACAACAACAATTGTACAACTAGCTAAATCATTAAAACAACAACTAAACCGAAGACCTGTCAAATGTCAACTCGGCCATGGAAAGTTAAGCAACAACAACAACAACAACTGTAATCAATTGTTGTTCGAGCAAAAATCACAAACTACCTTCACATTTGCCCCGTAATTACCTTCCATAGGTGCTCTCTCTATGTGTGTGTGTGTGTGTGTCTATTTGTGGCAGTGTGTGTGTGTGAGTTTAAAACTTTTGCCAAGCAAACATAGAATAACAACGAAGCTGAAATACTCTGATAAAGGTAGTTATACAACAAAGTTGAGTTGCTCTAAAGTACTTATTGAAAATTAAACAAAAATTTATTAAAAATATAAAAAAAAAATATTTATATAAAAATTTAAATTATAGAAGAAATTTAAAAATTATGAACGCCGTTTTAAAGAAAGAAAATAATTAATGTACCTTGAAAAGGTCTAAGTGTTAATAGTACAAACAATGACAGTAAATAATATATAATATAATAATATTATAATAATAAATATATATAATTTAAAAAAAAGTAAGCAGTACAGAAATAAAAATCTTTAAAAAGAAAAACATCAGCGAGACTTAAAAATAAATAAAAAAAAATAAATGTTTTTTGTGAAAATCACATTCTGTATGAAAAGTTCAAATTCAAAAAGTTAAAAGTAAATGCTTTTCATACACTTTAAATTCACTAATTTATTCTAGACAAGGGACACAACAAAATCAGAATACTTGCTGAAAGAGTAGAAAAGCAAACAAAACAAATGCGAAAGAGAGAGAGAGAGAATGATAGAAGGGTGCAGAGATAGCAGCCGCATCTAATCGCTGCACTTTACGTAAATGACACGAAAATGTTTTCAAATTAAATACGTTGACGGTGATGATGATGATGATGATGACGATGACAACAATGACGTTGACGTTGACGATGGAAACAGGTAGCCACCGACACCGGGCTAGCCCCGCGGCTATGGAGCTGTGGAGCACTGGAGCAGTGGAGCAGGCACAGAGTTGACAGTTCGCTGGGTT
Source organism: Drosophila mimica (assembly GCA_037043585.1). Classification (NCBI taxonomy): domain Eukaryota; kingdom Metazoa; phylum Arthropoda; class Insecta; order Diptera; family Drosophilidae; genus Drosophila; species Drosophila mimica. Next base: position 789,799 of record JBAMBE010000579.1, read on the forward strand.
ACGAATGGGTAACGCTAACGGTTCCAAAAAACAAAAAAAAAAAAAAAAACAACAACAACAACAAAAAGCAGGCAGCTAGCGCGACACATTTAGGGGCACTTTTGTTAACTGTAAAACGTCTGGCGGCACATTTATTGTTGTTTGCTTTTGCTGTTCTTGTTACCAGCCAATTGGGCTCACGCGGCGTATGAGCAATAAAATGCAGGTTTTAACGGGCATGGCAAACAGATACATTCAATACGCTCACCGTGCCGCTTACAATGGGGCATACTACATTGATTACACTTATTTGGCATATATGATTTTGATTTGCCTCTGAAGAGTGTCGTTAAAACGCTTGAAAGTCCACTTGAGCTGATGGAAATTTCGTATATGTGCAATTTTCTCTTTGATCTTTTAACAAGTCTTGAGATAAGTACGAAAGTCTGTTTTCAAACAAAAAAAATACAAATACTTCAACGTTCAGCGACATTTATCGATTTTAAATTTATCATTATCATAAATTTATATTTATTTCATATTTTATTTTTACTCGAACTGTAACAGAAATTAGAAATTCCTTTCTCAAAACTAGGTCAAACCTTGGCATCTATTTTTCAAATTTTATTTAGAAGCAATGTTTTTCTTAAATAATATTTATTGCCACAATTTACACACACACACACAGACAAGTGCGGGTATTTGCAAAGTCAGGAACTTTATATTTAGAGCGAAATGCAGACTTTATTTTCGTGCAGTGTATTTGCTATGCATGGTTAGTTGTCCTATTTTCCGGGGTGGCAGCAACAACTAACGCAGTTTATTGAAATAATTTGCAACTACAAAAGTTGCAGTAATTGAACAATAAGCATACAACTATATTTTCCAAAAGAAATTATTGCGAAAAGCTCAAATAAAACGAAAGTTTTGCCAATTCTCGCAATTGTGAATGCAACACGAACAATTCCAACTAAATGCAATATGAAATATGAATTATTTTTTGTAGTCGCTGCTCAACAAATATTTCATCTGCAAAACCAAAACAAAAATCCACATTTGTAGCTACAGACAAATATTTGCATAAAATGAACATGTTTATGCCAATGAATAAGATATTTCATAGAAAACCATAATTAATTAAAACTAGGAATTTTCCGTACCCTGCTATGATTTATTGGGCTGCTAAAAGGCATATTAGAAAATGCACTCAGCTTATAAAGTAAAATTAAATTTAACAAATAGAGCATCAAAATTTGATGTGATGAAGTAAGCACACTTCAAATTAATTTAGACAAAGCCACTTTTACAGGAAATGTGTATGAAAACAAATATAAAACTAGATGGGAAGTATCTTTGCAGTTGGAGAAGCTTTCCTCCTTGCCCAACTTCTGGCTATAATAAAAAAAATAAGGTAGCAGCAGTTCTTCTGCTAATTTGGTTCATCCCAAAAAAATAACTAAGAACATTAAAATTTATCCACTTGAATTAGTGCTCTTTGGTATTGGAAGGAATTTTAATATTAATTTATAATTTCTGGAATTTTTCTGCATTATGCAAAGGCTTAAAACGAATTTCTGGAAAAGCTGCAATTTTAGGTTTAGTTTGAATTCAATTGCAATTATTTTGGTATAATTCGTGGATATTTGTGGTAAATGTTTAGCCACGCCCACACGATGTTTGTGTATGAGTGTGTGTGTACGCCCACATGGCAATGCATATGCAAAGCACTTGAGTGCAGCTGTATTTGTGGCTGTAGCTACTGTATCTGTATCTGCATCTGCATCTGCATCTGCAGCTGTAGCTGTAGCTACTGTATCTCACAGATACACGCATGCAATTCATATATGTATATTAAAGTGTGCTTAATTTAACTGCTGCCAGATACGTTCTTCTTCTTCTGCCTCTCGCTTGCGTAGATGATTTAAAATGTGCATAATAAGCGGCACTTGGAAAATAACAAAAACTGGAAGAAGAAGAAGAAGAGAAGAAAAAAACACCACGACGCACAAAAATAAAAACAAAATATGTAATAGGGTTTGGAGCGGGTGTCAGAGTTGGATGAGGGGTTGGTTGGAGCGGGGGGTAGTTGAATACATTTGAATCACAAAACTAACAAATAAATAACACAACGAGAGAATGTGTAAGACAAACACAGACAAGCGCAGCGAGGAGCGAGGAGCTAGGGGAGGGGCGGGAGGGGCAGGGGGCAGGGGCAGGCAGACAAATGGGCAAAAGGCATCATCGGACAGCGAAATCTCTTCTTTCAAGAAAAACATATTCAAATTTAAAAAAAAAAAATGAAGAAAAAATAACGAATTTCTGCTTGATTTTCTTCTTCTATGCAGTGCAACAACAACAGTATCAACAATGGCTCCTCCCGCTCCCCCACCCCCTCGCTCCACACATACACCCCGCGGGCTCCTCATTGTTGTCGTCGTCGTCGTCGTCGTCGTCGTTTGCATTTTGCCAAAACACAGCGCAACGTGGAAGTTTTTACACATGTGCCATGGCATCGGGGAGGGGGGCGGGAGGAGGGGCTGTGAATGAATATCCGTTATACGCTGTGTGCTCTATGTGTATACATACATATGTATGTGTTTACAGTTAGCGCGGGCGCCAAACCAAGGTGTCGCCGTGCACCCAAAATCGTTTCAGCGTGAATACATTTACGCCACACACCTCGTAGCACACCTCACCCATGCCACACACACACACACACAAACACACACAGTATCTGTATCTGCAGCATGCTAGCTCTATCTCTTTCTCCACTGCCTCTCTCTCTTTTGCTCGCAGGCAAAATGGCGAAATGTATTCGCATTTTCGCAAACGCGCTGCATTAATTACCGCAGCAGTCTCCTCAACTCACATACATATGTGAGTGTGCGAGTGTGTGTGTGTGTGGTGTGTGTGTGTGTGTCTGGCACTGGGTCTGGGCAGGTGCTTTGGGGCATCCAGAACCAAAAGCATAACCAGGGCCATTGCTGATGCTGCTGCTGCTGCTGATGCTGATGCTGAAGGCTGGAAGCCCATGGCTCGGTCAGCGGTTCGTTTGGTTTCGTTTCGTTTCGCTCGCTGAAATGTTAAGCTGCATTTTAGCTTACAAAAATATCAGGGAAGAAGCAGAGCCAGAAAAAGAAGAAGAAGAAGACGACAACGACGACGACGAAGTGGAGCCCCCCCAAAAATTGGTGGCAGCAACTCTGGCAATGGCAATGAGTTGAATGCGATGCCAGGGAAAATCCTTTCATTTTTTATTTTTTACCTTGTTTGGACATTTTGTGATGTATTACGTAAGTGCGGCTTTTGTGGCGTACTTTTGTGTATACATATATGTAATTTTCTAAAGAGAGAGAGAGAGAGAGAGAGAGTGGGAGAGGGAGACTCAGAGAAAGAGATAGTTGCAATATGCGTAGAATTGGAATACTTAAATGATGAAGCGAAATGTTTGTTGTTGTTGCCTTTGGTTTGTGTTGTTGCTGCCGCATTTTAAGTTGAAAGCACAACATATTTTGCATAATGGTCGGGAAAGGAGTACTCTGGTGATATACATATATATATACTATTACTATAAGCAGTGGCAATGATGAATCATCAAATTGGGAGTCATATCAGACCAGTTGAAGTTGCAAAGTTTTTAAAGTGATTGAATAGCGGAGTAAAGTTTACTGCCTTTAATCTTACACAGAGCAGCATCTAGCATAAGGCATTTATTGGTAATTTTAGCTCGTTTTCCAACACTCAAAGTACACTTTTGCTAATTTTCACAAAGCTCACAGCACTGGTAGTAAATTTTACACTAAAGTAAAGATAGTAAAGAATTTATATCATTTGTGAACTGAGCATCTTGTTAACATCAAAGTTTGATGGAATTTAACAAATTTTTAATATTTAAAAATGATAAAGCTTTACATAAAGTTATATCTAAATATGATTGTTAAGGTTTTTAAAATGTCGACAAGCAAAAATTATTTAATATGCAACTTTTTAAACATTTACAAATATGTTTCGCAGCCATTTCCTTAAAGCTTAAATTGAGTATGCCTAAGCCGAGGAAATATTAATAATTTAAATCTATTATAAATTATATAAACATATGCATTAATTATAGAACGCTATTAATTTAACTTCCAATGAAGATATACGTATCTAATGATAATTTCGATACGGAGTTGAACTTGCTCAATTCATTCATTTGTTATTTATGAATGACAACTTAAGCGCTTGCTGGTAAGCATATATATATAATATATATATATGTGCCCCACTCTGGAATCGGGCTATATAAATCAAAAGCTTTGCCAGCTCCATCTATCATAGTGGGTTACGAGGATGCTTTCGACTACGACTACTCCTTGGAATAACAAGGAGTACCTTTAGCATTTTGCATGCGCCCCAACGAATTAAATGTGCATTTGCAGACGCTCTCAATTGCAGACACTTCACTTCCAACCTCAACTCCCAGACCCAGATCCAGACCCAGACCCAATCCAACACCAACGCTGAGTTGCTTGGCCAACTTTGGGTTGCATTTCACATCCAATTACGGGGCCCGCAAGGATGCAAGCGACGCCAGCGCTTTGGTCGCTTTGGGCATTGTTATGTTACCATAATCCCAAGGATAAACGATTAAGGAAACCAAAGCGTGAAACTGGGCGAACAACTAGAAGAATAATAAAAATAAAATAAAAAGGATGTTGCAACCAGCTGCGCGTTACCTGCACAACCACATCCACAACTCCATCTCTGCCTTTACCTGAACTAGTTACAGCTGAAGCTGATGCTGAAGCTGATGCTGAAGTTGAAGTTGAAGCTGGCGCCTGCAGCTGCCAGTTTCGGCAAATTGAAGGCAGCCACGATGCAAATTGGAAATAAGAAAAGAAAAGAGAAGAAAAGAAAAGAGAAGAGCAGCGAGCGAGAAAATGCCGAAAATGCTGGCAAACCTGGTTTCCCCGACCAAAGCAGCCATTTTAGAGGCAACGCATCCGCGCGGCCTGTCGGCAAATTCAATTCAAATTTTGTTGAGCATTAAAATGCTGCTGCAGAAAACTTGAGCGTAACAAAAAAGAATAAGAGAAAGTATTGATAATAACGCCAAGCCGAATATTATATACCCTTGCAGAGTGGAGTCTACTTGCAGTCATCTAAATTTTCTTATCAATTTAAAAACCGATTGTTCCTTTTGCAGCTAAATAATATAGTAATTCGATAATACTGTTTTTTTTTTTAAGTGTAGGACTAACTTAATAAGCAAAATTTTTTAGCTCTAAGGTTTTTTAATTATAAAGAAAATTGTCCAACCAAATCGACTTTGAATTCCAATTTCGGTACTTAGTTTAAACGTACCAATAAAGTTTCTAAATTGGTGCCAAATATTCTTTCGATAATCTGTGCTGTTATGGAAGTATATTGACTGAAAATATCGGTTTCTATAACATAAAATAACTTAAAATCTCTTTGAATTTCTGTTTCAAATCCAACTGCAAATTCCTATCTGTAAAGTTGCAGAGTGTCAAATCGGAATCAACACAACAACTTAAAAGTTATCTGAACCAATTAACACAGAAAAAAATTTTAAAAAATGTAGATAACTTCAATCAGAAAAGTCCAGTTAGCAAAATATACATTAAGAGCTATATAGACTCTATATATAAAGCTGATCCAAAATATGCATCCTTTACAATGATATATATATGATATGCCAGAATATAACCAATGAAGCCCTCATCAAAAAGAGTATCACAAAAATAAAGTTGCTGAAGGAAACAGCGCCGCGAAATAAAAGTGATTGTAAGTGGCACAGGTTGGCAGCGTGGCAGTGTGGCAGCAGTGTGGGCGGGATGGGCGTGCCACAAAAGCAAAAAAATTTATGAAAAGATAAAAGACGCAGGCGTTCATTCAAAACATAACACAGGTGAGGACAAGCGCCAAAGCAAAGCAATTTTAAATGGCAATGGGGCGAGGACTACATTCCCCGCCCAGCAGGCACCATGCAGCGTGCGGCAAGGACGACTACCACACACACACACACACACACACATACAACAACAACAACAACAAGGAGCATGATGATGAGAACGTTGCGGACTGCCGCCACTTGAGGCCGCATTACTTCAACTTTGAAGATGCTCGAACGCGTCTCGTCTGGCGCCGTTGCACGCTGGCGACACCTAGCGTGCGCAGCTGGAAACGTCAGCTGTGTGTGTGTGTGTGTGAAGGGTACAGCTTACTGGCGACCCACTGTGGGGCTGCAGCTCCCCTCACCGCCCCTCTCCCATTCCACTCTCTGCTTTAGTGTAATATGCAAACAGATTTTTTTCACTTTCATTGGGGGTTGGCTGCTCTTGTTGTTTTAGTTGTTGTTGTTGTTGTTGTTGTTGTTACTGTTTGTGGCAAACACACAGCAAGCAAACCAATCCCAAACCAATTCACCCCCTCCACCTCCCACCTCCCCCCTCACACACTCACTCAGCTGCTTAGACCGCAGAGCGTTTGTTTGAAAAGAAGTTTTTTAGCAACTCAGCAAAAAAAAACGCAAGAAGGAAATACAAAAGCAAGCTGTGTGGCAAGGGGTTCCAGGGTGGGCGGGGGCAGAGGGGGAGTTCTTTGTCCTGATCGGGGGAAAAAAAAAAGAATAAATTGTAAGTCGACAGTGTTGTCTAATGTCTCATGTGCATATGTATCTGTATCGCTGCAACACTCTGTATCTTTGTATCTTTGTATCCTTGGCAACAGTTTCATTTGTGTGCGGCAATACAAAAAACTATGAAAAATAGCGGAGGGGAGGAACAAAACCAAAGCCAAATAAAAGCTGGCCAACACACATTTAATCACACTTTTGGCAACTGATTTCGAATGCAGCTCAAAATGGAGGGGAGCAACCAATTGGCAAATTAGCTTTCACTGCAATTCATTCTCGGAGCGAGCATTTGAAAGATACATAAACACCTGCTATTCAAGCATTTTGCTCCAATTGAATAGCTCTAACTGTGCCAAGGGGGGTGGATTAGTTTGAGGGGGGCGTGAGGATGGTTTGGTGTGAAAAGATGTGGTGGCAACACTAGCTTCCCCACTAAGCTGCCCAAAGCTGTCGGGGTTCGCATGAACTTTACAAATTTGTTCTCTTCATCATGTATTTTTTATTTTTATTTTTTTTTTCAACAAAAAAAAGGTTAATCGAATCAATTCTTTTTATTGGCTGCTAGTTTTAACCCCTCACTTTTCATTTGGTTTTGCCATTTGCATGGCAATTGGTCTAAGCGGGTTTTGTTGGGGGGGGGTGAAGGGAGGTCTGAGGAGGCGGAAATGGGGTTGACTTGCTGAATTAGCAATTGAATTCAACAAAAATGTTAACGAAAATGATTTCATTTTTCGAGCGATTTTATTGATTGGCTTCTTTTTTTTGTGTTGTGCCAAATACCAAAATATTAAACAATTATTTTCATAAGCTGACATTTTAAATGAGTTTTCCAGTGACTAAATTTTAAGTCAAAACATTTATTAATTATGTATAGAAATTTAATAAACCACAAAAGCCTTAAAGCGTATATTTTAATAAGTTTAATGTGATTAATTGTTGTTATTTTTTTTTTAAATTAATTTAATATTAGAATAATTCAAAAATTAAATAATATATTTACCAGCCTGTAGAATATAATCCATTAAAAATTGAGTGCTCAATAAGAAAAGAGTGTATTTATTTTTATTATTATCCACTTTACATTCATAACTCCTACTCCATATATATACAATATATCTGTATATTTATCTGTAGTTGATCTCATAATTTCTGCTTGCATATCAAATCAAACTACAAGTCGCTTTCATAAATTCAGCATTTATTTATGTGTTTTATTTCAACTACAATTTACTTGCCTCACAGATAAAACAAAAAAAAAAAAAAAAAAATTGGCGATGTGCGGCAGATGAACTGTGTGTTGTTATACAATATATTCATGTTGGACTCTGTGTTTCGTTCTTATCAGCAGCCAAACACTAAATCAACTTTTGCTTGAATGCCCGCTTTGAACCCACAAAAACACACACACACACACACACCCAGCACCCACACACACACACACCTTACAGAGGCTGCCACAGCCATTTTATGTTGTACACCTTTTATGCGATGTCACCGCAGACTTTTAGCCAAGAGCTAAGAGATAAACCCAAGCCAACAACAAATCCTCAACAAAATCCGCATCAGACAAAAATTCGTCGCACTTAAGCCAGCCTTGCCTTTTTGCAAGCGACTCACATGACAACAGCAACAACAGCAACAAAAGCAACAAAAACAAAAAGTCGCAACAAAAAAATAGGAGGAAAAACGAAATGAATAATTGCCAATATGCCACAAATTATTTCAAATGAAATGTGAGTGTATTTATGATTTATACCAAGAACAACAACAACAACAACAACAACAACAGCAACAACAACAATAGCAAAAGCAGCGAAAAGCGAACATAAGCAAAAGGGCACAAATAAAACACATATCCCAAAGACAGATAAAAGTTTTGGCCAGATTTGGAGGCGTTTACCATCATTTGCAATGGCAGCTTATATTAGCTATCTACCCCCCCTCCTAACCCAACCCCTACCACACCCCCATCTCATCCCCCTTAAGCAATGCAAGTCGTGAAATTTGAAACTTGGCAAGCGGCTTGATGGATTTTTTGCGATATAATTTTGGTCTTCTTCTTTTTTGGCTATTGCACAGGAACACTTAAGCGACGCTGCTGCTGCTGCCGCTGATCAGATTGGCGACGGCGAGCAAGGTAAAAAAGGGAAGAAGAGCAGAGGCAGGAGCCGCCATTGCAAATGTCTGCGTTGCGTTTCCGTTTGGGGCGTGCATGTGCCATGTAAATCTCAATGTAACTTGAAAAGCAGCCAACAAATTTGGCCCCAAACAAAAAAGAAGACGAGAGAATTGGGCAATGATAATAAGTTGTTTACGGCGCGTGAGCTTGCATCAAAACAAGCGCTGACATTAGGGGCGGACATGAATATCTCTGCACGACACGACAGGATGCACATGACTCAAAGCAGTTGCGAACTTTTCTTTTATTCTATTTAGTTTTTTTTTTGGCAGCTTAGTGGCGCCAGCTGGCGTCGCTTTCGTGCAACCGCTGGCAAAAAGCAAAAAAAAGCTTGTCAGCCATTTTTATGAATGAAAAGCGCTTTGGCCAAAGCTCGCACACACAGAGAGAGCGCGCAAGTACACTAAGAGAGCGCGTGTGTGGGAGTGAGAGAGAGCGCGTGCAGTAAGAGAGAGCTCGTGTTTAAGAGCGCGTTACATGTGCAGTAACTGTTAAGTTAACAGAATTCCTTTAACAGCTGTGAAGTTGCAATATTGCATTGTTATTGTTATTGTTTTTGTTTCTGTTGCTCGACTCAAATTGCATTGTTGCTGTTGTTGTTGTTGCTGCTGCTGCTGCTGCTAATGGTGCTGGTGTTGGTGATGGTGCTGCCGCCTGGCGGGGTCATGCAACTTTAATATGTAAACAAGACCGCGTGTCTGTCTAACTGCTGTTGTATTGCAATGCATGTTACTCTCTCTCATTGAGGGTACGTCTGTCTGTGTGAGTGTGTGTGTGTGTGTGCACCGGAAGCAGACATGTTGTGACACTCTTTGACTTGACCTCGCCTCGGTACCCTCCACCCACCCCCCTCCCAAGCAGACAGTCAGACAGACACGAGCTCGAAATGTGCACGCGTGTCAATCAAGGCAGCCCAGCTGACATAATAACAAAACACAGACAATAACAACAACAACAAAAACAACAATAACAAGGAGTCACTCCTCGCAGGTAAACAAAAATTTGTCTGCAGCAAATACAACAATTTTTTCGGTTATGCAAAACAACGAGTACGAGAAAATTGTGACCCAGTTAAAGGCTAAGGCAAAAATTACGTGAGTGAGTCCTGTGCGATATGCGATATGCGGGTGGCAGACTGCAGACACACACACACACACACCCATACACACACACACACACACACATACACTATGTATACATAAATAGGAGCATGCGAATGTCTCTGTGTGTGTGTGTGTGAAGAAGACGCTGCACGTAGCGCACATTTCGTAATAACTTAATCGATGTCGGGAGCCGAGTCTAGAATTTTTAGTATATTTGAAATACCCTGTAGCCAATGAGCAAAGACAGGCTATTTGAACTATGAGAAGTAAAGCAGCAGCATAAATACATATATTACTAAACAATGTTTTATCGAAGGTATCAAAAATCGATTAATTTGTTTGTTAATATCGATTTTTGCGTTTATTTAGTATACGTTTTTAGGTCATGTTTGTATACATTTGTATGAATACTAGAAACTTACAGGGTATTGCTATCAATATAAATTGGCAATAGCTGATGGCATCATTAAAAATTAAGCTTGAGTTTGTGTATAATAGCTGGGAGTGGACAAATAATCGATAATAGAGCTGAGATGGTATTGATAGAATTATGTTATCGATAATTGGCTCGCAAGTCACGATATCGATATTATTACAAAGCTAAGCAACTAACAATATATAAACTTTGAGAGTGAGTGCAAAAGTCGCTAACGCTAACGCTAACAAGATCCATTAATAAAGATCAGTTGATAACAAAAAAATGGAAAATATAATCGGAAAATTTATGGAAATTGCACTCATAATCTTTTGCAACTTTTGAGTGCTCACCAAAATGGACTTTTAAGCCCTGCACAGTATTTTGGCTTAGTGTAGTTTACGAGCTGTTGTGCGTGGTATATGCCAGTTAAACTCGTTCGGCAAACAGTTTGCAAACCGATTTTTCAGCGTTGTCGTATTTGTAGTTGTCGTCGACAAAAAGCCTATCAAAAAGGTGGCTGTGTTTGGTTCCGGGCTAGCCGGGACTGCAGGAAGTTGGCAATATATTTGACTCACTGCAAACAGAGGCGCGACTGAAGCACAGGTCTACCTCCTTCTCTCTCTCTCTCACACACACACTCTCTCTGTGTGTTCCCTGGTGACAATTGTAGGCAGAAGCAGCAGCAGCAGCAGCAGGCAGAGTTTGGCAAATGTCGCCTGGCGACGAGACGAGCCTCGAGCTGAAACATTCAACGAACTGGAAGCAATGAAGGCTAAGTTGTTGCCGAGGTTCGGTCGGAAAGTCGCGCTGATAAGCCAGCAACAAAGTAGTCGGCACTCGAACTGCGACACACACACACACACACACGTACACACAACGATGAAAATGCCACAAAAGCCTGGCTAAAGCAACTTGCAACTAAACTGTATGCAACCATAAAATCGAGAACTGCAACTGAAGCCACTTGTAGTGAGCCTTTTTTTGGCAATAAATTTTGTCAACTCTCAAAAATGCCGGGTGACATATTTAGTTGTACTATTAAAAACGAAGACATATGAAGGGACAGCAGGCAGGGAAATGCTCGTTAACATTGAATACCCTTTAATTGCTGAGAGAAGTGTACATCAGATGACAAGACTTTTTGTTTTCCTATTGCATTAAGTCTAAATCCTATGAAAAGAGAGCCTCATATTCAGAGGCACTGTTGCAAGCTGCTGATTAACATAGCCAACAATTAATTGAAGCATCACTTTTTTCTATAACTAAAGACAAGGTACTAATGGGTTTCATATATTTTAAGATGAAGGAAGAAACAAGCTATTCCCAAAACATACCTAAGGGTATCTTTTGACAAGTACTTCCACAATTGAGTTGTTTCCCTAAAAGTCAATTACCATTGTTCTTAATCGTTTAACAAATGGGTACAGGGTATCCACTAGTTTTGCTCACCAGCTCTTTACACTAATTGCAGGTGTATAAAGAACTATTTAAGTAAAGCAGAACAGATAACTTAAATGCTTGAATCATTTATGGCTGCTATGGTTCATTAACTACCTGAATTGAATATTAAAAGAAGAGGCGAAAACGAAATTGTGGAAAGCAATTTGCTTTGTTTATTTAGATAAGCAATCAACTGGCAAACTTGAACGCACCTGAGCTTGAGTGCCAGTAAAACAATCTTGGGGCGCTAAATGTAATAATAAGAAATGCATCTCGAGAAAAAACTGAGGAGAACTGAAATATTCACTTCACAGCATTTGCGTGCGGCTAAAGGCCGAATGTAGCTTGCAGCCAAATCAATGCAGTCAACGTGGTGCGGGTGGGTAAACAGCACCTACTATAAAACCAAACTAGGCAACAGACAGACGGACAGACGGATAGACAGACGGATGGAGAGACAGAGCCAAAAGCAGGCAACAAAAGCAGGCAATATCAAGCAGAAAACTAGCAGCCAACTGCAGCAGCAGCAGAGGCAGAGGCAGCAGAGGCAGCAACAGCAACAGCAACGTCTGCAATTGAAAAGGGGCCCAAAAGACAAGGAAACGGCGCCCGGGACCGAAAACAACAAACACATAAAGTCGATAACCCGGTTGGGTGCCACCGGCTACAACCGAAATCCCCACAGATGTGTGTATATATATATGTGTGTGTTTATGTGTGTGTGTGTGTGTGTGTAGTTGTCGAGTGGCAGCTCCTGCCGGCATTGCCTTTTGTGACTCTGCCTCCGTGCTTCATATTTGCTCTACTGCTTTGCCTATTTTAGTTTTTAGCCTGCGCTTGCGACTTATGACTTTCCAGTCCAAAAAACCACCCATTTCTGTTTTTTGTTTTTTTTTTTTTTTTGATTATATTGGACTCGCTGTTTGTTGACATTCACAGCACTCATTAAACAACCGCTACATAGCTACCAAAAAATAGAGTTAAAACGTAGAACATTTTTTATATTTTTTTCCGATGAAGCAAACTCAAAAGGATATTTTGAATATGCGTATGTGGAGTGTTATTATGATATTAATAAAAATGAAGCTAAATAGTGCTTTTATAAATAAAAATATATTCGAATTTTAAATATATCGAATATCATTATCTATAAATCTCTACATCGAATAGCTCTTATAGTCATAATCTCCCCAAAAATGATTAGTTCCTGATTCCAAAATTGTTATCCTCACAAAACAGTTGTGTGCTTTATTTTGAGCATAATATTTTGTCGGATTATGAACAAACTACTATATCTGATGAGATTATAATATCATTAGGCTACCACACACTACAAAAATCTGATTGTGTTTCAACTGGATAATTAATTTCTTCAAAGAGCTAAAAACAATCGCATTTTGCGTGTACTTTTCGTAATGCGCTTAAAATTAACTACAATTTAGACAGTTCTCTCCCTCTCTCTCTCTCTCTCTCTCTCTGTATCGCTTTCTCCGTCTCTCATACTCTCTCATAATAAAAGCTGTTGTTATTGCATAATTTTAATGTGTCGTCCTTAATTTAAATGCTTCCGCTGCAAACACAGCAAAGCGCACAAGTCACCCTTGGCAACGTCACGAGATCCCTCGACATGGTTTGGAGTTCGTGCTTTGGGTCCTGCTGCCCATTTAACTCGGCTGCTACTGCCACTGCCACTGCTGGTGCTGCCACTGCTGGTGCTGCCACTGCTGCTGCTGCTGCTGCTGTTTCTGTTGCTGTTGCACGTCCTGCAGTACGTTTATTCCATTTTTGGTTGCCAAAAAATTGTCTATTAGTTGGGCCCGGAATGAACATTCCATGATAATGGCATATGACAAGCTTCACATGCGGTGGCAATCGACTTGCAACCACCGATGGCACCACCACTAACCCCCAACAACAACAACAACCACCCAAGGCCTTAATACGAGCAAATGCTTATTAATTTAAAATTTACGTTGCATGCATTTAGGCGGCCCAGGCTTGAAATTGCAAAATGCCACCAAAGGCAACGACAACATTTGATACTCGTACAAGTTAATTAATTGTTGCCCAGTGTGTGTGTGCATGTGTGTGTGTGTGTGTGTGTGTGTGTGTGCGTATGTGTATATGAGTGTAGTGAATATGCAGTGTCACTTATGTAAATATTCAAACACCTAAACGGAGACTGACTCCCCCAAAAGTTGAAAGCCAACATGGCAAGAACAAGACGACAAAACATAAAAATGCAAGTTAGAAAGTTGTTGCTGAAGCTTAACGGCTACGAGATACCCTGTAAACAATATTCGAGTAGAATCGCTTGTTTCCGCTTTAAAATGGTCTCAGCATAAATAATAAAAAAGAGCATAAATCAAATAGTGCTTATTCAACATTTGTTTGTATAGTTGCACAGAAAGAGACAGAAAGAAGGATACGGCTAAATCGTCTAATCACGCTGATCGAGAATCTATATACTTCATGGAATCGTAGACGTCTCCTTCAAAATTATAGTACCCTCTACAAGGTTATATAAACCATAACCCATCAATGCGAATCTGGAATCAATTCTTTCAAGTTGCTGTATCCAGTTGAAATATATTTTCATGGGTATCTAATTTAGTACAAGGATCGCAGGTCCTTTCACTGCACATACACAAATAGAACACGTCAATTAACGTAACTTTTTCTATATCCGCCCGATTAGACAATTCCTTTATTATACCCGCTCTGACAATCGCGGCAAAAGGGTATAAAAACAAGAAGAAGACAAGCGCCAAAGGCGCAACAACATGACCAGGACATTCACACACTCACACACACGCACCCACAAATGAATATATACATGTGTATATGTGAGGGAGTAGGCGTGGCAATATGGGCGGTGCGGCATGTGTGAACTTTTTAACCAAACTCGTGCCAAAGTCAACAAAACAGCGAACAAGGAGCCAGCTGCTGTTGCCGGGTCCTGCAAGTTGGTGGTGTTGTTGTTGTTGTTGCTGTCGCCAGTAGCCACTTGGACAAGTGCAGAAGGACATTAAATGCAGTGCAAAAGTCTAGGCAAAAAACGAAGGAAAAAAGAAGGAAAAGCTAGGCAGGAGAGCCAGGCACGACAGCCAGCCAGCCAAGCGAGGCAGCCAGCGAGGCGACCATCTATCAAAGCGGAGAAGATGCCTTAGGATAATCACATTCAAAAGGAAAATGAAGCGAGCTGCAAAAACATGACCAAAGATTGGCAGCAGGCAGAAGGCAGCAGGCAGCAGCAGAATCAGCCGAGGCAGACAGGAAATGTTGCACGGCAGAGCAAAGAAGCAAACAGTAAAAAAAGAAGAAGAAATAATAATAAAGGTGCTGGTTGTGAACTTTTGACTGATGGACGCACCAAGTCGTTGAGTGACTGATTGACTCGATGACTGACTGACTGACTGACTGACTGATTGACAGACGGACTGAATGTGGCGACAAACATTCATTTATTTTATTGACAATTTTTGCTAGTCCGCCTTTCAATTTTAACGAAGCTTGCGGCAAATTGTTGTTAACTGGCTGCCACTGCGTCAGCGACGACTGCATAAATTAATCAGGAAATCGAAGCAGCGTCAACGACACCCCTGCCCCCTCTCTCCTTACCACCGCTTGTAGTACGTCTCATAACTGTTCTATTGCCCTGCCACTGGCTTTGTCACCTGTCTGCATCCTGACGTGCTTAGCCCAGGATATTTCAACAATTTTTAGACGCAAAGATTTTTTAAAAAGTCACGCAAATATTTTCATCATCGTTTCGTTTCCTGATTGAATTCCGTCGCTTGCACGATTGCCCGTTTCCGGTTCCCCTCTCCCCCTTCATCAACAAACATTGTAATTGTATAAAAGACAAAATGGACTCTTGAAATAAAGCTAACACCAATTTCTAGTTCGAAGTTGCAACAATATAAAAATCCATAACTGAATTTAAATCAGTGATTTGCTATTCGCAGTAGAAAGTGATTTTTTTAATTTAATTATATAAATAATATTTACTGATATATTTGTATTATTATATATAGACTCTTGATGCTTAATAGTAATCAGAAAACTAATGCTTTAATCTGAAACTAACACCATAAAAAAAAAAAAAATTTGTTTATGCAAAATTGCATCTCTTTTGACAGCTTCTAAAGTTTTGACCCGTTCCTGGATGATCCTTTTGATCTTAACTTGAAGTTCGAGCCAGATGCGTTTTTGTACAGTTACTTACAGTCAAAAAGTCGTGGGGCACAAAAGTACAAAAGAAAACAAGTCGTAGGCAAATAAAGCAGCTGCTTTACAAGCTGTCTCCATTTTCATTTGCATGAGACACACCGACAGACAGACAGACAGACAGACAAGCAAACAAACAAGCGAAACAAACAGCGACAAACGGGAATATCGGCTGCATATTTATTTGCGCAAAGTATCTGTATCTGTATCTGTATGTGTATCTGTATCTGTGGCTGTATTTGAAACTGAGTTTAGCTGGTTGACTTTATCGCTAAGCGGCATCGAAATGTGAGCGATGTGTGCATAGATTTTCCATTTGTTTTTTGGGTTCCTTTGATTCTATTTTTTTGTTGCACACGTTTTTGTTGCATGAGTAATGGTGCTAGTGCTGCTGCTGCTGCTGCTGCTGCAGATGCAAATGTATCTGCGTATCTGAGCGCATGTATAAATAGTATTTCAGTTGAACGCACAGTCAAAATAGCGTGAAGCAAATCGAGGAGGCGGGAAGACGTTTGCCTTTTTGCCCATGGCACAAGTATTGTGTTTCAACAAAAATTTTTGTGTTTGTTCCACAAGTCGGCACACACACACACACACACACACACATATATATACACATAAATCTGCGGTGCAAAGAAATGTATGAGTTTTGAGTAAATGGATGTATTATTTCTATGAATTGAACAAACTGGCAAACGCTGACAAACTGACAAACTGACGGACTGACTGACTGTCTGTCTGTCTGTCTGATTTTGAACTCATCCGCATTGTTGTCGCCGCTGCTGCTGCTGCTGCTGCCGCCGCTGCTGCTGCCGCCGCTGCTGCTGCTGCTGTTGTCGCCGTCGTCGAGTGTTTTCCAGCGATAGCAGCCAAATACATTTTCAATGCACACAATTACAATTCAGTAAACTGCTTGCGAAATTAAAATTAAATTACTGCAGCAGCTGCTGCTCTGCTGCTGCTGCTCTGCTGCTGCTCTGCTACTGCTGCTCTGCTCCTCTGCTTTGCTCTGCCGCTGCTGCTGCTGCTCTGCTCGGCACTGGGGTGAAAAGTTCATTAAGTAATGCAGCATATAAGAAGTCTATATGCTCTTTGCCTAGTTGACACAAAAATGAATGACACAAAGCATGAGCAGGGGGAGGGGGAGGGGGAGGTCGGGGCAGATCTGGTTAGTCACACTTGGGCACATCATTAAGTAGCCAAGACAATCGTGCCAATCATTAAAAATCTAGAGAGGGGGCCAATAGAGACAGAGACAGAGACAGCGAGAGAGAGAGAGACAGGGAGAGAGAGTGAGAGCAGCGCACTGCAATGCGGATGTCAGGGCTGGAGCGGGTGCAGGGCTCCAGGGGGGGAGGGGTCGCTGCGTTCTCGTCTTCGTCATCATCTCAGTACAGTTATCAACACGTACGTTGCCAACGACGACCTGTCTAAGACAGCAGCCTCGAACTATTAGTTGCAAGTGGAAGTGGAACTGGGTGCAACATGTTTATAGACGCCCTAGATTAGGTCTTTGTCAGCACTTTTCGAGTATCCACTGTGTCTATGTGTGCGTATGTGTGTGTGTGTGTGTGTGTGTGTGTGCGGGTGGGTGTGCTCGAGTAGCGATAGCTGGAAAAAATCCAAAAGCATAAGCTTTGGCGCGAGTGGTTTGCCACTTGAGAATGCCTCAGTGCCTCAAAGCTGCTGAGCCGACGCTTGTTGTCTCAGTCTCTGTCTCTCTGTTTCTGTCTCTACTTGTTTGTTTCCGGCCACAAGAGACTCCAGCTGTTGCAACTGCGACAGTGCGTCCAAAATGGTTCCTGGCCTAAGCCTTACCAGACTCAGGACACAGCCTGAAGTTGCAGGCCGCCGCAGCTTGAAAGCGTTGCATGATCGCAGATTGTGGAAGTTGTTGCCGACTGTGATGAGTGGGTGTGGTGTGTGTGTGTGTGTGTGTGTGTGTGTGTGTGTGTGTGAAGTGTGTGCTAGGTGCTTGAACAGTGCACTAAGGGCATAATCGTTGAATAACCGGCTCACAAAAGAACTGCATTTGTCAGAACTCTACGCGGCTCAAGAGATTTAAAATCATTTCGAAAATACTACAAAACTTTATTTAAACTTATCAAAAACTTTTCAAACTTGCCGTTACCATTTGCAATGATCTTGCAACTAGTGCAACCTTCACATAATTGTTGTGCAACCATTTTATACCGATCTTAAAATCATTGATGCATTTTATAGCCAGTTCCTGACCATTTTTAATCGATCTCATAACCAGATCGTAGCTCTATATTGAAAGAAAATATTATATCGAAACATACTTTTCTCCAACGCTTCAGGTTTTCCATAACCGATTCATAAACATTCAAGCCGAATTTCAAAAATTACCCTTACCATATTTTCCTCTGCTGTTTTCCAATTTTTAAGTTTACCTCAAGCCAAATCCGTTTATATCCGAATCTATTTTAAATTACATTTAAATTAGCAGATTTCCCACTTTCTTTGAGAGTTTCAAAACTAATTGCTTTGTTTTGCTGATTTATTTGGAACAACGTGGACAAGTCTTTAATTTAAAACAAGATATTTCAGACTTTTGGCTAATTTACCAAGCCAACCAGCAAGCAAATGCCAAAAGCCAAAACTGACTACAAGAAAATAAAAAGAAAAAAAAACTGCTAGAAGAAAACTATAAAAATTAAAAAAGATTGAAGACACACACACACAAACACACACACACACACACACACCAAAATGGGTAAAAGATAACACAGGGCAGAGGGGGCAGCGGCAGAGAATAAAAAGCACATTCGCCAATTTCAAGTTGGGGCCACTATTGAAGAAGCCATTTGAAAATTTGAAAACATTTTTTGGCACAGGTACAAAAAACGTGAACGCGAACAGAAAAACAGAAAAAAAACAGAAGAAAAAACAAAAAAATAGAAAACCAGAAAACAACAGCAAAAAGACGAAATAAAGAGACAAAACCAAAGACCGCATTGACTCTTCAACTATTGCGGAATATATGAACGACATGAGTGTGTGTATGAGTGTGTGTGTGTGTATGAGTGTGTGTGTGTGTATGAGTGTGTGTGTGTGTGTGTGTAGATATGCGCTATAGGTTATAATATGTTAGCGTAATGCCGAGTGCCTTTCTGATGATGGGCGGAGCCAACAATTTCGCTAAACAAAAAAACACAAACAGGCGACAACAACACAAAAAGGCAATGCGGCGACTGTATCTATATGAGTGTGCCTGTGTGTGTGTGTGTGTGTGTGTGTGTGTGTGTGTGTGTGTGCGAGTGTGTCAGTCTGCTTTAGCAATGCGGCGGCGGATGTGTTGGTGGCAGCAGCACTGACTGCAACACTCCAACTTGGCCAAGCCGAGCATCAAAAGGCATCTTGCAGTTTGCCCCTCGTTTTTTATCTACTTTTTGTAGAATTTTTGGCCAGCGTTTTGAGTGGCCCTTTTGGGGGCATCATCAAATTTGGTTAATATGTGCCCAGAGTGAAGCCGCCTTTTGATTAGCCTAATGAAACTATGCGGCACAAGCCAGTGCCACTCCTCACCCTCCCACCTCCCTTTCAATATACACCCAGTTGCCCGTTGCCCAGTTTTTTTTCTTTAGTTTCTTACATCTGTGCAACTGCCGCCAATTGACGTCAAATTACGACGCTCTGCCGCCAGTTGCTGTTGCTGTTGTTGTTGCTCTTGTTGTTGTTGTTGTGTTCGTCATCGCAGTGTTGCCGGGGCAACAAAATCTCAAGCATTTCATCAATTACAATTTCAATTTAAACAAAAACGTTGTCGTCGTCGTCGTTCCTCGCATTCGATCGTCAAATAAACAACTCAAATGCATAATGAATCAATTTGTTAGAGCATTCAAATGGAGATGCGTATATTTGTATATATTTGTGAGTACCCGACATACATATATTTGCTGCATAATTGAATTGGGCCACACTCTAAATAAATAAATCAAACCAAACAAAATAAAGCACGTCAAGAAATGCTCGACTTTGAGACATGTTTTTGACTCTGCATTTCTTATGGAATCGGATCTGATATATTTGATACAATATACATACCGACGTATATCGATTTATATCGATAAGCGCGGAGTTCGCTCTGAGATCGGCTTGTTTATATTTTCTTTATTCTGACATTACTCAGTTTTTAATGAGTTAATCGCATAATATCAAATTTTATTTAAAAAATCAACTTTTGAAATTATAAATCAGCTTTTCATTTATTTCGAGTACCAATTTTTTCGGATTTTCCTCTGATATATCATAAGTGTTACAGATATAAATATTTCATATGTTTTTTTTTTTGTGCTGCATCTCTGGGAATCTTTGCGCAACAAAGAGAAAACTATTGCGGGCCACAGCTTTTCCGAAAGGGAAATGCCTGAAATAGATGCAGCTTTCACTCGAAATAAATCGCATGTTTTCCAGAGTTCACATGAAAGATAAGGGTTTAATGTGAGGCCAGCTGGTTAGCATAGCAATGTGAGCCCCTGGAATAGGAATATATATATATATATAACCATATTTAAATGCTAATTAGTGGCTGGCATTGGCAAATTTCGCGCAACTCGACTAATTTCTTGAGATTTACCACTCAATGCAGAAGTGGGGCAAGAAGACTTACCTGGACTGGTCTGCCAGCTGAGGCCGCCAATGAACATTTTGCTGTAACGAGCCAAGAAAAGAATAGAGGCATTAGCAATAGATATAATAGATACTATAATATACATATATATTTATATACAATATACAATACAATACTAAAAAAAGGAAGAAGATAAATGTTTATATTATGGACTGGCTAAGAAGCCACAGCAAACAACCGTCTGAGTTATGTTATATCAATGACGTCTCATCCGCCATTGTCGTCATCAACATGATTATGATTATGATGATAATGAGCAAAATCTGTGGCATTATCATCAACAGGCAGCAGTTGCAGCCACAGTTGAAGGTGGCTGGCTGACTGTTGTCTTCGTCATTATTTAAATCATAGAAAATAAGCCGCTTTCCCGGCATTGTTTTTCATGCTGGAAAATCTCCCAGACCCAGCCAAAAGCGACGTCGGCTTATAAAAAAAAAAAACAACAAAAACAAATAGAAAAGAAATAGCAAAAGAAGAGTGCAAAAACAAAAGCAAAATGCTGCCACTGCAACTGCAACAGCGACGACGACGACGACGACGACGACGACGACGACGACGACAATGATTATGAAAACTTCAACAAACTGCAAAAGAGCGCAACAGTGACAACAATGTTGCACAGCGCAGTGGAGGGGGGTTGTGGCAAGGGCTTGTGGGGGGGCTAGAGGTTATATGGGCGGCGTGGACTGTGGGTGGTTTTGGCGGCACAACGACACGAAAACGAATGTAAAACACACACAAAAATGCATAGAAACAGAAATTTGCAATGGAAAGCAAAATAAAACCAGAAAGAGAAAGAGAGAGAGAATGAGAAAGAGGGCACGTGAGTGCGGGAGAGAGAGAGAGACTGAGAGCACGAATGCAACTAAAACTAAATGAAAATGTTAATAAAATGTGCAACAACAGCAAACAGCAAACAGCAACAACAAACAATAACAACAAACAGAACGCCAAGTAAGCTCAAAAGAAAAACTAAACCAGCGAACGGAAGAAGCGTCAACAAAACACACACAACCAACAACAAAAAACCGTCCAAAAGGGGTGGGGGGGGTTGTTAGGTGCTGTGGCAACAAACTTTTTTTGTAGGCCCTGCAAACGCTTTAAATGACTTGGATGACGGCCAGTGTGAAAATGGGTCTAACCATTTACAGTTTGTTCCCTGCCGCACAATTTGTCATTAATCAGTCTATCGCAATAGTTTTGGGCCAAAAGCAAAACACTGGCAAAACCGTTCACAAGCAATGCTTTCAGTTATCCAAGAACCATTTTTCATTTTGACTTAAAATAATATAAAATATTTAAGCTTTGACACTTAATTGCCAATTAATTGACTAAGAAACTACCTGATTTGGCCACAATTAGAAACGTGATTCATTTGCAAATTTATTAAGGAATAAGAGAGAAAATTGCAGTCGGATGTAACCGACAGCTAAATACTCTGATACCATAATTTGTGTGCAGCTAAGAAATGCTATCCAAGTTTGCCTATCTCCTAAGATAGTAACCCTTCTTCGAGGTTTCGCAACTGTAGCTCTTAAATTACGGAAGATATGAGCTTTTCGAAAAATTGAAGACAAGGTTCCTAATAATTTTTCTACCAAGTTTGGTAACTGTAGCTCTTAAAAATCGGCATATGGGCATAGGTCGAACCTTCAAAATGTCATAACTTCGTCAAAACTCAACGCATTTTCAAAATCAAAAGCGTTTTAATCATATTCTGACCTCTAGATCAATCCTACATTTAAAGCTGAAAACGTTATTTTGGGTCGAAACATAAGTCAAAATTTTAGTCCGAAAATCGGAATATGGGCCGATATGGCATAGATCGAACATTCAAAGTGCCATAACTTCGTCAAAACTCAACGCATTTTCAAAAGCAAGGGCGTTTTATTCATGATTTGACCTCTAGATCAATCCTACATTTAAAGTTGAAAACGTAATTTTGGGTCGGAATATAAGTCAAAATTATAGTCCGAAAATCGGAAAATCGGCACATGGGCTTAGGTAGAACCTTCAAAATGCCATAACTTCGTCAAAACTCAACGCATTTTCAAAAGCAAAAGCGTTTTAATCATATTTTGACCTCTAGATCAATCCTACATTTAAAGTTGAAAACGTTATTTTGGGTCGGAACCTATGTCAAAATTATAGTCCGAAAATCGGAATATGGGCCGATATGGCATAGATCGAACCTTCAAAATGCCATAACTTCGTCAAAACTCAACGCATTTTCAAAAGCAAGGGCGTTTTATTCATGATTTGACCTCTAGATCAATCCTACATTTAAAGTTGAAAACGTTATTTTGGGTCGAAACATAAGTCAAAATTATAGTCCGAAAATCGGAATATGGGCCGATATGGCATAGATCGAACATTCAAAGTGCCATAACTTCGTCAAAACTCAACGCATTTTCAAAAGCAAGGGCGTTTTAATCATATTTTGCCCTCTAGATCAATCCTACATTTAAAGCTGAAAACGTTATTTTGGGTCGAAACATAAGTCAAAATTATAGTCCGAAAATCGGAATATGGGCCGATATGGCATAGATCGAACATTCAAAGTGCCATAACTTCGTCAAAACTCAACGCATTTTCAAAAGCAAGGGCGTTTTATTCATGATTTGACCTCTAGATCAATCCTACATTTAAAGTTGAAAACGTTATTTTGGGTCGGAACCTATGTCAAAATTATGGTCCGAAAATCGGCATATGCCAAATATGGGCATAGGTCGAACCTTCAAAATGCCATAACTTCGTCAAAACTGAACGGATTTTCAAATGCAAAGGCGTTTTAATCGTAGTTTGGCCTCTAGATCAATCCTACATTTAAAATTAAAAACGTAATTTTGGGTCGGAACATAAGTCAAAATTATAGTCAAAAAATCGGCACATGGGCAGATTCGAGGGCGTTACAGGCAATATACATATACAATTGGGGCGTCGGCGGTGAGCTCGGCATATGCCGATCTGTGAACGGCATCGCCAGCAACCTTCCAACCAAAATTGGTGACTGTATCCATAAAATTGTGGGAGATATGTAGCTTCACCGATTTGCGCAAATCGATTTTAACTATTTTCTAGCTCCCTAGTGGACGTAGGTCTCCAAACTTGGCACTGTGAGGGTACTCACAAGTATATGTTCCAAGTTTCAAGTCTCTATCTCTAAGGGTGTCGAAGAAGCTTGCTTTCATACAGACGGACAACCACCAATTAAAATACGCTTATACAACATTTTGGGGCATTTAGGACTGACATAAATCAATTATGATGCATTTAGATATCTGGGCATTTTAAAGATTGAATGCAGTATCCGTTTCTGGTTTTGTTTACGCAAATAACCGATTGCGATAGATAGATTCACATTCATATATTCAATATTATTATTCATGCGGCGTCTCGAATTTTATTGGGATTTTTCATATATTTCTTTTCAATTTTTTTTTTTTTTTGTGTGGGGGAGGAAAACGTGCGTGTGATTTGTGTGCAGTGCAACAAATTGTGCTCAACATTGAGATCATCCATCACATTTGATTTGCACTTTGTCGCCCCAAATGATGCCCCATTGAAGGCGAACATTCAATGGCGATGACTCTACTTGTGTATATATATATATATATGTGTGTGTGTGTGTGTGTGTTTGCAACATTGCATCGTCCCAGTGATCCGCAAAATATTTGTATTCATTTCATAATTTTTCAGCATCTCTGTCAACGTCTCACTCTTGATGGGTGTGTGTGTTTGTGTGTGTGTGTGTGTGTTTTTTTTTGTTTGTGAGTGGGCGAACTGCAGGTAACCTTCGTGCGCAGCATGACACTCCCCACCCCTCTCTACACTCCCAGCTCCCTCCCCGTCGAATGTATCCACTGTTGTGCGCTGCCCAATTGCGGCTGCACCAAATAAATGCGACCTTGTCCTACACTGGCAATTTGCGGGTGTGTGCGTGTGTGTATGTGTGTGTGTGTGTGTGTGAGTGTGCTGCTGCAGCTCAACGAACGAGCTGCGTGCTCGGAACTCACTCAGCTCGGAGCTCGGAACTCGCGCTGTCGCTCTGCTGCTGCCGCCGTCGTCGTCGCAGTCGCCGTCGCCGTCGCTGCCATCGTGTCCAGCTGCGTGACGCGTAATTGCCGCCTGGCCTGGCAAACAAAATAGCAAAAACCGAAAGCCAAACGAAAAGCAAAGTAACTAAGAATGCAAAAGTTGCCGGGCAGTGTTCGACTGACAGATACCCTGCACACCGAAACTTATTCAATGCGAATCTCTGTTATTTTTGTCATCGATTCCAACTTTATTTTACTTCTAAATTTTAGGCAATGAGGCATAAATAATATCATTTTTTAGTCTTTGTAGAGGGTATTCTAATTTTCATACGACCCTATAGGGTATACATATTCCTGTTCTGCATCACTAGTCGATTCGTTATTGTGATGCCCATAGAATCAATTCATGTTCCTTTGCGCACTTGTCATTTACAAAATACAAAATTCGGAATATTTTGAAAATGAAAATCAATTTGGTTTGGAAAAATTACTATGAAAAGCAATTGAAAAATAATTTGTAGTAGTTTTCATTATAATTCAACAATAATAAATTTAAGAACTTTAAGTTTTCAATTATTCTTTGCTGGCTAAAATACCATTCTCAGGCTTTCAACTGTTCCAAAAGCTGAATCGATTTAATTTAAGCGATTTTCATCTTAATGCTTTAATAAAGCTATTATTCGCTTAAAACATTCGTTGAGCAATTTGGCAAAAATCGTCAAATTTCAAGCAGCAGTTTTCAAAGTGATTTAAAGCCAAACTGCTGTAAAACGAGATAATAATAATAATTCAGAGATTACGCATACGACGCGTGCAACGTGCAACAAAAATCGCAGTCACTGCTATTGCGCTTTATTGTTGTTGTTGTTGATGTTGCCTATCTGGCTGTCTGAGGATATTCTCGAGGGCAATGCCAAACAACAACAACAACAGCAGCAGCGACAACAACAACAACAACAACATAAAGAACAACAACTTTGATGACGAGTGCTTTGTCTCTTGGGCGACGTCGATGGCTTCTAGTTTTTGCAGCTATTTACAGATTTCCCACAAGTCCGCACACATTACAAACACACACCCACGCACACACACACACATATGTCTCAAGTGTGTGTGTGTGTGTGTGTGTGTGTGTGTGTGTGGTGGTGTGTGTGGGTGTGTGAATGTGAATGTGAATGCGTGCTAAGCTGGCAGTCATAAACAAGTCAACGCAACATGTCCGATTAGTAGTGCAACCACCGACTGACATTTGTCACCAATGACGTTGCTGCCCACCCCTCTCCCCCTATCCCCCTATCCCCCTATCCCCCTCTCCACCCACTTTAAAGAAGATACTCAGCTGCGACTCGTACTGTCCGCCTCCGTCTCCAGCTCCGGGGCGGGTTTATTTCGCCTGGCTCGATTGCTCGGTCGCATTTGCCTGCATTACGAAATAATTGTAAAGCGCACGTCACTTTTCTAAAGACCTGCAAACGAAGCCTACACTCAGAGAAATATATATGTGTGACCTCAAATTATAAAAATAGTTTGATGAATAGAAGCCAATGACTAGAAAGCAGAACATAGTTTGTCCTTATTTAAATAACATTCATTATGAATTTAACAAAATAGAAATATTTAGTTTCCTATTTTGGAAAAATATCTAAAAACAATAACTTTAAATTAATAGATATAAAAAAATACTTTTTTTTTAATTCATGATCAGGTCAAGCGTTTCTTGTTTCTTATATTTAATCTTATATTTATTACTTATTTATTATTAAATGTTCAAAAACTAATATTTGAAAAATAAGAATTTTTGTTTTAGTTTTTAGGATTTGGTGCTTTCCAAGTGCTGATCCACGTTGCCAGTCCCACTAACCCTCAACCCTCAGCCCTTAGCCACTACACCTACGCACACACACATACACACACACACACACACTCGCACACACAGTTATACACTTGTGTCATTCATGCGCAAGTCGTCACCCATTCACGGCCTGGCTCTCTGCTGGCTCCAGCTCTGGTCGGGCTTTGGCTCTGAGCCTTGACGGTTTGAGACGACTCTGAGCTCTGCTGCTCATTGTGAAGCTCCTAGCACCAACCTCCCCGCTGCACCGCCTCCCGCGCACCACCCGCCGTTTGCCGCTTGTTTGCCATTCAAAATCCGTTCAGACTTTCTATGCACATAGAAAATTTGTTTCTCTCTCGCTTCCACACACACATTTGCATACCCCCCACCGCTCCCCGCCACCACCACCCTCGCATTCATGCTGTTTCCCTAGCGCTAGTTGACGTTTTTCTATTGTGGCTTCATTGTTGAATAGAAAAATGTGCAAAATAGTAACGAAAAAAAAAGAGTAAAAAAAAAAGAAAATATGTAGCGAGCAGCAAGAAAATAGCAAAACAGCAAGCGCAACATACGAACCCCCCCCCCCTCACCCGTCACCTCTCTGCAACTGCCCTGCTGCGGGGGGCAGGCACACGCATGCAGAGGAGACTCGACTCGTTGCGTGGACTTAACGCTGCCACAACACATGGAAATAAAAGTGCAGATCTTGTAACTTTAGTAATTTTTCACATGACAAATTATGTGGCCCAACAAAAGGGCGACGTCTGGAGTACGTGCAACATACAACCATTATATATGTTGCAGTTGCAAGTGCAACACAGATAGCAGCACTGGAGAGCGAAGAGTGATGAGTGGAGTAGTCAAAAGGCGACGAGCTGTGACAAAGCCAAACGGGCAACTGGGCCACAGTTATGCAAAGACAACTTGCAGATGGTCAGTTTGGTGTTTGGATTTTTTGGACTAGATAGGTTTAGATAAATAGAAGAGCATCCAATTCCCAGTTCATGTGCAATTGAGCGCGATGAAAGCAGAGCAGCAGAGGGGGAATTGAATTGAAAACCCGAAGAGATAACTTGGATTATTGATTATTATTCAGAATTGTCAATGCAGCTCTCCCTACTTCTCTTGATGCACTTGAAATGTTCAGAATTTTCATAAAAATATCTTCAAAAAGTATTTTGCAGCACTTCTTTTAACTCGCATAAATCTGAAAAATCAAAACCGATTTTAAAACTAACCTATCGTTGCTTATGTTTTGTCTGCTTGGTTAATTCTCCATCTTGAATCAAAGCCATTACAATTTTGCAGATAAAATAAACCTAATATTATTCAAAAACAGTCGGAAATTTGCAAATCAATTTACTTCTATCCACACAATATCACAGCACATCTTGTGTGGTGGCTATTAACATATCGATTCCCATCACAATGCATTTTGCAACACCACACAATTTATTTTTTCCACTCTCCTCCTCTCCTCTCCCACTCCCAGCTGGGAGCTTCCCTCTTCCACTCTCTCTTTCTCTCTCTCTCTCCCCCTGTTGGTCTTTAAGCAAATTATAAAAGGCTTTTTCAAGCGCCTGACCGCAAACCCAAAATGACCTGCTCGAGGGCATAACAAGTTTCTCATGCACTTGAGACAAGCACCAACATCAGATATATATAATACATATATACATACACACTTATATATATATGCCAGTTGTTCCAATTCCCAGTTACCAGTTGTTTGAAATTCGTTTGGAACAAGCTTTAATTGGCTTAAAAGAAGATTTAGTATATTCATCGTGAAGTCTCTTAAAATGCTATTTAGCTAACAACTTAGTCTTATTATAATAAAATTTTCTTTTAATTTCCTTTTTTCCAATATCAGAAAATCAACAGACAGTTTAAAAATCGTTAACCGAAATTAATCAATCTCAAATTCATAACCGGAATCAGAACTGAAATGTAACACTGACAAAACACCACTTAGCGGATCATATATTCTATATGTCTTACAAGTTATATATTGTTCTCAATTGAGTTTCGAAACTTTTGCCAAATCGAAACCGAATACCGAAAATTAATTTGAAAAGGGGCCCTTCCACTTCGTCTAACTGCACAGGAACCCAAATTCGTTTCCGTCTAACACCTTGCTTAAAGTAAGTTTAACCAATTGAAACGTGGCCAGCTGCCGTTTGTGGCAAGTGTATTTGAACTTCGTTACATGATGCACACATGTGTAATCTTGTTTACAATTCTTTCTTAGGTTTTCTCTTACACACGCACACACACACACACACACACACACACACACACAGATTATCGTATGGTAAAGTCAAAACGTCCGATGACTATCATATGCGGCTATCAACATCATCATCAAAATGCGGCAACAACAACAAGAACAACAATAGCAATGGGAGTTTGGGGATGGATGATGAAGAGTTGCTGCAATTGCATCGTGGTTACAACCTATTTGTGTGCGAGGGTGTGCGTGTGTGTGTGTGTGTGTGTGTGGCAAAAGTTGCGACATGGACAAAACTAAAAACTTGAAGCACTTGCAACACTAGAATGCTAAAGCATAAATATGTTTGCCCGACAATTGTCTGGAGTAGGCGACACATTCAGGCCGAGGGGGCATTGGGTTGGGTTAGTGGAATGTTCTACGTAACACAACTACGAGCAATGCGAGGGGGTAGGTGGGTTGGGTTCGCTGGGTTGGGAGGTTTGGGATTGTGGTGCTAAAGGAAAGGTGCCAGACAAAGGCCGAGCCGCAGCGTCTAAATGTTGAGCTCCGGCAATGTTTTATATGCACAGTTAGATGGCCATGGGAGATGGTAAAATCGCTGCTCCCAATCTGCCACACACACCCCCACCCACCCCGCTGTGTGTGTGCGTAATAGAAAAAGAACTTTTACAGTTGCATCGATTTAATCGTGCGGAAAGCTAAATACACCAACTACAACGGCAAGTAAAGTTGGGTGGGGCTGAGCGGATGGTGAGCTGCGGGGGATGGGTGTTATACCGGCGACTTCGTCTGGAGCGGCACAGGGTGTACCAGCCACAGAGCCTAAATTGGGATACGCTTGGTTCGTTCGTTCGTTCCACGGGCATTTGGCTCATTTAAAGCAATTCTGCTCGTTTTGCCCTACTTGCAATTTATGTATAATGAATATGTCTGCGGGTGTGTGGGTGTGTGTGTGTGTGTGTGTGTGCTGCACTTTGCGCTTGAAAGGATGCATTGTACCAATGTCGGCGATACATTTTCTTAGACCACAAGATAGAGCAAAACTTTTTTTATTTGCGGTTTTCTTTTCCTTTATTTTCATTTTCCGTCTATTTTTTGTTTTTTGTTTTTTTTTTTTATTGCGTAATCATAAGTCGTAGCGGTTTTTTGCGCCGTGTCCGGCAGCCGCGTCTTGTAGGCGGCGGCATACGGGCGACCAATAAAACGTAACCGACCCCCTCATTTTCTAATAGCGGCTTGCACTTGCTAAGTTTTGGATATATTTCCTTCTGTTGGCTGCTGCCAAAAGTTATGACTGCATTTAGCAGAAAAGGCAAAGGGAAAAGTTTTTTTTGACTTGCATCTGATTTGAAAAGGGTAATGTAAGTAAATATATATGTATATGCATATATGTGTGTGTGTGTGTGTGTGTGTGTATGTGTGTTCTTCTTTCAGGCCAAGTATTATAGTGCGCAATTCAAGCGATGCCTGCGAATCGAGCCTGTCAAGTTGCGCCATTTTAATCGAACTGTTTACCCAAAAGTGCAGCTAAAGCAAATGAAAAGTTTCACAAATGCCGTCTCTTTATCTCTATCCCTATCTCTCACTCTGTCTCTGTCTCTCTATCTCTCTCTCCTCCTGTGAAAGAGATTGTAAATTGAATTTAGATAATGTCAATTGGATAAAATGAAGTTTCTGCTTGCGGTTGCAAAGTGCACGGCAAAGAATTGGCAACAGCAGCAACAACAGCAATAACTGTAACATAACAGCCTTATTTAAATGATACCAAAAACAAATATTAAAAGCTGAGTCTTAACAGCAGCTTAAAAACGGATTTGATTTGCTCAAAAGGCAACGTTAAGCAGGGCTTTAACAGCCACAATAGCATGCAAAACTTTACAGTTTGATGTATTGTTAATCCTTAACAGCAGCTTAAGAACAGAGTTCTGTTAGCTAAGCTTGAACAATCAGCATCATAAAATCCCAGGCAAGCAGCCTTAACAGTGACATGTTAAGTGGCACACTGTTAAATTGTAATTGGCCATTAAACATTTGTAAACAACAACGGCAATCGCATATTTAAGTTAAAGCTAATTTATGCACATGACTAACAAACCCATTTCGGAAGCATACTAAAAGCAAATCACAAATGCAGCACGAAATTTAAATGGACGCAAAGCAAAAACGTCGGCAGGCGACGTTGTATACATTTGTATTTGCTTGCACATGTGCAATAATTGCAATAAACACACTCTCACATACACATACATATGTATATACAATGTACATTGAAGCACTTTGTAAAAGCCAATCAATCCATGCTTTAGCGCTATTAATTAAATCACTTGTGGGATTTACTCGCATAAAATATATGACGCTGCCGAATCGCCAACAGTTGCTCGACTTGCAGGAGTTGCCAACTGTTGTTCTCGCTCCTGTAATTGTTATTTAAATACATTGACGATCGCTTTGCAGAGTTGCCAACTGTTGCTCTCGTTCTGTTATAGTTATTTAAATACTTCGCGGATCGCCTGCAGAGTTGCATAACAGGAGCAGGAGCTGCAAACTGTTGTTCTCGCTCTGTTATCGACATGCATATTTGCAAAACAGGAGCAGGAGCTGCCAACTGTTGCTCTCGCTCTGTTATCGATTCATTGATCGACTTACAGTGTTGCAAAAAAAGAGCAGGAGGAAGCACCAAAACAGGCGCCAATTCTTGTGTTTGTTTGGTGCAAACGAACAAACGTCAGCCTGCCACTTTGCTACTAATGGCTGACCCTTTGGGCACAAATTGCCAACGGTCTCATTATGCATACAAAATAAGAGCTTATTGGGGAGGCAGACAGACGATGCGACGGCGGTCATACACAAAATGACGACGACAATATGGAATTGCGCACACAGCGACACAAAATCATTTGAAAGCAATTACAGCGGCCAATCGCCGAAGGGGAACACGAAAGGGGGCTAAGGTTGGGAAGGGGGTGCTTGGGCAAGTAGCGACCGTCAACCGTGTACAATGAATCAATTTACGAAACGAAACAAAGCCACAATTACAAGCATATACATTGGCATAGGCATGAGCAGCATAGACGAGCGACAAGAACAAAACGAGACAATTACGAAAAGAGCAGCGAGTGCAATTGCATTTCCAATTGCGAACTTTTTGCATTTGCACAGTTTTTTTTCGGTGTCCCAAACATACGCGCTAAATGATGATGCCCGGGCTAAGCCGAAAACGACTACAGCAACAACAACAACAACGACAAATGAAAAACGACGACGACAAACCGCAATGTTTGCGACACTGCGCGCCGTTTTTTTTTTGTTTCTTGTGTGTCTCTTAGTTTTTTTTTTCTTCTTCTTGGACCCGCGTGTCAGTTGTAATGGATAATTGTCGAAGTCGCATGCCATTCGTACCTCATTTTCCTTATACCCTGTAACTGCGCAGGTTGGTCTTCTTAGATAGCGCGCAGAAAGAGATCACAGAAACTGCTACGAAAAAGAAGAATCGTTCCTATCGACCAACCTCCACAAAACTGCTTCAGAACACTTTGCATATATACAGCAGAAGATGAGCTTTTGATCACTCACGTTTATTATTTTTCCTGTTGCCCAACACTTTTTTATTACATCACTTTGAAAGTCCGAAAAAATTAGTATAAACCACAGATTTGAACATTTTTATTAGAAGAAAAAATTCATTTCTTAAAATTAATGAAGCTAAACTAGAATTTTCTTTTGATAAAATGAATATAAATAAATAATCTACATTTGTTTATTGAAATGAAAATTATAAACATATTTTGGAGGAAGATAACGATTTAATCTTATAGATCTTAAGTCGATCTGTTACATTTAAAGGCTTTTTTTAAGTTTTATTCTTGTAAAATATATTTATATAAAATGTAAAATTGATCAAAAAATCACTAATGCCTTACAGGGTATTCGGAACGTGCATCATTTGTGCTCACGGTACGCCTCTCACTTGTTGTTGCTGTATTTGCACTAAAAATACATTGGCAAAGTGAATTGTATTAATAGCAGGGCATTTATTTAGTTATTTCTTTCTATGTTGTTTTGTTTTATATACCTTATTTGTTTTTTTTTTTTATTTATTTTTTTATTGCTCATTTCTTTGGTTGTTGGTTCGCATTTGTGTTTATTTACTTTGCCATTTTGCGAACGTTGCCAGCAAAATTCTTTTTTTTTCGGTTGGCCCTTCAAAAGATTTATAAAGTAGCCGGCTATAAGTGATGGGGATGTGGGGGCATGTGGGGTTAAGAGGCTGTTGGTGGATTGCAGAATCTGAATAGGACGTCCAAAAATTACTGAGCCGTAACGCTCTGCGATCGCCAAAACGAAAGAAACTGTATGAATGGAATTGTAGTCGCGATATTTGCACAAAACTTGCACAACACACTCAGAGAGTGTGTGTGTGTGTGTGTGTGTGTGTGTGGTGTGTGTGTTAGTGTGTATATCTTAGCAGCGTCATCAAAAGGTATTTTACATTAATTCAAGATTTATGCATTCACCAAGATTTGCGTTAGGTGCTGCATTTGCCATTCGCGCCGCCACTCGCTGTGCCCCAATGTTGCACCTGCCACCGTTTTGCGTCTGCGTCGATTTGGCTTGGAGCTGCCAGCGCAGCAGGTGATCCATTTCTTTCTTTCTTTTATTATTATTTTATTTCTTCTTTTTGTTTATCCGGTGGCTTCTGCTGCGCCTCTGAGCCTATTTTTGTTGTGTGAGTTTGGCAACAAGATGTGGCAAGCGTTCTCCGCCTTCCCTTTTTTGGGGTTAGACAATTTGCAGCGCTTCGATAATAGATATATATATATAAAAGAGCATATTACATATGTGTATGGATGTGTGTGTGTGGAGACTGCAAAATTTATAGGCTTTGCGTGTTCAATGGGTTGTGACGACGTCGACGACAGCGAGATGTGGCAAGTCCATACGGCAAGTCAACATTAACAAATGCCATCTTCACAGCAACATGGAATGGAAAGCGGAGCAGTTGCAGTTGCGATTGCTGATTATCAGTTGCAACTACCAAATAAAGAGAAGCAAACACAATTCAAAATATTGAAGTGGCCAAAAACAACGCTTCAAAAGACTTCACATATTTTTAGATTCGCAATGCAAAGTTTTCTTTTGGTTTTCTAAAAACAAAGCAGCAAGAAGAATAAATTACATATTTATGATCGATCTGCATGAATAGCTGAGAATATTTTGTCAATTCTCTTTTAAAATAGGCAGATCAAGATTACATTACCTCATCGATAACTTTGCCGATTATCGATAAGAATCGTTTTCCCTTATCAATAGAAAACACAATTTGAAGCATATATCTTTCTAATTTATATACAATACATAGACATAATATTAGCTTCGTGGTATCTCCTTGTCTCTCAACTGAAGCATTCTTATTTATTTTATTGCAAAATGTAAAGCTTTTAGCTGTTTCAACTAAAAGACTATTGTAAGATCATAATTGGTCTATAAATATCCCTAAGTGCATTATAAAACGTTCTAAATTTTAAATAAATCTAATGCACAGTACTAATGGTTTTTTTCTACTCAAGTCTATTTTCTTAATAAAATAAATCTGTTCAAATCTTATGGCGACAGTTTGTATCTTCGTCGTTTTCACATTCTCGCGATATTTTCATGCATTGTTTATAAATGATTTCTCGCAATTCGCTTGTCACTTGTCAACGAAATTGTTATCTTAATTAGACCATTTTCGCGCCGCTGAAGAACGCTATAAATCGTTGTTCCTTAGCTTGGACTAAACAGCATAAAAGAAATACTTCAAATAAGCGATTGAACTACTTTGATTGACCTACTTTGTTTGATTGTTAACTATAGTTTTGAAAAGGCATTGATTTTGATTAAGTTGTGTCTTTGGTAAGTTTTAAATACACGTATATGCTTTTTTTAATCTAAATAAGCAAATATTATCATAGTTTAAGAAAATCATAACATCATTAATTGAATCGGGCTAAATGATTCTTAGTAATGACCAGATGTGCATTCTGCATTCTTCAGAGTAAATCTAAATTCGAACTATAGCTAATTAATGCAGACCGCTTATAACGATTATATTAGGTATATTGGATATTGGATATATTGGATCGTTCAATTGTTCCCATGAAAGCTACTTAATATATTAGTTCGATCTTGATGGTTTAGAGTCAAAATGTTGGGACGATATTTATAACTAATGTGTTGAGTTAGGACAAATTTTAAAACAAAAAATGTTTTCATACAAGAAATCATAAGGGATCTATATATCGATCTATAGTGATCGAATTACCCTAATTTTAATTTAGTATATAATTAAAATTGCAACTATACTACGTACACAGCTTAAGCAAGATAACTCGAAAATATGTTTAAAAAATTACTATATTTGGCTATAACGACTCGACTAGTGATGCTGATCGAGAATAACCATATATTTTTTCTGGAATATAAGAGAAATCGTTCAATGCGCTATAAAATCGATGACAGCTTAATAATGCCCCCAACAAGGTTATATAAAAAATAATTTAGATACCTTCATTTCATAAAGATATTTTACATTTCACTGGGGCATTTGTTGCACCTGTTCATTTAGATTTCACACTTCAAACTCATTGTCCCACTCTTCCTCTCTCTCAGTCACTCATTCACTCTCTCTCTTACTCTTTATCTCTCTCTCCCTCTTGCTCTGATTTGTATTCATTTTCAGATTTCAGTTGGCCATCATTTGCCATTTGTCATTCAATTTTGTTTGTCTGACTTGCGGACAGTTTGCGTGCCCAAAAACAACAAACAACAAACAGACAAAAACAACAAATACACACACACACACACACATACGCACACATACGCAGAGAGAGATAGAAAGAGAACTGAATGCAAATTATGAGCAATGCAGCTTTGCAATTAATCTGCTGCATATGACACCGCAATCAGAACTTAACCCTTTTTCAAGTGGAGGGCAACAACGATAATCAAATGTTGCAAGAGTGGAGGACAGGAAAGGACAGACAGGGTGTGGGGGGCAGAGGCAGGTTGGACTGTTGCAGTTGGACTGCAGCAGCGCACTAAAGCACTACTAAACTCAATGGCTTTAATTGAATTTTGATGTCCTTAGCAAATTGTTTTCTAATTAGTTTCAGCTCAGACTCCGAGCAGGAGGACTCATCCTGCTTTTGCTCCCGCTTTGGCTTTGGCAGTGGCCCATCGAGTTGAGTTGACACAGAAAAACTTTCTGTCAACAGTCGCTCTCGCTCTGTCTCTCTCTGTCTCTGTCTCTCTCGCACATTTTCTCTTTCTCTCGCTTGCTCTCTGGTGGCACTTCAATAATGACAACTTAAAACTAAAACAATTAATGCCACAAACCCGACACTTACCCAGGATCATTGGGCACCTCCGAGGGCGAAACGGGTCCCAGCTCAGTTTGCTGTTGCTGCCCCTGCTGCTGCTGCTGTTGTTGCTGTTGCTGCTCAATCTTGATGTCCATGTTGGCTGCTGCTTCTCTGGATCTATTTGTGTGTGTGTGTGTCTGGCTAATGTCCTAAAAACTGTTGTTGTTTTTGTTGCTGTTGCTGTTGTTGCTGTAACTGTTGCTGCATTTGTGTGTGGGAGAGAGGGGCAGTTTTCGACGGGGGGGAGGAGGAGTAGGAGTTGTAGGTGTCTACGCTAACTAAGACTGTGACGGCGCCTCCAACAACGGCGACTCCGACGACGACTATCAATCAATCGTCGCTGCTTTAATCATTGACTCTGGCTGCTAATTCGCTACTTGAACCGACGCTCGACGCTCTTTTTACTTCCATTTGGCGTTGTTGTTTTTGCTAGCGTTTTTTCTTTGCTTTTTTTTTGTTTGTTTCATTGAAAATCAAATTGTTTATGTGGTTTTTTTTTTTGGTTTTATTTTACTTTTTTTTTATTGGTTACATTGCGCACTTTGAATCACATTTCTGGTTTGCTGCAGGCCACTTTTGGTTATTTGAGTTGTTTTAGAAACGTTGCGTTAACTGTTGTTGTTTATTTGTTGGTTTTTTTTTTGTATTTTTGTTTATTTATTTTAAATTCTAAATTGAAGGCAACATATTACTGTAATAAATTTAGTTTATTAAACCTGAAGCGCCTAATGCAATTATTTTTCGAAAAACACAGCTGGTTTAAATGATTTGGAACGTCTCATCGTAAAATCCAATACAATTACAATGCAATCTTGAAAGGCAAAGATTCGAATACATTCGAATATAAATTCGACGCTGCTTGCAAATTATTTTCTATTCCAAGTTGCTCGAAATGCAAATCAAGTGCAAAAAGGTCTTCAGTTCTGAACATATAAATTATTTTGATGTTTGATGATGAAGCAGAAAGATCGTTTCTTTATTTCTTGTTCTTTTTTTTCAGACAGCAGAGCTGCGTAGAAAGTTAAGCATCGTTTTTCTAGCTAGTAAAAAAGCTAAAATTGTCTCTAAAAAATACCTGTCAACTCTATGGAAAAAGGATTTTGTGCTTCTCAATTTCAAAAGAGCTTTCGTCAAGATGACCTTTTTTACAGAGGTGGAATTGATTGAGTTTGTTGTTGATCGCCTATTGGCTAGAATTACATTTAGGCGTTTGATAAATTTAAAAAGTGTCTCTCTCTCTCTCTTTAAGCTGAGCTTTAACTTTTAATCTTTTAAGCTAGGTATGATAAATGATTTTCTACGTTAAGGATACACGCATAGATAAATCTGTGACAGGCTTTCGATGGCAAAATGAGAGAAAAATATACGCAATGTTAGTAAGCAAAAATAAATTCGCTTTTGTTGTTTGGTTATTTGCCATTGTTTTCAATACACGCCTTGATCTTTCCCACACCCACACAAATACACACACACGCACACACAGCAGAGTATTGCATGCAATGGGGACAGCGTGTTGACTACCAACCCCTTCACCCCTCCACTCCAGACACCAGAACTATAACAACAATAAGCTATAATAAAGCGCAGCATGCAAGCGACAGAAACAGAGCGAGAGAGAGAGATGGGGGGTAAGGGGTGGTGGGTCTAGGCAGTTACGGTACATGCACCGTTACAGCGAGAGCAGAAGTTAACTGGCGGCGGCAGCAAACACGTGACCCGACAACGGCAATTGCGACAATTGCCAGAACAAAATTCGCTGCGAAAATCAAACTATAAAAAAAAAACAATGCATGCTAAAAACGATCGACAACAAAATGGTAGCTGCAGGAATTTGCCGCCAGCTGGCGCCACGATCAGAACATGAGAAATACAATGCCTGCCAGTGTGTACACATTTGCAGAGTTTAAGCTCCTTGTGTTATTGTTGCCTGGCTTTTGCCGGCTAGCCGCCATTTTGTACACGTGCGATCGACAACACTTCATTTTGTATGTATGTGTTTATGTGTAGATGTGTGTGAGTGTGTGTGTTTCCGGCCTAAAATCAAATCACAATCTTTGAACGTACACACACACACACAAAAGCATACAGACAAGTTGCAAATTGTGTTTGTCGTTGTTTGTAATTAGAATTGAATGCCGCGCACTTTTATATAATCGTCAATTTTGCATTGACACAATGCCCCCCAATGCAAAAAGCCGCCTTAAAAATAAACAAAGTGTTTTTGTTATTTTCGCTGCTGATGTTGTTGTTGTTTATTTGCCTTGCACGCACTTCACTTGCAACTGCAACGAGCGAGCTGAAATTATTATTATGTATTTGTATTTGATTGCAATTGCAATTTGCTGCCTGCTTGCTTGGCTGCTGCTGCTGCTGCTGGTTGCTGCTGCTGCTTGATTTTTGTCCGCGCACACGAACGCGACAACCAACAAGACGACACTGAGACACGGCTAACGGCCAACGGCAGCCAGCCCCAAACAACACACTGACACCGACAGCGGCAGCAGCAGCAGCGCCGGCAGAGACAGCAGCAGCAACGGGTCACAGTAGCACACTGCATTTGTATTAGTTGGTAGTAGTACCTTACATGTGTGCTTGTGTGTGTGTGTGTGCATGTGTGTATAGTTGAGCAAAGCTTTGCGGCGACGTCGGCAGAGACTGTGCAAAACATTTGTACACACTGCAGCTAGCCGGCTGCATCATGCCGAAAAGCCAGCACAGCTGATAAGTGATAAGCAATGCACGGAGAGAAAGAGAGAGTGTGTCTGCCTGTGTGTTTGTGAGAGAGTGCGCCTAACAGAGCGGAACATTTAAAGAGTGTTTCGGTTGACATTTAAGAGCGCGACATGAAGTTGCGATGCTCGGTGCGTTTGTGTTGAGCTTTTAAAGCTTACGCTGGGAATTATTGTCGAAAGAAAGCGGCTAGATTTGTTAGCACTAATTTCGAAGTAAAAAAACAGTTTTAATAAACCCAAGAAATAAATGGCAACCATTTGAAAGAACAGATTGGATCGAAAATATTCATTAATTTAAAGTCAGAATAAAATAAATTAGAAAATCATACATCTAATTTTATTTAATAGAAATGTCCAATTTCTGAATTTCCCCATAATCATTGTATCTTTTTAATTGTGTAATCCCATTGCTGCCCAAATAAAGAATCTTTTTCTTTGTTTTATTATTTTTTTTTTCGAAAAATTTATTGTTTTATTTAATTTTACATAGTAGTTCGTTTTGAGTACGGTAAATTTAGCTCTGCACGGCAAAAGATAAAACTGCTCGGAACAACTGTCAACGATGTAAAATAGTGTTGTAAAGCGGTTCGTTTTTGGGCGTATTGTTTGTAAAAAGGGGCTGGGATTGGCATGAGGAAGAAGGGGGGATTATGTAGAAAGAGAGAAAAGTTTGTGAATGGAAGTTTAAAGCACGTCGTGAATAAAGCGACCAAACGTCGGAGGATTTGAACGACATTTACTATCTGCAACTATTACTACAACAAAAACAAAAACAGCTGTCTAAAAAAACAAAAGTGGAACCTTTAGCATCATGGATCTAGGTGGAGGCCGTTGCTGGCTTTGTGGGTGACGTTGGCGGCGTTGCGTCCGTTGTGTCTGTCCTGCTGGGCTCCTCCTTCTCCTTGTTCCAGCTCTTGAGACCCTCGGGCAGCGTGGTGTCCTCCTCAAAGGAACCTGTGCCCTCGACAAACTCCTCGTACGTCGACTTGTCCTTGAAGGGACGTGGTCCGAGCAGCTCGATCATATCGTCGCGGGACAGCACCTCATTCTGGAGCAGACGCTCCGCAACAAGACGCACCTCGTCCTTGTGCTTGACGAGCAGTTCTGTGGTCGCAGTATGCGCACATTTGATAATCTCCCGGACTTCACTATCGATGATCATGGCGGTGTCCTCGGAGTAGGGCTTGCTGAACACCGGATCACCCGATTGGCCCACATCGAAGCTCACCTGACCGACCTTCTCGTTCATGCCGAAGCGCACCACCTGCGAGTAGGCGATGTCCGTGATCTTCTTCAGATCATCCTGGGCGCCGGTCGTGATCCGATTGAAGAACAGCTCCTCGGCCACACGACCGCCCAGTGTCATGCACATGCGATCGAAGAGCTGCTCCTTCGAGAGCAGATAGTGATCCTTAGGCAAATACTGGGCATAGCCCAATCCCTTGCCGCGTGGTATAATCGAAACCTTTAGCAGTGGATCGGCATGCTCCAGGAACCAGCCGGCAACAGCATGTCCCGCCTCGTGATGCGCCACCGTTCGTTTCTCCTCCGGTGCCAGGACATTCGTCTTCTTCTCCATGCCAGCGATGACACGTTCGATGGCCTGCTCAAAGTGCTTCAGCACAATTGAATCCTTGGAGTCGCGGGCGGCTATTAGTGCCGCCTCATTGCACACATTGGCAATGTCGGCGCCGGTGAAACCGGGTGTCAACGCCGCCATCTTACGGGCCAATCCATTCTTGTCCAGTTCAGTCTTCAGTGCGCCCAGATGCACCTTAAAGATGCTCGCACGTCCCTTAATATCAGGAGCGGGCACATAGATCTGGCGATCAAAGCGACCGGGACGCATCAGTGCCTTATCGAGGATGTCGACACGATTGGTGGCGGCCAGCACCACCACATTAGTGGTGGTATTAAAGCCATCCATCTCGACGAGCAGCTGATTCAGTGTATTCTCCTGCTCCGAATGGCCGCCAAAGGTTTTACCCCCACGCTTTCGACCCACCGCATCGATCTCATCGATGAAGAGGATGCACGGCGCATGTTTCCTCGCCATGGTGAACATATCCCTCACCCGGGAGGGTCCAACGCCCACAAACATCTCGAGAAACTCGGAACCGGAGACGGTGATAAAAGGCACATTCGCCTCGCCAGCCGTCGCCTTGGCCAGCAGCGTCTTGCCCGTGCCAGGTGGACCTGTGAGCATAGCGCCCTTGGGTATCTTGGCACCCAAATCGATATACTGTTGCGGATTCTTCAGGAAGTTGACAAACTCCATTATCTCGATTTTGGCCTCCTCACAGCCGGCAACATCCCTATAAGTAAAGCAGAGATTGGTAATTGGCGGATAAAAAGATGTGTTGCAGACTCACTTGAAACCGACGCCAATTTCTGTGGGATTAATTAACTTGGCCGTGGACTGCATGACGCCGCCAAAGAGGCCGCCGCCTTTGCGTCCACGTCCACCTCCCATCATGTCCGCCGACTTTCTCATCATGTAGACAAGGAAGCCGATGATCAGCAGCGTGGGCAGCAGACCCGTCAAACTGGATGCCTCCACCTCGTTCCGATAGATCACAGGCACAAAATTGATGGACTCCACGCCCTGCTCCGCTTGAGACGTCTCCAGATTACGCTCAAACGAGTCCACGCTGCCAATGTTAAACCAGAGGACACCACTGCTGCTCTGACTGGGCAACAGACGGACGCGAACCCACTTCTTATTCACCACCTCCAGTTTCTCAACGACACCCTTGGTCAGATAACTAGAGAATAGGCAAAATTAACAATTATTATATAATCGCAAAATAAATAATGAATTAAAAATGATGAAATTCGCCAAATGCGCTGATGAAATAAAATAAAATAATCTGCACTTGTCACCTGTTGACAAACTCCTTCCATGAAATCTCCTTGTAGCCCATCTCAAAGAAGGCAAAGGAACCAATGAGAACAACAGCTCCCAGTGCGCCAAATAGAATCCACCGCTCCCGATCGCCACCGCCACCCTCGCTGAGTGGACGGCCGCCCGGCGCACCCGATCCCCGAGCACCGGGACCACGTGAACTATTGCTGAACATGCCGAAATTCCAATCCGACTTTGTCTCACTTGCTGTGCTCGGCTTCATCGCAGGTGGTTTGGGTTTACTGCTGCTGCTGCTACCGCTTTGTGTTTTACTGCCCGAGGCAGATTTTTGTTCCGCCTCGGCAGCTTTGGGTTTTGTGGACTTGCCACCGGCTTCGAAATACTTCTCAAAACCCTTGGGCGGCTTCTTGCAAAACATTTGAAACTGTTCCACAAGGTAACGCATAAGCGGTGTCAACTCAAAGCCAGCTCCTCGTTGTAACTGTAGATTATTTTGTGAGAAGAGATACAAATCTTTGACAACTATTCCATACGCACCTTGTCTGTAAGGCCGCCGTGTGAGTAGCTTCGTCTCATTAGGCTCTTCATGGCCTGCGCCGAGTTGAGCAGCCGGAAAGCCATCTTGCTCTTTGGTGGAGCGGGCACGCGGTGAGGCGGGGAATCGGTCAGATGTGTGCTTTGAATATTCGCTTTAGGTTAAATAACAAGAGCGCAACGTTGGAGCGGCGGCAATTTGATTGTTTTGGCTCCACTCTGATAATTTGGCAACCTATTTGATTTTACCAGCTAGTTTAGTATGTGCGTAATTGACGCTTCATGTAGCACAATTTTTTTTAAAGCTTATCCGGTTTAAAAATATAAATACAAAATGCTTAGGATTTTATGTTGGGCTATTGTGAAATTTCGATTTTCAGCTAATAGTTGAAGGCAGGGTTGATTTATTCGTTGAATGACCAGGGCTGGTTACCGCGTGCAGTGTTGCAAAGTGCGGCCCACAAACAATAGCAAACAAATATCCAAAACAATAATAGGTAATCATTACAATGGTTGTTTTAATAAGATAATTAACAAAAGAGAGTTAACGAAATTCAACTATATTGCTACTTAGGTTTATGCTGACGTCACAATTGCGTTGCAAATTATTTTTGGTCGCTTAGCAACACTAACCAACATGGCGTCCGGTGTTGTGCTGTGTCGTGTGGTACGTATTGCTAGTTGTGAAAATTTTCTTTTGCTCAAATTAGCAAATAAATTAACTTGAATTCGCACTAAAAATAAGTACA
The DNA here is from genome assembly GCA_037043585.1 of Drosophila mimica. Classification (NCBI taxonomy): domain Eukaryota; kingdom Metazoa; phylum Arthropoda; class Insecta; order Diptera; family Drosophilidae; genus Drosophila; species Drosophila mimica. Next base: position 832,827 of record JBAMBE010000579.1, read on the forward strand.
AAATGTGTGCCAACCAATATGCTTGTGAATTAAAATGAAATATCGCCTTAGGCGCACCGTTTTCGTGCGTTATTAACGTTTTCCCCCAACTGTCTGTTTAAAGGGTACGCAATTTGCAGTCCGAAAAAAACCAAAAAAAAAAAATTTGGAAAAAAAACTGCTACCGACTTAACATAGTGAATGTGTGTGTGCGAGTGTTCGTGTGTGTGAGTTTTGCTTATGTGTACAGTTGGCTGCTAAAAACCATAACAGAAATGTGTAAAAATAGTTTACAAATCACACTCAAAGCAATTTTCCCGAGGCATCCGTGTGGACTTGTTTGTGAAAGTGTGCGTGCAATTTTTTCCGGTAGTAAAATCTGTATGCAGCTGCTGCTGTGTGCGTGTCAATGTGTGTGAATGTGCTTTTTCACATGTGTGTGTACGAGTCTCCGGTTTGCAACACTAAAAATCAATAAAACTGCAACAACAACAATGCCGACTTTTTGGTGTAGATTTCACTCACTGCTGGGAGGCTGGCAGCACTATTAAAACGAAATATATATCTGTACTTATATATATATATATATAGCTATGCATGTATGTATTGTTTGTTGTGTGTACTAATTCTTCAACTTTCTTCTCGTTGCAGCTTTTGTAACTAAAACTCCGTTTTGACATCACTTTCATCATAATCTGAATAAAAATAATAATAATATAAAACAAAAAAAAAACACCATCGAAAACGAATCAAAAATCAAATAATAATAAATCATCTAATAAAAAACAAAAAAAAAAGTTACAACAAACAAAAAAGAAAAAAAACTACAACTACAAAACAAAGCTCAAAAAAGTCTAAGAGGCGTTTTAAAACAAAAATAAATATAAATAACGGAGGGGCATCTGCCATAAACTTTTAGTTTTGAAATTTCCTTTGTTTTTGTTTGCAAATTCGCTTCAAACTCAACGACCGACGACTCACCTACAAATCTGCGCTGAAAAGACGAGAACAGCTTACACGTAGAAAGACGACAACAACAAAATTAAAAGCAACATCAAGAAGAAAAGAGGAAACGTCGCCGTCAACGGTGAGCGGCGAACAGTCTGTTCGCTGGTGCGACAGAGAGCGATATAGAGAGGAGAGAAAGAGAGAGAGAGAGACGACATAGCGACTGCGCATCTGTGCAAAAAACAGCAAATCAACAACAAAACAAGCCAAGCTTGAAACGAAGACTTTCAAAAACAAAAACAAAAAAAAAACCAACAACAAACCAAACAAAATTCAAATACACTTGAAACGCTGTGAAATTAACTCGTCAATACTCAAAGCAACAACAAAACAAAACAAAAACAAAAAGAGAAATCAACTGAAGTAAAACGGAGTTGAGGTCTAATAACAAAAATACAATTACAAATCAAAAACACACGCACGCACTAAAAACACAACAACAACTACAACAACAAAAGCAGCAACGACAACAACAAATCAAGAATTGTCTCTTAAGCAAAAGCAACTAGAACGCGACGCTGAGGCGTTGACGTTGACGTCAAACTCGAATAGCTAAAGAAAAAATCAACAAAAACTACAACAGAACCGACACACGTTAAAAAAAAAAAATAAAAAACAATCCCAAAATTCCTCATTTTTTTCCTGAAAGCTTTAATTTAATTACGAATTTTTGTTAAGTCAAAGTGAATTCAATTTGCTAAAATTATTTAAAATTAAGACAACAACAAAACAAACGCCGCCTCTACTACAAACAGGAACAAAGGAAGCAAGCAAAGAGAGAAACGAGGAACACAAACAGCAAAAGCAACACCAACAACAACCAACAAACAACTGAATTAAAGTTTTAAAGTACAAAATAACCGGGAGTAAAAGAAAAAAAAAAGAGAAAAAAAATATAAACAAAAATAATTTAAACATATTAACATTTAATTTAAACGCAACATCAATTTAAATTATTTAATTAAGAAACAAACAAAAAATATAGTCTGTAAGCACAATAAACAAATAGAAAACTTTGTCGCCTGTGCGAGTGGCTGCCGTGCGAAATAAAAGTGCAAAAGCACAAAGAAAGCAGGGAGACAGAGAGCTTGAGAGAGGAGAAGAAGAAGGGAGCCCAAGCCAGAGGGCGATCGTGTGAAGAGTCATTGTAGAAAGAAAGTTCCGCCTTGTAATAGAACAGAAATAAATAAAAATTAAATAAATAAAAAAAAAACGATAAAGCAACAATTGTGCCGCAAAGAAAAAAAAAAAATAAATAAATAAGTAAAAACCCAAAAGGGGGAAAAAAGTACTAAGAAACAGAATTAAACGAGCAACTAAAAACGGTAACAATAAAGAAAAACATTTAAAACCAAAAATCTACAAGAATTCTATTAATTTTAAGTAACTTTTACAAACAACAAAAAACACACACAATATGAACAAGAAGACCCCAGCAACAAAAATAACTGAGTAACACACAAACAAAAAAAAAAAAAAATTAAAAAAAAAACAACAAAAAAATATACCGCAACTTTAACTTAGCCAATATTTAAAACAAAATTGTAAATAAATGAAATTAAACTCCCAGCAAAAAACAAGAAAAAACTGAAACAAAAAACTGCGGGCTTGTGCCCAAAAACCAAACAGTTTTTTATTTTGAATAACAGACTATTGTTTATTTTTAAATAGTTATCATTTTTTATAAGTGTACCTAGTGAGAAATGTTAAAAGTCTAAATGCGATAACGATTAAAAGCAACTGAAACAAAAAAGTAAAAAAAAAAAAACAAAAAAAACAAAACAAATTCAAAGAAAGATTTAACAACTCTGTGATAATTACTGTAAATTTATAAATATAAATAAATAAAACAAAATAAAAAAAAAAGCGCAAAAAAAATCTCTAAGCATAAAAAATAACAAAAAATGAATACTAAATAAAAACAATGTAATTTTTAACAATAGAAGAAAACAAAAAAAAAAAAAAAACGAGGTAGAAGAAGAAAAGAAACGAACGTCTTAACCAACAACTTTATACATAAGAGCAAATGCAAATTAAAAGATAAAAACATTGAAACAAATTCGTGATATCTTAAAGGACTTCGATACATATACTATAGTATATTATATATTATATTATATAAACATTAAGTAAATAAGCAAAACAAATGAAAAACAAAAACCCATAAGTGAAAACACAACAACAACAAAACACAACACAACAAAAGCAAAATAAAGCAACCCTAGGTTAAAAAAAAGACTTCAAAATAAAACGCGCATTCAAAATATATATCTACATATATATTTAAAAAAAAAAAAACAAGTAAAACAGATAACAAAACATAGGCTTAAAGTTCAAACATAGTAAATGAAAAATTAAAAAACCAACAACAACAATTAAAGAGTATCTATCTATATATACGATATATGTAAACTTCATAATATGTGCATAGTGAATAGTAAACGAAACAGCAATAACTCAATAATACAAATCGTGTAACCGAAAAGTAATAGCAACAACAGCGTACAGCGAAAAGGAATAGGAAAACAAGAAACAAAACAGAACCTAACGGAACACTTGTAGTGTAGTGCCCGCTACTCGTTCTTCCCACCCCCGCCCGTGCACGGACAGTCAGACAGGCCGCCCAGCAAAGAGCGGCAGCATCAGCAGCAGCAGCGGTGCGGAGAATGAGAAGAGAGAGACAGACAGAGTCGGAGACAGAGAAAGAGAGAAAGCGTATTACGAAGAAAAAAGTAAATAAAAATTAATAATAAATCACTAATACTTCCTACAACAAATAAAAACCACAACGATTGCCTACAAATAAATATATATTATATAAATATATATTGTATAGTAATAAATACAAACACAAAGAAAAACAGCAAAAGCGCCCAATATAACAAACATATTAACCAACTCCCCTCCAACACCCCCTCAACAAGTAAGAAAAAGGAAATCAAATCAATTTAAAGTATATCAAAATAAAGCTCTTAACTAACCTAAAAATTAAAACAAAAGAAAAAACATCAAAAGTATTCCATAAAGCGCCCAGTGTATTTTTCTAGTAAAACAAAAAAGAAAAGAAACAATAACATAAAATAACATCGCAAAAATAGCTAAAAACAAAAATAATTATAATAAATGTTTATTCATCTAACTACAACAACAACAACAAGAACAACCAACGGCAACTGCAGCAGCTAATGCATTTTTCATCGGAATACGAATAAATATATACATCTATATATTTTTAAACACGAAGCAGCCGCAACTTCAACTTCTTCAACTAACAACCGCAATTACGGAAAACTGAACCTATACATTATTAATAATATCGGCATTTTTACATACATATTACTAGGGGCATATCGCCCCCACCCAGACACACCCCCTCCATAAGGAAAGTAGAAGAAAGTTGACCACCCATAAACATTAACAGCAACAACAACAAATGATTGTTTCTTTATTAACTTCGAAGACAAGGAATTTCAGTGCCTCTTGTGCCAGTGTTTAGCCAAAATATATATACACAACAAATACGTATTTATTGCTTAGTTTTTTTTTGTCTCTTTGATATAAAAAAAATATTACACTAAAAATCGAAAGAAAAAAAACGTAAATATAAAAAATTATATAAATAAAAATAAATAATAAATTCCAAAAAAATAAATCATTAAAAATAAATTCAACGCAGGTCAGTTTTTGATCAGCTCCCAAAACGCGCTCGCTGTCTTTATTAAAAATCGTTCAACATTCTCGTCACCATCGTTATCAATCGCATCAATCAATCAATCAAAAAACCAACCAGTCTTCTTGTGCTAGTCGCTATCAGCATTTTCTGTAACATCCAAACAATCAACCAATTAACAACATGAATACGCAATCCAAAGGATATCGGTCTGGCGAAGGTAAAATCCATATTCAAATATCCTTATGCTAAATACTGAACTGAATTTTGTTTTAATATGATTCCAAATTTTCGGCAAAAAGACGATTAGACGCATATGAGCGTTTGAAAAATAGTAATTTATTAAGCACCTTTACCGTCTGAAAGATGATGACCAAATAATTTAGTTTAGCTTTTGTTAGGAGAACAAAACAGACCCAACGGCCCCTTGTGGCTTGGATGAACTATCTAGAAGCACAGCTTCGCTCAAGACGTATCCATATGAGGTGGATACCAACTTGTTCTGCCGGTTCTCTCGAGGATATCTGCAACAGTTGCTTACAGTTTTTAAATTCTTTGAGTCCATATAGCCTTATAGAATAGAAAAAGCTATGTCTATTCGTAGTATGGCTGTGCAGAAGACTTAACCAAAAATACAATCATTTATTATTTGTAAGATAACGAATATTAATTATTTTTGCCTGATCATCAATCTCAATCTTGTAAATGTAATTTTTCAGAACTCTACGATAGTTTGCAGTGTTTCGATATGACTGCCATGCGCAACTTAAACATACCCACAACATTTCCGACAATTGGCACCTTTACGCTCGACTCAACCACTTTGGGACTGCAGTCACATGGCCCGCCAACACCATCGGCTGTCCAAATGCAGGTGTCTCAACCGCAGCAGCAAGCCATACATCAGCATATGCAACAACATATACAGCAGCAGCAGCAGCAGCAACATCATCAACAGCAGCAGCAACAACAACAACAGCAGCAGCAGCAACAACAACAGCAGCAGCAGCAACAACAACAACATCAACAGCAGCAGCAACAACAACATCAGCAGCAGCAGCAGCAACATCATTCAAGCATTGGCATGTTCGATGCGAATGAGGTCAACGATATCATTCAGAATCCGCCACAGATTGGCGTCTTTCAGTCCAACAGCGTGCTAAATGGACCCAGTCAGGGTAGCTCATCGTCCATATTTGGCTCGCAGTCAAGCAACTCGTCGGCAAATGCAGCCAACGATCCGAATGCAACCACACGCGAAACTGGCATCATTGAGAAGCTACTGGTGGGTATCCTATTCGAACTGTTCACAAACAAACTAATTAACAATAACTTTTATGTGTGTTTTCAGCATTCGTATGGCTTTATTCAGTGCTGTGAGCGACAGGCGCGTCTCTTCTTTCATTTCTCGCAGTTCAGCGGCAATATCGACCATTTAAAGATTGGTGATCCTGTCGAGTTTGAGATGACCTACGATCGTCGCACCGGCAAACCAATCGCTAGTCAAGTGTCCAAAATAGCGCCAGAGGTTGTACTGTCCGAAGAGCGGGTGACCGGCACTGTGACCACCGAGCTGCGCACCGATAGCGCTAACAATGTGCTCACCTCCAGTGAGACAACTGGCCGGATTAGCTATGAGAATCGCGGCGAATGCTTCTTCTTACCCTATACCAAAGACGATGTTGAGGGCAATGTCAATTTGCGTGCTGGCGACAAGGTCAGCTTTCAAATTGCAACGAACCAAAGGTAAATAAATATAATCTACTTAGATCGAAATAATATAAACGAAACTTTCCCAACTCGCAGAGGTAACCTTGGCGCTTGCCATATACGCCTGGAGAATCCGGCCATGCCTGTCAAATATCGTGGCGTTGTCTGCTCAATGAAGGAATCGTTTGGTTTTATTGAGCGTGCCGATGTTGTAAAAGAGATCTTCTTTCATTTCTCTGAGGCCGAGGGCAATGTGGAACTGCGACCCGGTGACGATGTTGAATTCACCATACAAACGCGCAGCGTAAGTAGATGATCATTGATTCAGTACCACATCTCTCATTAACAAGAACAGTCTGCCTCTGTGCCGCCGCAGGGCCGTGAATTTGCCTGCAACATAACGCGTCTGCCGCCCGGTTCGGTCATCTTTGAGGATGTCGACACCACCATTTACAAGGGTCAAGTGCTCAAGTCGCTCGATCGTAACAATCCGGTGCGTCAGAACAATGATCCGTTGCCAGGACGCATACGTTATCGCGCACCCGATTACTCCGAAGTGGAGGTGCCGTTTGGCGACAAGGATCAGAAGGGTGATTTCACATTGCGTCACGGCGATTGGGTGCAATTCCTGTTGGCCACCGATAGGCGGGATCAGTTGCAGCGCGCCACCTCGATTGCGCTGCTGGACGAGACGTTCAAGGTGTCCGGCGAGAAGCGGGAACAGGGCACCATTGCCTCGCTGAAGGAGGGTTTCGGATTCCTGCGATGCGTGGAGCGTCAAGTGCGATTGTTCTTTCACTTTACGGAGGTGCTCGATACGGTAAATAGATCAGCAGATCAAAGAAAAATAAAATCATTTATAATACTATATATTATAATCTTATTTCATGCAGAGCCGCGAAATTGATGTCAACGATGAGGTTGAGTTTACTGTTATTCAGGAGCCCGGCCTGGCCTATAATAACTCGCGTCTGCAGGCCATTCGCATTAAACACTTGCCGCCCAATTCTGTGCAATTTGAAACCCTAATGGCCAGCAACATTGAGGGTATGTTTCTTAACCACACAATTCATACACTACAAATAGTTGGCTAATCTGATTTGTAACATTTACAGGCTGCGTGACACGCGAGGCGCCCAAGAGTCCAATTAAATCTCAGGATCGCTTCGAGGGTGGCGTCATCACCTATGAGCATAGCGATGTTAAAAAGACTATTATGTATTTTCTTAAAGACTGCGAAAAACCACCAAGAGTCGGCGAGCGTGTGCGCTTCGATATTTATATGGTAAGATATCATCTGAACTTTTACAAGCACTTTGATTTATTGCTGCTCTTAAACTCAAATCTCTTGACCACCAGAAAAAACTAGAATACTAGTTGCAAGTAAGAAATGAGGATTAAAAAACTGAAAACTAGTTTGCATCAAGTTCTCGTTTTTATCAAGAATATTTCAATGTTGTTACATCGTAGGAGTCACCTGTTTTAAGCTAGAATTAAATTAAACATGCGCCTTAATAGCATCTAATCTGGTTTTATTCTTCCTTTTGCCAGGTCAAACGTAACAAGGAATTTATAGCCGTCAATGTGCAGCAAGTGTCGCTGCAACAGCAACAACAGCAGCAGCAGCAACAACAACTTTTAAGCCAGCAAACAGCTGCCCAACAACAAATGTCTGCTGCCAATTTGAATCAGAACGATCAGCTGCTAGTCTCCAATGGCATCAGCACGAATGCTGGCTCCATGCAGAACGGTTACATGATGCATGGCAGTCCTGGTGGCGGCAGCAGCAGTAACAGCAGCGTGGGCAGCAATGCCACAACTCAGCAGCAGATTTGCGTACCACAGATTGAGGACTTTAAGCTGGAGAATAATAATCATGCGAATCCGGAAGCAGTCAGTGGGCAGCTGTATCGTGGATTTATAGCCGTTATTAAGGAGAATTTTGGATTTATTGAGACGCTGTCGCACGATGAGGAGGTTTTCTTTCACTTTAGCAACTATCAGGGCAATCCCAATTGGCTCGAGTTGGGCCAGGAGGTGGAGTACACACTGGCGCCCAATGGCAACACCTCCGTCTCTGGCAATTGTCTGCCCGCAGAGAATGTATGCGCACTGCTCAAGAACTCGATACCGCAGCCGGCGGTGCTGGAGACGGTGCACAATGGGGTTGTAGCGCGTCCGTTGCGGTGCATCAATCCGGATCAGCAGGAATATGCCGGCCTGATTGAGATACTCGATGAGCTGCGCACCACAGTCATATCGCAGCATGAATTTGGCATTACCAGTCTGGTGAATAAGCGTGATCTATTGCAGAAGGGTGATCTGGTCAGTTTCCGGATCGATGAGAGCGGCCGGGCAGCGGAGGTGAATGCGGTGCGGCTAAAGAAACGTGCCACAGTCGATTCGATCAAGGGCCAGTTTGGTTTTCTCAATTTCGAGGTCGAGGACGGCAAGAAGCTATTCTTTCACATGTCCGAGGTGCAGGGCAGCACAGTGGCTCTACATCCTGGTGATACCGTTGAGTTCTCTGTGGTTACCAATCAGGTGGGTTACACTTATCAATTGTAGCTACATTTTATTTATAAACAATAATAATTGTGATGGTTGTTTGTTGTCGTCTTGTTCACCACAGCGCAATGGCAAATCTTCGGCTTGCAATGTTTTGAAAATAAACGATCGTCCCGATCGTCTGATCTCGCGCCTTAAGCTCAATGGCGATGATGGTGTGCCGCGTCTGATCCTCATACGCGCACCCAAGGGACCGCAGGGCAAGGGCTTCTCTGTACTCGCTCGCCATCCACGCATTCCAGGTGAGTGTTGAAATGAAATACGACAAAATATGTGGAGCATATCTGATGTGATTCTAAATATTGATTATTCTTATTGCAGGCGCCCTGGTGGAGTAATTCCAAATCAGATATTAGATGCAAATTAAAGACAAATGCATGCATACACATACACACACACATATACATTTATATATACATATATCTCAATACATATATATATATTCTTGTACGCTACAACATACAACAAGGCTTCACGATACCATTACCATTACCGTTACCGAAAACTGAATAAACTAAAGAAGATGGCACAGGAACTGCATGAGCAACAAAATATGCAACTACAGAACTACATTATTGTGAACTTGTCGCTACAACCATATTATGATGTCTACAAAACAGCAAAACAAACAAAGCAAACATACATTTATTAAGTATATTAACTTAGAAGAAACAAAAAGAAAAAAAAAAACAACAAAAAAAAAACTATTTGAAACGATAATAATAATTGATAGCAAAACATATGGCATACCACAAATATATAGTACATATATATATAATTATGATGAATAACTAAACGGCAAGCTCCAAAACAATTTCTATGTGTCTGATATAAATCTAAATGAAATTTTACGTAATCTTACGCATTAAGCATTAAACCAGGGCCCTCTTCCTAATTGTAATACGCAGTCTATATTTTTTCTGTTATATTGAAGTTGTGCGCTGCTTAAAACTGAAATTCAAGTGTCTGAGAGATGAAACCAAATTGTGTGTAAACGTATACTATTTTTCAACTAGTTTTGCTTTAATTTAATTTTAGCATATATGAAATGAAATCTATAAAACACAAAAAAAAAAAAACAAAAAAAAAAAGAAAACAAAAAAAAAACAAAGAACAATTATTGTATAAATGGCAACGAAATCCTTGCATATGTGCGTTAGACAACAAACAAATACAAAATAAACAAAAGAAACAAACAAACTATATGCCATAGATGCGTAGATAGTTCTTTTTTCTCTACTTATATATGCTCTATTTCTATTACTCTATTCTAATAATTCTCGCAATTGTTCTTTCACTGCTTCTTTAAGGTCTTACTGTTAACCTGGCATATATATTTATTGAATAATGATTGCATACATGAGGAACACGATGTGACGGAAGTCATGAAATGAGAGCAAGAAGTATTTATATATATACATATTTATATATATATATATATATATCGCAAACAAAGTCTTAATTTCAACACCAAAACACACTCTTCCGAGTATCGAGAATATTATCTGTGTATGTTATTTTACGAATTTGATTTTTCTGCATTCAAAAGGGTTGCATTAACTTATTACACATACATATATATTATACAAATACATACATGCGTACATCTAACATATACAAAAACATATTTATTTAAAAATGAGTAACAAACAATGGCAAAACAAATACAATATCTAGAAATCGAACTTTGTAACTAACACACAAACAAAAAAAAAAAGTAAAAACAAAGATTAAAAAATAATAATAGTAAAAAAAAAACACAAAATAATAACTAAAAGTCTTGTATGAGGATGAAGAAGAGCAAATGAAATTTGCTGAGCCAAATCTGTTGAACCATTTAATGAAGATTACAAAAATTAATTTTTAAAAATGTATTTTTAAATATTAAAGTATATATATATAGTAAAAACAACAAAAAAAAAACATAAAAAAAATACAAAGAGATCGTGTCGGAAACAAAGAGCAAATATTGTGAAAAAAATTATGAATTTCAATTACTAAAAAAACAAAAAAAAACATTTAACAAGCTAACAAATTTTGGGATCAGTACGTCCTACTATAGCCATGTTATACATATATACAACTACAACAACAACAACAAAAAGAAGAAGAAAAAGAACACTAAGCAACACAACAAAATGAACAAGCAAGAATAAATAGTAACTTAAATATGGTTAACGCTGTATTAAACGAGTATATATATATCGTCTGATATGCCGAGATTTATGCAATGCAATGAAATGAACAGCACTGGCACAGAAACCGAACATCAACTAATCCTTATTTATAAAATATAAAACATTAAAAAAATCGTAAAACATACACACACAAACAAACAAAAAAAAAAATGCAACAAAAAAAATACATATGTGCTTGAATACGAAAGAAAAAGAAAAGAAAAGATAAGAAAAAAAAAATACAAAAACGCAACTATATAAGTCAAAATAATAAAAACAAAATAAATACATATTTCAATAAAGCTAAAACAAAAACTGTGTTTTTATATATGCAAAAATCTAGATTGCGTGCGATAAGCAGTTTTCATGGAAAACAAGAAAACTTTCTCAATACTCAAAATGAGTAACTGGACACTGTTTAAAAGAAAACTCCGTTGAATTGTTTTTTGGTTTCTTTTTATTTTTTATATATAAGAATAATTTATATCTGCTTAAGATTTGCGGGTTACTTGACATGACTATGGTATGGTATCGCAATATTACTTTTCTTTATACGCTTTTCATTCATATTTGGGGCTTAAAACTTGACTGCCTGATTTCTTTTTTACCTTTTTTTATTGCTTGACGACTCCTTTTTTTTTTTGTTGTTTTTTTTTTTGGTTGCTATGTTCTAGTACATATATGCTATTTTGTATTTGAACGCTGATGTTCCTTAAAATTCAAATATATCGTAAATAGTTGTTGTTGGTGTTGTTATTTCGTTTCGATTGAGGTTATGTAATGTAAATATAAGTTACTTATAAATTTACGCTTGCAGTGATTTGTTAATAGTGAATATTGCCTTGATTACTTTGTGTTTGGTTTACTTTCGTTACGCATGATTATATCGCCTATATATATATACACACATATATGCATATACATACATATATATGGTATAGGGTTTTTCTTTAGTAGATACTATATGTCAAAAAATTGCGTGTAGGGTTTAAGAAAGTTACCGACGAATTAAAAACCGATTATTTGCATTATATATATAAATTCTGTAAAAAGGGATTTATCCGTAATACAAACTTCCTTATCGCGTTTTCCAACTACCGTCTCCTCTTCCTCTGAGTTCTTTTATTATTTACTTTTGTTGTTGTTGTATTTTTGATTACTTTTCCAACGGACACTCGCTCCGGTACTTGACGACTTCCTGCATAAACTTACATATACAATACTATTACAAAAAACATTGAGTTTTGTATAAAAAATCGAGGTAAACTTTGATAGTGCATCGGATTTGTTGGTGTTTGTTTTTGTTGTTGTTATTCTTGTTGTTGTTTGTCTTTTATTCGTTTGGTTGTTTGTTGGTGTTGCACGGATAAGGAAACTGAGGGCTATCACCGGAGACAGCTTCAAAGGCATTTTATATATTCAATATATGTATATGTATGAATGTGTGAGTGAGTTAAATGAATCTTAAAGGCTGTTCCTATGCTTTAATTATGATTGCCGATGCACCAATTATAATTGTATTTCGATTCTTTTGTTTTTTTTTTTGTTGTTTTTGGTGAGGGGCCTTATTTGTAATGGATTTGAATGTGTTTTGTTGTTGTTGTTTTTTTTTCTTCATATTTTTATTGGTTTTGTCTTTTATTACGAAAGAGAGCAAAATTTGAAATTGTTTTCTTTTTTCTCGGGGTGGGCAAATTTTTGATTCATTTCGAACTGCGTATATATATATATATATATTTATATATATATTGTTGTTGTTGTTTTTAATTTGCTTACTAGGCAGAAGTAGATACATCTTAATATATGTGTGTATAAATAGCTATATTTGATATAAATGGGTTTGTGCGTAATTTATTTTTTTTTGCTTTAAATAGAGTGAAAGAATTTGACGATTTGACTTGAGGTTTTTTTTTTTTTAGTTTCTATGCTGGTTTTTATTTTTAATATTTCGTTTTTGGTTTTGTTTTTTTTTTTTGTTTTTTGTTAAAGAGAACGAACGACTTTTTTACGCCTAATTGCTTGTGCTGGCTACGCCAAGATTGGATGTGTGTGTGGGTGTGGGTGTGTATGAGGTGTTTTTTTTTCTTACTTTTTTTAAATCTTTTTTTGGGTCTGTTAACTTAGCGTAACTCTATATGAAGTGAGTGTGCGAGTGTGTGTGTGTGTGTTTGGGAAGGGGTGCTCTTAAAGCGAGATAGACAAATTTATAAATATATATTTATATATATGTATGTATATATAGAAATAGATAGATAGATAGATAGATAGAGAGAGAGAGAGAGAGAGAGCGTAATATGAGAGTTTCAAATTATGCTAATGATTTATCATTTGCCTTTCTTGCATTGTTTCTTTGGGATCATATCATCATCATCATCATCATCATCAAATCAACTATCGCTAACTCCTCCTAAGGGATCACACACAGGCTGACATTTTTTCAGGCGCTATTCTTGGAGACAAACTCGCGCAAAATATCGCCAGCCATTTCGATGTTATTCCTCGAGATGCCCAGAGCTGTGATGGCATTCTCCTTGGAATAGCCGGCATTCATCAATCGGGCAATGTACTCCAAATTGATGTTCTCGTAGGGCACAGAGCCGCAGTCTTTTTGATTGATCGTCACGTTCGCATAGAGCAGCGGCTGATGTTGCTGCTGGGCAGGATTAGCCGGCACTGCTGGCGTTGGCTGCTTCAGCGTCATCTTTGCCATCTTGCCATTGGCCAGCAAGGCAGCTGCCGCCAGCGCCGCCGCACTCGTTGTTGTTGTGCACAACTGTGTATAGTGTGAACTAGCCGCATCCTGTAATCCACCAGCACCAGCACCACCGTTACTGCTGCTGCTGCTACTGCTGTTGGTGGTGGTTGCGTTGCTGTTGCTGCTGCTGATGGTGCTCGTCTTTGGCAGCGTTCCACGTGCTTCGAGCGGACGTGTATCGATCACACCGCTGATGGTCTCCGCGGGACCCACCTCCACCATCTCGTCGAGCAGCGACAGCACTGGCGATGTGGTGCTACTAGCAATTCTCTGCTGCCGCATCAGATCCTCAGCCAACGTATCCACACTGTTGCTCACATGGGGCGGAATGGGCGGTGCTGTCGTCTGTGGCGGCACATTGTCCAAACTGCACTGGATGTTGTCAATGCTCTTGCTGCTCGATGGCTTGACGGGCGTCTCCACGCCCGGCGATTTGCGTGGCGGCAGCGGTGGAGCCACTGCAGCGGCAGCAGCAGCTGCGCCTGCTGTGCATGAGTTGGAAAGGGAGCTGGTGCTGGCGCCGATGCCGCCATCCTGTAGATTCTGTAGTATGGCATAGGAGCTGATCGAAGCGGTCTCACTCGAGATTCCACTGTCCGTTCGACTGGGCAACTTTTGGCCATAGGTCGAGTTGATCACACTGGAACCCATGAGCGGTGCACTCATTCGATTTGTGCTCTTTTGCGTGGAGCTGCTGCCAGCGGAAGATGTTGATGTGCCGACTCCTCCAACCCCAACACCTGATCCTCCTCCTCCACCATTGCTGATCACTGCAGATGCGGGCGGCGCTGACGGCTGCGGTTGTTGTTGCTGTTGGTGTTGCTGCTGTGGTTGCTGGTGTTGCAGTTGCTGCTGTTGCGTGCAGCTTATTGAGGAGGATGAGCTGCTGCTGTTGCTGCTGCTGCTGCTGGGCAGACTCAGTGCTGGCCCACCGCCGGCATAGAGATCATTTTGCACCGCCATCAAACTGGGCGTGGTGCTCCGCCGACCCAGACGTGGTGAGGTGTGCGGACTGTGCTTCTCCATCGAGGATTGTGAGGCAGCCGATGTGCTGAGCGCATGCAGCGACGATGTGGCAATGTTGAAGTCACCCATATCCTGCAGGATTTATGTGAGGGGGAGGGAAGTTTTGTAGTCAGTTCTGGTTACGTTCTTGCAGATAGATTTCAATTTGGGATTTGTTTTGATAGTCTGGTAGTTGTTAGGACGCATGCCGCTAGAGCAACGAAACTGCAAATCAACGTTCTTTTTTGTTGGACATGCACAACAAACATGGATCATAAATAAATAGGAGCAACAACAAAACGCAACAAAATTTGTAACTGTAGACAAGAAAACATAAATAAATAAATAAATAGCAGCACGTCAAACAAATTAAAACCAATATTTATAAATATTTATACATATATATATATTTTTTTATGTTTTTACTATTCTGTTTTTTTTTTTTTGTTTTTTAGGCATTTGTAAAACTTATTAAGGAAATCAAAAATTATAAATTTAATGCTAAGAACTTGATGTAATCGGTATTTGTATAATTGTATGTATACATATATATATATATATAAGAATTGCATTAGGTGTATTACATTAAACATAAATAATTATTAATTGAAATATGCTAAATCGATGTATGCTGATTTGAAGCCTATATGTTAAGGAAACGAACTGAGCCGAAAGATTAATTTAAATAATAATTATAAGTGAATGATAATAAAAAGAACGCATACAAATGACAAAACACACACACACACATACATACACACTCACTCAGATGAAAATGTTAATTTCTTTGCTAATACTTTTAACGTTTTATATAAATTCTGGCCTAGGCTTGTGACAGTTAACAGCTAACTAGCTACATTAATGATAACAATGATAAATGATAATTATACATACATATGCATTGGCCATGGCCATAGCCTTTTAAATATTAATATTAATAAATTACAGTCTTAAGGCTTACAAAAAAAACATACATACATACATCATGTACTATAGATTTATATATATATATATATATATGAAAAACCGAATTGAAAACTAAAACAAACAAAAAATCATAAACTAAATATATCTTTGGAAGTATCAAACAATAAACTAAAATGTGAAAAATACCATAGGTTTTTTTTTTGTTTTGTTTTTTTTTTTGTTTATACAATGTATGTGGATGGGTATATACTGTAGGAAGAACAGGGTTCGATTACAGGATGAACTTCAGACAGTTTTCTTTCATTTCTTTTTGTTGTTGTTGTTGTTTGTAACTCACTAAAAAGTACATTACAAATTATACAATAATAATAGCTAAATATTTACAAAAGTGTAATAAAAAATAAGAACAAACACAAATACAGAATTTATCTGATATTGTTGACGTCGTTGTTGTTGTTGTTGCTGCTGCTTAATGATAGATGTTTACGAATAGAGAGATGCATACATATGCATATATGTACGATAATAACATACTATTAAATGAATAAACAGCGACGAGCGAGCGAATGAATGAATGAATGAATGAAACGTGGAAGAATGCACAAGAAAAAGAAGAGAAGCAACCAACAAACGAAACAACAACTACAACAACAACAACAACAACGAACAGTGCACAAACGAAACGGATGGAAAAAACAAGCGAGCGTTGATAAAAGCTGATGAGTAACTTCCGCTCAACGTACATACTTCCATTTATGTACAATCATTTGCATATATATATATATATATGCATATATATATATCTGTATAGGTGCCGACTTCTCTGTTTGTGTGCGCACTGTTTGTTAGTTGCGTGAAAATTTGGGCTAATAATTTACGTATGAATAATAAATCAAAATCGCTAAATATTAAACTTAATACAAAGAAATGTCTAAGCTATACATATACATATATATATTTATATATATAAATGTATATATATGAGCGAACCAAAATTAGATTTGATTGTAATCGTAATAAGAGAGATATTTGTTTTTGTTTTATATATATATATAAATATATATATATAGATAGGCAGCACAGGCGGGCAGCGCAGGGCAGGCGTCAAAGGCTTTATTATTTCAAAAGCGCTGCACAAAACTATACCTCTGTATCGTCATCGTCCTGCTGCAGCTGTCTTCCATTCGTTGCATTGCGATTGTGCTGCTTCCGTGGATCGAAGGCATCCACAACGATCTGTTCGGTGCCCTTGATCTCCGCACGACAGAATGGGCAGCCCTGCACCAAAGAATTGGGATTAAACTCCGTTTTCGCTTGCTATCGGCGACAGCGTTGCTTACCTGTCCCTCCGAGTCCACCTGCCAGGCGGTGAGGCAGGGCGTGCACAGCAAGTGACCGCAGGGCTCGATGCGTATATCCTTATCGTTCTCCGCACAGATTTTGCATAGCTGAAATGTGCTGCCTGCAAAAGTGCAAAAGTTGTGTTTAGTATTGGAGAATGCGGGTGCTTAGCGAGCTTTGCTAATTCTTAGCTTACCCATTTCACAGTATAGCTCATATTGCTCTTGGGTGACAGTAATGTGATCCTCGGTTGGACTTTGCACCGCAGACGACAGATCCGGATTGTAGGCCTGACCATCGGGATATAGGTAAAAACCCTCGCTACATAAACAAGTAGGGTATAGTTTAATAAATATTGTTGAACATATATTTCTTATGATCTCATCATGTTTAATGCTTACCGATGGCCATCAAGCAGCGCCTGGCAGAGCGATTTGTTTTGCGGTATGGTTTGCAGTATTTCACCATCGGCCGTCACATAACCGATGGCCCATTGTCCTAGCCTTGTGCAGGATAGGCGGAAAACGTAGCTGCCTGCTTTGTGGATGTAGCGTTGGAGGCGCGCTTTCACCTCGTCATAGGTGAGAAAGGCCACATAGCCGGGATGGGTGACGGCGAGGATTTGCCAATTGCGTAGCAGCGTCACCCATGGCTGAAATAGGCGCGTAAATACATCGAATTCAAAATTCGATATATAATCATTGCATGTCAAATCGATGGTCGTCTTTAGCGCCATCGCCTCCAAGCCCGACGAAATGGGATGCACTTTGTTCAGCTCCTGACGGAATATTTTCCAAGGCACCAGTGTACTGCAACAAGAATCATATAGCGGTTAATAATGGAGAGGGTAATCCTTATTGGATTTTGGGGAAAAACTTACCTGTTGCCAAAATTGCCCTTCCAGAAATCAGCCGCATCGGCTTTGGTGATTCGAAATTGATCACCCGCAAAGACACCGTTGGGAAAGATAGCTTTAAGCTCGCTCAGCATGTGGGAGAAGACCAAACTGAGTTTGGTCAAATTGCGTCGATAATGCGAATTCTCATCGAACATTTTCTCCTTGCCCTCCTTGAACAGTTTAATGGCCTGTTTGCATTTACGCATCAGATTATTGATGAAGACATTGAAGTGCTCGTTGGCATGAAGGATATGCATTTGATCCTCGTTCTTGGAGTAGATGAGACGCAAACGCTGATACGTGTCCGGGAGTATATCCAATATGAAGGGGGGACTGTTCTTTAAATTCATTTTTGACTGTTGGCACAATTTGACCACTTTGTCCATCAGTTTCCACGTCTTCTCCAGCGTTTTCTTGTCCGTCGACAGGCGCTGTGAGACGCATGCCTCCGAGATGGCTCCATGTAATTTCGATAAGATTGAAGGAAAAATTTTTGGTTGTGATTGTATGCGACTTGTGCGACTCGTCGCCATCTTTTCTCTCAACAGTGCTTCTGCTGTTGTTGTTGTTGGTGTGGCTGTTGTTGGTTTGGGGAGTAAAGTTGTAGGTTTCACTCTTCACACACACGCGCGCACACACACAACACATACACGCACACAACATACACACACACACATACACGCACAACACACACTTCTACGCGTTACAACAGCGACAACATGAATTTCCAGCTCCCCAAACAGCCAGCGCACCAAAAATAAATTAAACGTTCACTTTGCCTTTAGCAATATGCATCTGCATTTGCACAATTTTGCGCGTTTCGTTTGTTAGTTTTAGACGACTTTTTTCCCACACAATTCTCCGACTTTTTCAATGAGTGTGCCAGTGTGTGCGTACATGTCCGTGTATGTGTGTGTGTGAGTAGCGATCTAAAAGGTATTATCGATAGTTGTGGCAGTATCGATATGTTTTCATAGCAACACTATCTGGCAGTGTTATTACGCCTTGCCAGTGTTGCTCTAAGAACTTTCTATTGCAGTGTGTGACGGTTACTTTTCAAAATGTGATAACGAGCTGTGCCAATTTGTGCACTTAATGTTAGCATGACAATGCGAATGCTAGAAAATAGTGAAAATCAGCAAATAACTGAGCATGCTGCATGCTGAGCCAATAAATTTTAATTGGCATTCGCACAAGCAAAGCCGAAACAACCACTTTTGATTTTCTCATATAATTTGTGCTGAGTCTCTATAATCACATTTATATAATACTTGCAGCTTTTTCCTTGCCTGTGATTAAGAAGCGAGGAAAACTCGCACGACTTGCAGAACAGGTGCGTGTTGTTGGTTATTGCTTCTAGCTTTTTATTATTTTTTTTCTGTTTATGTTTTTAATATGCACTCCGCACTGCTGCAGCTACAATTTTCACTTTCCATTTTTATTGGCAACCACAACATCAAATCTTGGATATGGCCAAAAAGAAATTGCACGCCTGCCAAAGGTTTTTTTTCTACCAAACGTGGCTTTCTTTTAATTAATTTCTTTGGAAGAGGTGGCATTAGGTGATGCATTTGGTGGTGGTCCCCAGCATTAGTTCTGGGCGGCTGCTGGTGTGACGGCTGTCAGATTGTAATGTTGTTGTTGTTGTCTGCATGCCTGCTGCCCAAAAACTAACTGTAAATATTCCACTTACTGACCTATTTTCATCGGGCTGCTGCTGCTGCACCACTCAATTTTCTTTATGCACGCGAACAAACCGCCAAAGCTTGGCTGAGTATGCGTTTGTGTGTGTGTGACCCTTATTCGCAACGCCACTCAGGCGTAAAATTTATGGCTTAAAAGTCGACAAGTCCATAAACACACACACACACACACACACACATGCACACACAGCATCCAGGCTAGCAAACGTCTGCTGCCGCAGTTACTTGCAAGCCTACAACAACAACTAACTTCAAATTGCGCGCCAGCGCACTTTCTACGGCGACAGAGTTGCATACAGATGGTGTCTGCTTATGCATTTAATGAATGTGTATGTGTGTGTCTGTTATAATTTCAAATGCGGTTCGCCTTTTTGGTTTCATTTTGCTGCCACTTTTGGCAAATTAAATTTGTACGCAAAACCGATTAGGTTTGCGAGACAACATCATGACCAAGTTGTTATTTTAAATACCGACAACTCCATTTAATCAATGGGTAAAGCGCAACCAAAACTGATGCAAAAGCAGCGAAGACGTAGCGCTAACGCACAGTGTACCCAAAACGTAATAAAGTGTTAATGTTACCGGCTTCCTGTAAAAGCTTCCTGTTTGTCCTGTACCCAAAGTCCACAGATTAGAAAATATTGGCTTTATTTATTTAGGCCAAATTATTCTTTCATCATAAATCCGCCTATCTCTTTGACTGTGTAAGTACGGAGGTGAAATTTAAGTTCAAAATCGCTCATAATTTAAATTAATATATCCATAATAAAAACACCAAAATTGATCACTAAATTTTATTGCTGCTTTGATTGAAAGATTTACAAATTGAAGAAAAAATCAAAATATTGAGTAACCACAAAGAAAAAAATAAACAACTTATTTATACCAATTGCACATCAATCATAAATGGCCAACTAAGACCAATAGTGATGTGTTTAGAATGTCTGCCCAGTCGATGCTCACCACTGTGCGGCGCCCGAAAGACGCCGGCTGCGCAGCGACGGCGCTGCGGCTGCCTTTCACTCATATAAATGGCATTGCAAATTCGAGTGTGAGTGTCATTCAAACCTTTCTCTCGTGTCGTTCGCAACAGCAGCAGCCTTTTTTGTGCTGCATACGAAATTGGAGCTGGAGCTGCAAACGTCTTCGAGTTGATCTCGCAACAAAAGACGCAGCTCAAACAATAAAAGCTTATAATTTTTATGAATGTGTAAAAATCAAAGCACGCGTGCGTGTGTGTGTGACGAGCATAATTGTGCACGAGCGTAAGTGTGACTGTGTGTGTGTGTGCGCGCGTCGCGTGTGTGTGTGTTCATTCATTGAAAAGAGTGCAGCGAGCACAACAATAAATAATGCAGTCGCTGTAACGTCAACGCTAACGTCAACGTCGACAGCGAGGCGGGGAGCAGCATCTCCACAACACAACCACAATTCACATTCACAGCGATCACTTCGCATGCGAAACTCAACGAGCGCGCATCAAAATCAAATTCAAACGCTTAAGCTTTGGGAATAAAACAAAATAATAAAAAAAAGAGTAACGAACTACTGAAAAGAACTCTGATGAAAAGATACTTTGTGTGCATATAATAATAGTAAAAAAGAAAAGAAAAGGCAACCGCAGAACGAACGACTGAACAAACGGTAACTGTGGTAAAACTTCAAAAGCCGCACTCGTAATTGAAATCGAATTAAGGCAACGTGCAAAAAAAAAAACAGCTAAAAAAGAGGCAGGGCGATAAAAAAGAAATTATGCTACATTGTGCGAGAGGTCAAGCCGAAGAAATAAACGCCGAGTGTTAGAAGCAGAAGCAGAAGCAGCAGGAGGAGTCTTCCATGCGTAATTGCTGCTGTTAAATATAAACCGCAAAGCGTCGCTTAATGGTTAATGCTTAACGCTTAATAGGCTGCGAACGAATTAACTCATAAAAGGGCAACAGGCGCAAAACTCTCAAATGAGCGAGAACCGCCAAACCACAGAGAGAGCGACAACCGTTAATTGTGAGCATTGCCAGCAGTAGTAGCAGCGACGCTAGCATCGCCAGCTTCTGCTTGAAGCTTGCACCAGTTCGCTTGCATAGCAGGCAGAGGGAAGAGCCACTGGAAAAACAAACGAAAAAAAAAAACTTTCTTTAACGTAAGTTCGAAGTCGTGTCGTGATCTTTGCACGCCGTCGCATAGCTAGTGCTGAACTTGAGAAGCAAACAACAACAGCAATAGTAACTGCTTCTATTTCAATTGTTAACGAGCGAAAGCGTCGTAGTCACGCACACCAAAACATACACACACACATATACAAATATACATACATATACATTGTAGACGTCTAGCCAGGAAAATGCAGTCGCCAGTGAAAATGATGTACCCGATCCAGCCGCAGTCGCAGCCTCAACAATGGCAGCCGAAGTACCGCTTTGGGCTAAAGTACCAACGTCAGCTGTTTGGCGCACTGCTGGCTTTCATGCTAACGGCAACGCTTACTAATGGTAAGTCATAATTGTATGTAGCCAGCACATTACACTAAATTAACCAACCATGACATCCAACGGGAGCTGTGCACAAAAAAAAATTATATGGCTATGATGGATCTTAAGCAATTTGAGATGGGTGCTGACAGGTCTTTCAATTTTACTTGGTGAAATTTTGTGTACATTCAAAATCGCGATTTTTAGCATATTTTTACTGAATTAATTAAAAATTCTCAAAATAAAATAAATAACTGGTCTGATTAAAGTCTTTAACAACTGTAAGAAAAAAAAAACATAAATTGCTAAAAATGTTCTACAATATTTGAAGGCAAATTGTATGATTTAAGTACAGCTAAACTGCCCTTTAATTTTGGTCAGTGTATAGTGGCAAGATCATGACCAACAGCTGTGCCACTCAGTGGTAGAAAGCACAACCAACAACGCTGTTGTCTTCTGCTTAGCAGCGGCGGCAGCAATTAATATCTAAGGTACGAGTACAAAGTGAATGTAAAGCTGACACACATCGGAGACCCCCTCCCCTGGCGGGTGAGTGTGTGTCTGTGTGTGTGTGTGTGGCATGTGCCTATGATAAAACCCCCCTGCGCACTCTGTATAAAACACACATTACACACACACACACACACGTTGAAGTAAATCCAAACAGGCTCGTAAATTTGTTGGTCGTGCACAATTTGTCCAACATTCAAATAAATTCATTAAACTTGCTCTCGTGCAGCAGCGCACAGCAAAAAAGACTTGAACCCAGTGCGGCATACCACATGCCACAGTGCTACCGCAGCCGGTTGGAACGGTCTCAAATTGGAATGGAGCATGTGCATTGAGGAGAGCAGCGAATCATTTGGTTGATTGCCTTATGAGGTCACCCCCAAAGAGGTTGACCTGTGGCAATTGTTACAGTCAGCGATTTGTTTATTCTCCATTTGTTCGACACGATCGTCATTCAATTATAAATCGAAATTCTTCGATGTAAAGATCACGACATTATTTCATTCATCATCAATTTAACCAGATGACTAAGTGTTCCTGCTGTGTTGTTGCAACTGTGATTCTGATAAGCAGATCAACGGTCAGATTGGTGTAATGATTTTTTTTTTTTTTTTTTTTTTTATTGTAGTGTAAATAACTTTTTATTTATTATTCTTAAACTTTCCTTTTCATATATTTTTAATATTTTTATTTAAATATTGAGTATTTTTTAAAAATATCGATTTATTATTCTTAAACTTTCCTTTTCATATATTTTTAATATTTTTATTTAAATATTAAGTATTTTTTAAAAATATCGAAACTTATAAAAAAATGTCAACCAGTACCAACAATGCTGACTTTCTCTCATTTTTCTTAGAAATATCTATAATTTACGTATTTAAATTTAAATATTTCTTTAATATCCCTTAGTGAGATCTGTTCTTTCAAATTTTCAAAATTAGTGAAATGATGCTGTGGAAAAATATTTAAAGGTCACAGGAAATCAAGTCTGACCCTAGAAAGTAAATATATTCTTTTGTTAAGGATCAACAGCTAAGTCGTTCTGGCCATGACGGATTTTGTTAACCCAAACGTATTTTCCTATTATACTGTGTATCTAAGAGTTCGGTTTAAGTTAATCTCTTCATAATTTATGTGTTCGGTTCGAAGAAGAATTTCTCCTGGCACCAGCAATAACCTGATTGTGGCAATTTGAATCGGGTAGTAGATTGCTAAAAATATCTTTCACATTTCTGTCCGTTCTATTTCTATACTCAATTCGTGGTATTTTTGTTTTTCCTTTCTATTAATGACTCTTTCATTTTCCTGTTGCATTTTCCAGCACTGCAATTTTGCTTGGCTTTTAGCTAATCACTTAATAATTATTGCCTGCTACAAGTTGGCCTTGCAATTGTTGCATGGGCCGCTGCCCACTGTGCGGCTGCCATCATGATATGTGGGGGCAGCAGCAGCAGCAGCAGCAGCAGAAGTTGCAGCAACATAGATAGCGACAACATGCACACATATCATGTCGGCACTGGCCTAAGCCTGCCCAGCATTTCTGCTGCGGCTGCTGTTGTTATTTTTGTTGTTGTTTGCCACTTTTGAAAATTATACGTTATGCGTTCTTTTTTTTTTCTTCTGTGTTTTATTTTTTTTTGCAATTGATGGCATCCGATAGCAGGAGCCAGAGTGTCAGAGCTGTATGCCTCTTGCTCTTGGAATGTGGCACATTGTATGTGGGGGCAACACTATGGACTATAAGTATACGTATGCGTACTCGGCATGGACATGGATGTCTATATTAATTTCTAACGCCGCTTAATTTTCTCTACTTGTGGCCATTAAAAATGACGAGAATGCGACTGCGTCTGGATTATGTCTTTTGGTCTTCTGCTTGTTTTTTTTTATATAATTTTTTTTTATTTTTTTTATTACTCTTACTGAATTTGCTGTTTTTGTTTTTCACGCAGCTGTTGCAAATTGAAATAATGAACGTGGGTTCAATTATCTCAAGCAAGCAATCGCAACGCTAATAGATTTCTACATCTGCTGCTGGTCTCGAGTCTATGTTTCCTCTGGCATCGTCCGCTTTCATTCCAAATAAGAAATCCAAACAACATCCGAGCACAACGACCACGACGACGACGTGGATTTTTCGGCTGGGGCCGTTGGCAATTAGTGTGAAAATTTCACTTGCAATTTTAGCAGCTAGATTTTTGAATGGGGATTAGCGAGCGTAATTATAGATGGAGGTCATTGATAGTACCCATCATAGTTCAGACATATCAACTAAATACTTGTGTGTGTGTGTGTGTGTGGGTTTTTGCCATTAACGGAACGCTGCTCTCAGTGATTTCTCATAAGCCATCTACTAACTCCCAAGCTAATGGCGGAGTATGCAAATTACACAACTAGTCATCGAAACCTGTACGTGATCAAAAAGTTAAGGGGAAAGGTGTTGGCCAAGTTATAACTGTGGAGCATACGAGCCTATAAACATTTTAATTTATTTTCCTAATTATCATATTCCAATCATAGCTGTAACATTATTCTGGGAATCGAAACATGATAAAAAAACACGGATTTTTGAAAGTCGGTTCAGTTTTAATGAAGTTACGGCCTTGGAAGATTTGGACCCATGCTGTCGGACACTTTTGGAGCGTATTATTTCCAGCTTTAATTTTCGAGTTTCCAACTTTAAATATAATATTATTCTATGGTTTAAGCCATGATTTGAAAATCTGTAAAAAGTTACAAATTATGGCTGTTTGAAAACTTGGAAGTGTTCCCAAGTGAATTTCTTGGGATGGTATTTTGAGATGTGCAGCACTTGTGTGGCACGACACGCAGCCGGCTGCCCCATGGGCCAAGCAACAAATGTGAAACTGGCAACTGCGTAAAATGCTTTGCCTGAGTTGGAAGCTAATCCGAAATTGATATGCCCAGTGGCGGCTCTTCCGCATGTCGAACGAAGCAAACAGAACAGAACTGTTGCCCCCCTCTCTCTCTCTCTCTCTCTCTCTCTCTCTCTCCTACTATCTGTCTCTCTCTCTCTTTCTCACAAACACACACTCTCTCTTTCTCATATTATGTGTCTTTGTAGGCGCCGTAACAGACTCGCCCATTAAGATTATTAGACTGCCGGCACAGGCGCCTGTGATACGCTACCGCAACGCGGATGCAGCGCCGGATTCGCTGTTGATCCAATATCGCCAGGATGCACAGCCGGAGTTGTCGGCGACACTGATGCAGGCGCCAGGAGCAGCGGCGGCAGCACTTGAGAATCTACTGCAGGAGGAGGCGGATCAGCAGCAGCAGCTTAGTCTGGGCCGGCAGCATCGGGCTTCTAGTGGCTCCGGCAGCGTGGGCAACAATTGTCCACGCTCCTGTCCGCCCAGTTTGACGGTGGGCGCTGAGCCCGTCTGTGGCAGTGATGGCCTCATCTATGCCAATCTTTGCGAACTGCGCAAGAAGACCTGCTCTCGTAATGGGGTCTCCCTGATCAAGGATGTGCGCGACGGCTGTGAGCGTTCCAAGGGCTCCGATTGCAAGCATCGCTGCATTACCGAAAAGGATCCAGTGTGTGGCACCGATGGACGCACCTATCTAAATCGCTGCATGCTGCGCGTGCAATCCTGTCGCGTTGGTCTGGCCGCCGTCAAGCTGTCTCATGTGGGTCCTTGCAGCAACACCAGTGCTCAGCGCGAGTCCTGCCCCGTTGACTGCAACAGCGCGCCCAAGGATGGTCCCATTTGTGCCTCCGATGGCAACGTTTACAATTCCACGTGCGAGATGAAGTTGCACACGTGCGGCCAAGGCGTGGTGAAGACCAGTCGCAAGCACTGCCAATCGACTCGGATGTGTCGCGAGTCCTGTTGGCGTGTGGCTAGGCCCACCTGTGGCTCCGATGGTCGCCTCTATGCGAGTCCCTGCAAGATGCGCTCCACCAACTGTGGCAAGCATGTGTTCGAGGTGCCGCTCTCCTTCTGTATGCCACAGGAGCGACATGGCAGTCAATCGGCAGCCGAAACGTGCCCCACCGAATGCCCCAAATCGGATGCGGATGCCACATCCCAGTATGTGTGTGGCAGCGATGGCAACATCTACTCATCGCTCTGCGAGCTGAAGATGCTCAACTGTGGGTGAGTGTGAAACGCTTACGTGTGCAGCTATTTAAATTATATGTAATCCCGATTCTAAATGCTATAGTTACAAACTATATTCCAGACCGCAACGCAAATCCATACAGAAGATGAGCATGGATAAGTGCAAGAATCGCTTGACACGCTGCAAGCAGCTGCCGCCCTGCAAGGACTTTAACAATCTCTTTGGCTCCATCTTCAGCTCGAAGCGCAACGACAAACTCTGCGGCACCGATGCCAAAACCTACAACAATGAGTGTGAACTCGCCCACGCCACCTGCCTGTAAGTGATGTGAGCCAGTGCCAAAATCCTTGTTTGTGTTTGTATCCTTGGTCTCGTATTTGTAGACGCGGCGTTAATCTGGCGCACATTGGACCCTGCACGGATCTAAATTCACCGGCCAAGGACTGTGGGGATGCGTGCACGCGTGCCGATCTGCGACAGCAGCCGTTGTGTGGCTCCGATGGCAACACCTTCGCCTCCATGTGTGAGTTCAAGCGACGCACCTGCAATCTGCGCGTGGTGACCGTCTCCCTGAAGAACTGCGCCCTAACCGCCGACTGTGACTCCGATTGTGATGCCCAGCCGCCGAATTTTGTTTGCGGTTCGGATAACAAGTTCTACAAATCCGAGTGTCACATGCGCAAGGAGAACTGTGGAAAGCATGTGTTTGTCGTTCCACTCAAGCGTTGCCTGGCTGCCTTCCAGTTTCAGGGCTGTGCCCGCATCTGTCCCCGGGAATTTGAGCCGGTTTGTGGCAACGATAATAAGACGTATTTGAATGACTGTTTCCTGGACATCGAGAACTGTCGCACCAATAGCACGGTGGCTGTGCATCACTATGGCGCCTGTGGACGCCCCGAGGCGCCCTCAACCAATTTCCTTTACTAATCGATTGTCGGGCGTTATTTACAATTTTACAATTGCATTTAATATTTTTAGGCTACAGTCTATTACGTATTGTATTGTATATTTTTTTAAAATCGATATTTATTGTGTTGGAATTAAAAAGCCGAACGAACGTATAAATTGGGAATGGTTTGCTGCCATCCACTGCAGCCTACGCAGAGTCATCAAATAGCTTGCTAAGCATTGCATTTATCTCATGCGGCCGATATTTGACATACTTATCCGGATTCTTGCTAAACTGCACAGCGGCATACCTGCAATTGAAGGGTATGGTTAAGTAGTTGAATGCTATTTAAGACAATTACTTTCTGGCTTACATCTCGAAGAAGCGATTGTAATTGGGCAGAATGTGCTCCACATTGTCCCGCTTGATGCCCTCACGCAAGATGACATCAGGTATGGAAATGCCACGCTGTATCTTGCAAGCCTCCTCAAAGTCTTTGTTGAAGTTCTGCAAAGCAAGAAATTTATTAAAGCAATTAAATAATTGATCTAGGATTGGGTTAAGCATTTGTCGCACCGAGAAGCGCTCCTTGAGCACACTGCGATCCTTGTCCTTGACCTTGCCGGCCACTGGCTTGGGCAGCTCCTCGACCGAGTAAATGCCCGCCAGCATTTTCGACCAAGTCTTCTGATAGCTCGTCTTCAGCTCACGTATCATTTCCAGATAACTGTGCTCACACTCCGGCTCAGCCAACGTGACCAAATCAATCAGATTGGAGCGTTGCAGTGATTTGAGTATATAGTGTATGTTATTAAGTCTAAACAGATGCTTCGTTGCCTGATCATTGTACTGTTCGCACTTGTTCATTATGGACAAGTTGAGCTCGGCGAGCGCTTTCTCTGCAAAGCAACGAAAAGAGATACTTTAACCACATTGATGATGGAATAAGCAAGAGCTGATCTCACTTATGTATATGGCCAAGAGTGCCTTGTTGCGCTCCTCGCCGGGCAGTGCCTTCTTCATCAGTATGGTGTCCAGCTGCGTGGAGTACAGTACATCCTGGGCAAGTATGGCGCCAATTACATCAAAGTGCTCATACAAATGCTCGATGAACCAAATCGTATTTGAGGTCAGTTCGTGCACGGTGGCATCTTTGGGCACATTGCTCTGGCCAACAATGTTAGTGCTCGACTCGCCCTTGACAACGTCCAGGAAGTGTTCCAGTGCCTTGGCGCCCGTCTGCTGCAGTTTGTTCAGCACTTTGGTCAACTGTTGTCGCTGTGCAGCATCGTAGGTGCGCTCAATGTCCGGCTGCAGAAGGATTACACGTTTCAGAGCCGAGAAGATGCCCAACGCTGAGGTCCACTCCTTGCGCGAAATGCAGCGCAAGATTCGCTGTGTGATGACCTCCGCATCCTTCACCACCAGCTCGATGGCATTGTAGGCGAGACGTGCGAAGACCTCATTGTGCTTGGATTGTGGTATAATGTCGCGCATAATGGAGCGCTCCCAGTTGAGTAAGCGCTGCAGGCCAAGCAGCATGACCAAATACTTGTCCAGCTCCTGATCGCCATCGAGCATATCCTCGGATGTCAGATGATCCGAGTGTGAGGAGGCCTTTTTAATGGAGAACCCGGTGGACTGCTCAAACGTTTGTGTGGCCCGCAAATACAACTTGTTGGCCTTCTTCTCAAATCTGCAAGACAAAAGAGTATTGAATGAGTGGATGTCGTTGGACGCATGCTAATGGGGAACTCTTACATTTGCTGCAGTCGCGCTGAGGTGTTCTTCTTGGGCTCATTTTGACGACCGCTGTGACGTGATCTCTGCAAACATCAGCCGAATAAGAGCAAGAAACAGAAGCATGAGAAAATATTCTGATCCTCACCAAACAACCTTGTTTTCGATATTTAAAAGACGTTTTAATAATGTAAGGAACATAAAATTTAATAAATGAATACAAATTTTTGCAATTTTTTCAGATGTTTACATAAATTTCGATTTAGTTCTTAATAGATAAAAATGCGCATAAAAATACTAGATAGCTTGGCAAGCGGATCAGCCAGCGATAGCTTGACAGCTTTGGGAATACAAAGATCAGATGCCATTGAGGGCTTCCAGTATGCGATTGCAGTCTTCGTCTTTGCGCACACCTATTCTCTTCAGATCATCACGTTTCATGGACACCAAATCGATAAGATCCATATGTGATGCATCGAATTTATCCAGAAAGGTCTCCAGGCCGACAAGAATTAGCACTTCCTTCACATTGGTGGCATGATTGAGGACAAACGAGTGATTCGTAGCTTGTAACGAACGACGGCGCGTCTCCCGGCACAATGATGTTTCCGGGGTGCCGGCACTTGAGTCATCCAGGAAGTTATCCAAGCTCATGTTGTTATCTTCGTCTTTCCCTTTGCTATTCTTTCCCGATTGCTTTGCAGTAGTTGACGACTTTTTATCTTGTTGTTTATTCAATGTCCTGAAAATCATTGGAGATGCTGGACTTATCACCGTGCGCACATCCTTAATGGGTGATAAATTGGGTGATCGCACGTGGCCTAAGATGGGCGTGGAGCAGCGCACATTGATGCTCTCCACGGTCAGCGTGTTCCGAAAGGCTGTCTCTTTGGTCTTGGACGAGCGCCTGACAGCCAATGGGCATCTGCCTTTTGGTGAACAAAACTCCGCCATTTTTTTTTTATCAATATACAATTTACACAAAAAACAAAGAGCACAAAAAAATAACCGACGCGTTCTTGAAAAGTGTTAAATTAGTAATGGCGACGAAGTTCGATTTCCTTTTGCTATTAGCTAAAGCTTTTGGGAAAACTGCCGTTATACGAACTTTAACTAAATACAGTGTTGCATTCGCGATCAAACTGTTTTCGCTGCAACTGTCACAAGTCTTTCCCGAGCTTTCGCTCTGAGCAGCAAAGTACATTGGTAAGTTTGTTGGGACACTCTTAAAATGTGATCAAATAGTACTCACCAGTGCTTCGTTGCCCCAGCTGCTGCTCTTTTGATGATCCTTTAGCAGTTGCAGAGATCGCAGGACGACATCACCACGCTCCGTTGCATAAATTTGTGTATATTCACGCATGTTCTGCTCCAGCCACAGCGATATGGTGTATAGCTCCTCGCGAGTGCTTTGCGATAGCTGGCGAAATGATGTAAACTCATCGCTGGACGAATCATCCTCGATGTAAATCAGATCCAACAGTTCCACTGGCTTCAGCGGTGCACTATGCTTCTTTAGCAGCATACTGTAATGCTGATTGAGACCCTCGCAGCCAGTGTTGAACAAACTGGTCACGTTCTCCAGTTCTACACTCTGAGAATTGTTGTGCAGAAAGTAATCCATGGCGGCACGCAGTTTGGCCAATGCGTCCAGAAACGCTCCAATGTTGCCCTCGATGGGACCCTGATGGAT
The DNA here is from genome assembly GCA_037043585.1 of Drosophila mimica. Classification (NCBI taxonomy): domain Eukaryota; kingdom Metazoa; phylum Arthropoda; class Insecta; order Diptera; family Drosophilidae; genus Drosophila; species Drosophila mimica. The sequence continues at coordinate 863,957 of JBAMBE010000579.1, forward strand.
GAGCTGGCAAACCTCCTGGGACACATCGTAGTGCGAAAGCACGCTCTCAAGGCAGTTCAGAGTGGCCTCCAAATCTAGAGTGAATGAATGGGGCGTTGTCAGCAATAAATTGCTTTCAGATATCTTTTTACATACTCTGCTGTCGTTTCTGCAACTGTTCCGTTTCCTGATAGACTGGCAGAATAGTTTGTTCCAAGTTGCCCAAGCGCTTCTCGAAGATCGTAAGTATGCTTGACATTTGCGTGGAGAGATCATGATACTTGTCCACACGATCTTTGAGTAGTACTAAATTGGTTGTTTCCTTTTCCAATTTGTTATGCGCTTGCACAGAACTATCCAAATTATTCATTGTTTTGATTTTGAACTACACCAGCAAAGTGAAACATACTCAGATCAGAGTCATAACAGATCAGCTGTTGCTTAACATTGCTATCGATACTTATGGTATATACTCACCACGCTTATCGATACCTGTCTGGCATTTTGGTTGCCATGGCAGCTTGTATTGTTTTGGCTACAAACAAAACGTAAATAAAATGGAAAAACTACCGATTGTACGCAATTGCAATAAAATATAAAATGCGTGGGGTGCTCAAATGGTTAGAGCGCATCGAATTCTCGAATGCCAAAGATGAAAACACCAGGTATACTTTGAGATAATCATACACACCTGTTGCCTTGATTTACATTTGCTTTTTTTTTTGTAGTGTACATTCCGTTTGCTATGCTCCGGATGGCAGTCAGTTGGTGGTGGCAGCAGGGGAGCGTCTGCTCATCTACAATCCCAATGACGGTTCGCTGCTGAACACATTAAAGGCCCACAAGGATGTTATCAACTCGGTGGTTTATTCCCGCGATGGCAAACGCTTTGCAAGTGGCGCCGCTGATAAAATGGTCATTGTGTGGTCCCCACAACTGGAAGGCCTGCTCAAGTACTCGTAAGTGCAATGGAATACGTTTTCCCTCCAAGATCATCACTAACAAATTACGTTGTTGCAGTCATGGCGATTCCATTCAGTGCATGTGCTTTAACCCCGTCTCACATCACTTGGCGTCATGTTCCACATCGGATTTTGCCTTCTGGTCAGCGGATCAGAAGGCTGTGCAAAAGTACAAGATCGGATCGCGTGTCAATGGCTGCGCTTGGACGAATGATGGGCAGTATTTGATACTTGGATTGGCAAATGGCAGCATATCCATACGCAGTAAATTGGGTGAGGAAAAGGGACGCATCGATCGACCGGGTGGACCCAATAGCTCCGTCTATGCCGTACAATGCTGTCCGGCAAATGGTGCTGGCAGCGTGGACACAATTGCCGTTGCGGATTGGTCTCAGACACTGTCGTTTCATACGCTCAGTGGCCAGCTAATTGGCAAGGAGCGCGTTCTGGGATTTGATCCGCTATGCATGCAATATTTTCCCAATGGAGAGTTTTGTGTCGTCGGCGGCTGCACGAGTAATTTGCAATTCTTTACCAGAGACGGCGTGCGATTGGGCACCCTTGGTGATGGCTTCGACTCGTGGATCTGGTCGGTGGCACTGCATCCAAATGGACAATCCTATACGATTGGCTGTCAGGATGGCACTTTGGCCTCTTTCAACATTGCCTCCAGCACGGTGCATGCTCTGTACCGGGAGCGTTATGCCTTTCGTGAGAATATGTGCGATGTGATCATTCAGCATCTGATGTCAGGCCAAAAGGTGCGCATCAAGTGCCGTGATCTTGTCCAGAAAATCGCCATCTATAGGAATCGCCTGGCTGTGCAGTTGCCGGAACGTGTTGTGCTCTACGAGCTGAGTTCCACAGAGAATGAGCCCATGCACTACAAGGTCAGGGAAAAGATCCAACAGAAGTTCGACTGCAGCTTGCTTGTCGTCTGTGGCCTGCATATTGTCCTGTGTCAGGAGAAGCGACTGCAGTGCCTGGATTTTGAGGGTTCACTGCAGCGGGAATGGATCATGGACTCGTTCATACGTTACATTAAGGTGACAGGCGGTCCGCCGGGACGAGAGGGTCTCATGGTCGGTTTGAAGAACGGACAGGTCTTTCGGATCTTTCTCAACAATTCCCTGCCACTGCTGATTACGACGGCAGTGTCCGCAGTCCGCTGTCTGGACATCAATGCGAATCGGAGCAAAATCGCCGTTGTGGATGATGCTGGACGATTGGTGGTGCGGGATCTACTCAACGATAGCATTCTCTATCAGGATGTGGGCGTAAATAGTGTCACCTGGAACACACATCTCGACACGATGCTTTGCTATACACACACCAGCGGCGGATTGAGCGTACGCGTTGGCAATCTACCGCCCAGGGCACCACAGAATATGCATGGCGTCGTTGTCGGCCTGTGTGGTGCGACGGCCTTCTGTCTGCGTGGTAATATAATGCATAATACACCACTGGCTCTGGGTGCCACCATGTGGCAGTTCATAGAGGCGGGTCTGTTTGAGTAAGTAGATCCTTAGTGCAGGGATACTTGTCAATATATTTAACGTATGCCAAAAATGTATTCCACTTTGCCACAGCGAGGCATACCAAGTGGCATGCTTGGGTGTCACCACCAGCGATTGGGAGGGCTTGGCACAATCCGCCCTGGAGGCGCTGCACATCAATATTGCCCGGGATGCGTACGTCAAGGTGCGCAATTTGCCCTGGCTGCAGGTGATCAGTGAGCTGCGGGAGCAACAGCAACGCGCCACCGTCCCCAAGGAGGTGCTGCTGGGCGACAGTTGTGCCTTTGCGGGCAAATTCAAGGAGGCAGCGCGTCTATTTCTCAAATGCAATCAAACGAATCGAGCGCTCGAAATGTACACGGATCTGCGAATGTTTGATCTGGCGCAGGAGTATCTCAAAGATGGCAGCGAACTGGAGAAACGGGATCTGGTGCGCAAGCGAGCCGAGTGGGCCTACTCTGTCAAGGAGCCGCGTGCAGCTGCCGAGCTGCTCCTCTCCGCGGGCGAACACCAAAAGGCAATCGACATTGTCGCCGAGCAGGGTTGGGCAGATGTGTAAGCTTAAGCTTAAGTCTATTTTTCGAGATCTTCCATTGATGTTCGATTTCGAACCGTTTTGCAGACTCTACGATATTGGACGACGACTGAGCCTCAGCGAACGCGACGCTGTCCAATCGGTGGCACAGAATCTGAAGACACTGAAAGCCTTACCACTGGCCGCTGAGATGTTCAAGAAGCTGGGCGACGAGGCACAAGTGGTGCAGCTCCATGTCGAGGTCCAGGACTGGGCCGAGGCATTCCGTTTGGCCGAAGCCTTGCCAGAGCTGTTGCCCAACGTGCATTATCAGCATGCACAGTGGCTGGCAGAAACGGATCAATTTATAGACGCGCATCAGGGTGAGTTGCGCCACAAAGTTGCAACGATGCAATGTTGAAAATGTAAGTCTGTGTTTTTATTTTTCGCAGCTTATCTCAAAGCTGGACGCACCAAGGATGCAAACCGTCTGCTGAAGCAATTGAGTAACACAGCCATTGTCGAGGAGCGCTACCTGGATGCCAGCTACTTTTATTGGCTACTGGCCAAGCAATATCTGGACATATATCACGAGAAACCGTACGTATCTTATATAAATATATATTTATATTATATAATCTGTAATAAGCTCTTTGATCTATTTATTTGTAGTGAGCAGAATGCCATCGATCATCATCTCAACGAGTACAAAAACCATTTGCGCATTGCAAAAGTTTATTACGCCTACAGCGTCATCTTCAACTATATGAAGGAGCCATTCACCACCCACTCACCCGTCAGTCTCTTCAATGTGAGCCGTTTCATTTTCAATGAAGTGGAGAACAAGGGCGCCCCAAAGGGCGTCAGCATGTTGTATGTGATGCATAGATAGAAATTTATAAATATTTAATTAATAACACAACTAATTGTGGGTCACTTCCAGCTCGGTGCTCTTCACGCTGGCCAAACAAGCCAAATTGCTGCAGGCCAACAAGCTGTGCCTGCTGGTGAACAAGCGTCTGCAGTCACTGAAACCGCCTGCGGGTGTTCAAGAGCAAATCGATGTGAGTCGGATGCATCCTATCATTATCATTATTTACAATATATTTTGTAAATCATTGACTTAATCCACAGCTGAATTTCTTGAACAGCAAGGCGTGCAAGAGTGGCTTCAATGATCCCGAGGATCTGCTGCCGTTATGCTACAAATGCTCGAACTATAGCCAGCATTTAAATAATAATACCTGTCCCACCTGCAGACAGGACTATATATTTTCCTATGTTTCCTTTGGTAAGTGTGCGAATCTCCTCTCATCAATTTATAATTTATTTTTAAATTTGATGGTATCCTGCAGAAATCTTGCCTTTAGTACAATTCCATCCGGAGGTGGATATAACCGATGCCGAGGCGGAACGTTTGCTCTTGGCGCCGGCCAAAAATCCCGAGGATGCAGATCCATTTAATGAAGACGTCGCTAGCGCTCTTCCCTTGAGTTTAGATCGCCATGCGCTGCGCGCTATCGATCCTAATCATGTCCTTATACTCAAGCGAAAGCAAAGACGCAACATTTACTATCGCAATATATTGCCCGATCTGCAGGTTACCTACTGCTCCGAGTGCTTGTTGGTAAGTCTCGGCTCAGATAGCTTGAATTTAATTAAATTTCAATATTTTTGCAGTTGTTCTACGCCGAGGACTTTGAGCTGCAGGTGCTGCAGAAGGGCTATTGTCCCTTCTGTCGCACTTCCTCGGACAAGCTGCTGGAAGACTTTTAAATGTCACAAACAATAATTAAGTAAATTAGTAGTTAAACTTTTATCATATTGTTAAAACTGATGTATTTACAATATCCGTCCAACAAACTAAATATTTAAACTTTTAATTGTGCATTTGTAAACTAGGAATCGGAGAGAAGGTTTAACACTCCCTTGGTCAGTTGATGGTCTAGGCCCAGGTTTCTTCCTGATAGCGTCGCTGTTTTATCATTTGCTCCATGTAGACGGCATCGTTGTCGAGTGCCTCGATGAATGCTTCCCTGACTGCTTTTGGCATATTGTTCGAGCTGCCTGCCACATAGACATAAGCGTTCTCTTCCCGGATGAGTTTAGCTAGGAACGCGGCGCGCTTTTTGATCAGATGCTGCACATAAATCTTATTGTCTTGATCTCGCGAGAAGGCAACATGCACCTCAACACTCTGTTTATCCTGCCACGTCTTGAAGTCTTGCTCAAAGTGATAATCCTGAGTCTGGTTGCGGCAACCAAAGAACACAACGAGGCGACCCACTTTTCTACCCGTCTGCTCAAAATGCAACCTCTGCTGAATAATGCTGCGAAAGGGCGCAATCCCAGTGCCAGGTCCAATCATAATCAGTGGTGTGTCCAGCTCCTTGGGCCAGCTCATCGTGCCCGGCTTGATGAAACCACGTAGCTTATAGTCTGCTTGCAAACCTTCCAGCCAATTGGAGCATAGACCCAAACGTGGCGCCTGCATAATGGTCTTATAGTTGACCACAGCGACCAAGAGATCAAGTGTGCCCGTCGAGACATCGGAAGCAATGGAGAAGCTGCGCGTTTGTATCAATGGCATCATCTCGAACAGCTGCATCAGCGTCATCTTGGCCATCGCATGCCTGAAATCCTGCAGCAGCTCCAACACCATGCGACGTGGCCTATTCACATAGGCTATTAAATCCTCTAGACCTTCGGCTGTGCAGAACTCCTGCAGTTTTTCGCGTTCCAACTCATCCTCACAGTTCTGGGCGAGTACCTCGAGAAAGCGCTGCCGCGGCCTGGCGCTCAAATCCCAAATATATCCGGCTGCCTGCTGCAGTGAAATGGGCGCAGCATATGCCAAAGGAAGAGGTAAATCTTTGTGTGCGCTGCTCACTTCGACTACAGTGCTGGCATCGAAATCGAGATTGTGTTCTTTGAGCAACTCAAAGAACTCCCGGATATGCTCAGCACTGTTTTGCGGCTGCACTTCGAGCACATCGCCAGGCTGCCAGGTTGCCAGCTCGTTGCTGAGTCGCAGCAAGCGCACATCCTGAAAGTGATTCGCGGCTGTTGTGCGCTGATTCTCGATCAGTTTAAAAACGAGTGCCTCCTGCCTCTGTGTCCAATGCAGGCGTTCCTCATTAACAGCAGGCTTTTCTTCCAACACTCGCACATTCCATCTCCTCACCTCTTTGGCCTCATCTTGTTTGCGCAACGCCAATGTGCCGCTTAGTGTCTGCCAGAGATCCGCTGTCCAAGCGAGAGATGTGCCTAAATGTCCGTAGTCATGCTGATCATCGCACAATCCCAGAGGACACACAGATACTGCTCCCAGATTCACTAAACGTTTGTGCAACTTTTTGGCGGCATAGTTGAATTTTGAGTAACTGGAGTCACCCAATCCAAGGCACGCGAATTGCAGACCATCCAGAGAGTTGCTCGGCAAGCTGCGCTTGAGTAGAAAGCGCCAAGCCTGCTTCATATTGTCGGGTTCCATGCCATCACCCGTTGTGGCCACAACAAAAATCACTAGGCGCTCCTCGACCAGATGCTGTATATTGTAATCCTCCAGTGCGAGCACTGGCCCTTCGAATCCCCATTGGCGCGACTCGCGCCATATCTGTTCGGCCACATCTTGAGCGGTGCCAGTTTGACTGCCATAGAGTACCAGTAGACGCATAATTTTCAATTTCAATAAATTGCGAAAAGCAATGTGAAAACTGCAGACAAGGCCGGCTTGTCAGCTGTTAAAGAGCATGGTGTATGCAGTGTATAAGGTAGCGCATTATATGAGTATTTAAAATGAGAGAACATTCATAGTAATAGTAATCATACCATTTCAAAATAACATTTCGTTGCATAAATATAAATTTATTTTTATAATTTTAAAATTTAATAAATTATAAATATATTATTATTGACCTTCTTAAAATAGTAGTAACGTGTTGCGCATTGATATCTATGACGTCACAGAATACAGCTATCGATTTATTAAAATGTACAAGTTTGCATGGCCGTAAAATGATTTTTTGGCAAGATGAGTAAATAAGTTGATGGACGCAACAACAATTTTTCACAAGTAAGAATAAAAATTGTCGATGGACAAAGCACACTCGAATATACAACTGAGCAAACAACTCTCGTGGCTCCTGCGCCATGGTGCACAAAAGGAAGGATTAACAATACAGCCCGATGGGTTTGTGAGCATCAATGAGATTTTAAAACATTCGCGCTTCGGTTCGCACTACAGTAGAGAAAAACTGCGGGAAATAGTCTCAACTGATGCAAAACAGCGTTACACGATGCGTTCGAATCCATTAACAGGTTCGGAGGAAATACGCGCCAATCAGGGTCATTCAATGGAAGCCGTGCAGTCGGAGGTTTGCATGGAGCGTATTGGGAGCATCTCCGAGCTACCTGCGCCTGTGGTGCATGGCACCTACTATCGCAATTGGGAGCACATCAAAATCGAAGGCCTCAAACGTATGCAACGGAATCATGTCCATTTTGCATTGTTCAACGGCGATAATCATTCAGCTTTAAGCGGTTTCCGTAGTGATTGCCAAGTGCTGATCTATTTGAATGTTGCCAAAGTGCTGGCCGATCAGCTGCCACTGTTTCGCTCCAGCAACAATGTTGTTTTGTGTGCTGGCATCGATGGTTGTATCGATAAACGATACTTTGAGCGAGCAATTGAGAGACGATCGAAGAATCCGTTGCCTTTTTAACCCAAAACTGAACGATATTATTGTAAATATAATGTGTTTAGTTTTCACTGCGCTCCGTAAATAAATTGTTTTAAGTTGTGTGTTTTTCAGTCGTTGCTTTTGAAATTTTATTATTACAGAAATGAGCGACACAACAGCATCGCAGGATAATGCAATAGTGATTCACTGCAATTTGTGCGAGCAACCTTTTAGCACATATCAAGATTGCCTTGCCCACAGGATTCAAAAGCACAACACTCCATCCCAGAAGAAATTGCGCAATTGTCTACAAGCCATCACAAAGCTCTTTGCCAGCGAGCAAATTCAATCCGAACGTCGCGAAGTTCAATCGCTGCTCGCCGAATCGCATCCTGGACAAGAATTTGGTACTCTATTGTCTTACTATTTGGGGAATTACATTATGATGAACCAATGTTTTTCCGAGGTGCAAGATCTCATAAGTCTGGATATGCAGGGCCAAGTAAAGGTCTATGCCTGTGGTTCGCTTGTAACGGGTTTGGTCCTGAAAGGTTTGTAAATGCCACACTTCATATGTGCGTTTTTTTATGATTGTTTCTTTCGCATTCTAGATAGCGATATTGACATTTACCTGGAGCAGACGAACACCACTTCAAATGCCATGTCTCACCGTCAATTGTTCGACAGAATCCTTCGTTTGTTGCGTCGCAAATTCGGCTTTAGGGGTGTGACTGCCATACGACATGCTCGTGTGCCCATCATTCGCTTCAAGCATCCTGTGAGCGACCTCAGCGTCGATATCAATATGTCCAGTCCGAAAAGCAGCTACAATTCGAATTTTCTTGCCGCGCTATTGCGTCGTGATATGCGCATACGCCAGCTGTTCCTGTTCCTCAAGTTGTGGGCCAAGAAGCTGAAGATAATTGGCAGCGGCGCCATGACTAGCTATTGCCTGGCTGTCCTCATAATCTACGGAATGCAGCAGCGACAACAATTCCCGTCCATTAAGCAGCTGCAGACATGCTGCACAGTGCAGGATGTCATGGGCATTAATTATGGGTACAGTTTGCATCAGGTCCCACATCTGCCGGACAGCTTGACCACCATGGACCTCATCACTAGTTTCTTTCACCTATACAGTGATATGGACTTTGAGAAGAAGCTTCTGTCACCGTATTTAGGCTATGCTCTGGACTTGACAGATCCGCTCTCTTTGTCTTTTCCGGAATATGAGGAGCAATTGAAAACCATACAGGAAGTGACTGGCGTACAGCCAGAGCCGTTTCAAAGTGGACATCGCGTTTGCGTACAGGATCTCTTTGAGTTGCAACACAATGTGGGCCAGTCCATAATGCCAACGAATTTCTTCTATCTGCGGCAATGTTTGACATTTGCCTATAAGGCGTGCACCAACGATAAGTATGTCTCATCGCCTGTTCAACTTTTTGACTATTTGCTTTTTGGCCTGGCCGGTGAACTGTTGCAGGCCCAGCATGCCAGTGCAGATAATTTGGCCAAGGAGAAGATGGCAACAGCAGAAAAAACCACAACAACAAAACCAGCCGTTGCAACAACAACACGAAAATCTGCAACTGGTGAATCTGCAACTAAAATAGCTCTAACCGCAACAAACAGATTAACATCCAGCAGCCCGGTCGACACTGGATTGCAACTGATGCATTTCTGCATACTGAAGCCCTCAAAGAATGACCTGGTGAGCTTGCGTGCTGATTATATTAAGAAGACTCCATATGCAAAACGGTCAATATTTTTCTACTGGACCGAATGCTATGTGGCTGCCATCAAGGATTTTTTAGAAAATATTTATAAGTTAAATATGACGCTAATTGACCCGGAAGAACACTTTGAGTCCAGTGAACTGCCACGGCGATTTACTTGGGTAATTGAAACACAACTGGATACGTGGAGTGGTCGCAGTTTTCAACGTTCCACAAGGATTTCATTCTTTGCCCTACAAACGCAGCAGACTCGTGCGTTTTTGAAAACACGCTGCACGACACCCAACTATGCAGTTAATCTGAAAGGTCGCTTCTCGCTGGTCATCGCCTCGGACTATAGCGAGCTGCGCTTGGAGCTGCAGCCAATGCCTGGTGACGATCTGGGCCTACAACGACAAAGTCCGCTGACCAAATTCTTTAAATCGTTGAAGAATATGCTCTGCAATTACAACTTTAAAGATAAGTTTAAAAACTTAAAGTATGTGCGATGAGTTTTAAGCGCAAAATGACACAAAGTATTTTTCAAGCGAAAACAAATGATTTTGAAATCAATGTACATATAATTATGTAAATTTTAGTTTACTCACATATCGATTGTTTATTTGCAATTGACGACTTTTTTGTTGTTTAATATTTTCCACAGAAGGACATTTTTAGTTTACATGAAATACAAATAAGAGTTAATTTTTCAAATATTTTATTTACGTTTCAGTGAATTCCTACGAATCAACTCATTTTTATAACAATCCAATTATTATATAATATGATAATATATTTTCAGTATCAGTTTCGTATTTGATACGACAAACTTAATTTTGAATATACAGTTAATTGAAATTGAATTGAATATACAGAATAATTGCAATCGGTTAATTGGGACATAAGAATATGAATTGGAATTAAATACAGAGTATATATTTAGTATGCACTTAAGTATTTAAGAGTCTAAGGAGTGAGCAAATATGTATCTAGCTTATGTACATTATATGTATATGTAAATATTATCACGTTGCTGCTCTGGAAATGTTTTCGAGTCTGGTGTTAACGCCCACACGGCACTATATTCACTATAATTCTATTAATACTATTAGCCCTACACAACTACAAATAACGGCACTTTGGGGCTTAAACATAAGAAATTACAATAAAACTAACCGCCTTTATGACGGCAATAGCAATATTTCTTAATGGCAAAGTCATTCATGCAATCAGCCTCTCCACTATAAGTATTCAGACGACTCACAGAGCCGGTAACCAGTAGATTATCCTCATCGGGCAGGTTTTTGTCATAGCGCACTGTTGCCTCATACAACGCCTTATTGGGGGACGTATAGAAGATCAGTCGATAGATCTCTATGTGGCTGGGATCGTTATCATTGGGATGCGCCTTATAAGCAGTACTAACGCTCTGCAGCGCAAGTGGCACACAAAGATGCGCCAAGCTGCCATTGCGGAAGGTGGTCACATAATCATTTAGATAATGCACCACACGCTTTGCCAGTTGACGCACCACTTTGGAGTTTTTGTAGACGCTGCCATAGGCCCAGCAAGTGCACCAGTGATCCGCAATGGCGACATCCTCGCAACTGCGACTCAACGTCACCGGCTGAAGCAGACTCTGACACTTGGGGCAATCTTTGGCGCCACCCAACGACTCCAGGCTGCCGACCCGACCCGAGAGGCTGAGAATGTGCTTTAGTGTCATGTGCAGATCATAGGGAGTAGTCAGACGATTGCGATTCTGCCGCAGAGCTTCAACAAACTCGGGATGTGCCTTGCGCACAAATGGCGGCAGCCAGATAAATAGAAAGGGCAGACGCTCCTCGAGGTGACCCGACCAAGTGGCGCGAGTGGGGCCAAAGCGAAGGCCATGGTCGCTGAAGAAGACCACAATGCTGTGCTCCATGGTGCCCTGGGACACCAGACGCAGCAGATATCCTCTCAGGTAGTCGTCCATGGAGCTGGTCTGCGAAATGTCGCTGTGGCTGTGTGTGTTCGTCCAGAAGAAGCCAAAGAAGCTATCGTTGCGATAACGTTTTGCGAACTCCAAAGCATAATTGTAAACGTGCTCCGCTTCCGTCTCAAAACCGACGCAGTGGGGCAGTCCGAGCACTATGTTGCCCCCAAGTAACTTCTCTGCTGCAGAGAGATATGGACGCAAATAGTAATCAACGGGTGGCTGCTGAAAGCCCTTCTTCAGGTAGTTGAAGGTGTTAATCTTTATTGCATCCTCTCCATAAGCAGTCACATAGCCATGCTCTTTAAATAGCTTCCAAATGAAGTCACATTTATCAAGGCCATTCACCTTGTAGGGACTACAGTGCTTCATGGCATTACTCAGATTGTAGCCCACCATTAGAGCCATTATGTTGGGAAATGTATTGTCATCGATCTGTGGACAGACGGCAAGTTGGAAGTGGGGAATGAATAGCCATGTTAACCCAGTGGTAACTCATCTTACTCACCTTGTTATAGCCCGCCAGTTCAAACCAATCGTTGTCGTAGAGATACTGCGCTGTCTTGGGCATTGCACGTATGAGATTCACCCGTGAGATGCTGTCAATGCCAATCATCAGCACGCTGGGCACACGCCTTCGTCGATCCTTCTTAGCCCACTGGTCAAGTCTCTGTCGAATTTCTTTGCGCTCTGGTATGGTAGGATGTCCATTGATGTAGATTTGGTCATCTTTCGTTTTACACTTGGCAATGATGCTATCCGTGGTGGTTGCAAGCTTTGCTTCTTTTTTGAATGGGTGGCATGAAGTGTAGTTGACATCCGTTTCACTTGCCCGCTCCACACCCTGGTAGCAGCAACTGAGATCGTTGCCCACCTTGTAAGATTTTAAGGACGCCTGATTGATGCTCAGCACATAGCGCTGAATGGTGGCATTATAGTGCACATGGGTGAGTGGGGGACGTGAGCGGCAGGGTTTGTAGGAGACGCGCTTGAAATGACGCATTACGTCACGCTTGTAGGGATCGAGGTCGACAATCCGGCAGTGGTTGCTGTAGACGAGATAACCTTGCGGCAGAATGATGGTTGTCGGTTCAATCATCTGATTAGCTGTTTGCAGTTGTTGTTGTTGGTAGTTTTGTTGGGGTTGTCTTATCGACAGCAGAACACACGACAGGTTGTGGAGGATGCACAAAAACCCAATAAACATCATGCAAAACAGATACAAGAAAAACAAGAAAAACGGAAAAACGAAACGGTGCACACAAAAAACAGAATTAAAAGATGACAACACACAACAGAGATGAGATGTACTAAACAAATGACTAGTAAAAATACCGAATTCAAGTAATACTCTCTAAATGTCTGTGTACCTTCCATGTTCAGTGCATACGACTGATGATGGACCTGCACATTTTCCAGATCGAGCACGTCGGCCGGTCCGATCAGGAAATAGGAGAATACAAATATCACCAGCAGGGCGACGAGTAGTTTACGCCGTAAGATTATCTGGCGACAGTACCAGATGAGAGTGGGTGAAGCACCAATCTTGTAGCTCACTCCTGTCAAGGTTGACTCCGTGGCGCCATCCTTTGCCCCATCATCAGCGTATTCAAGTAGCGGGCGTTTATCAGCCATCGCTAGTCTTATTTTTGGATGGCTTGTGGAATCATTTTATGTTTTCCCTATCGTCCAAAACGAGTTAGAGAGAATCAAAAAAACAAATTAAATTAGTTAGAAACTTTTAAAAAAAAATAAATTAAGATAATTAGCCGGATCACGCGAAAAGCTGTTTAAAATAGACTTAAAAACTATCATCGCGTGTCTAACCAAAAAGTTTGGCAATCTCAAATTTATTATTTAATACCTACATGTGTGTATTAACAGTTTTTTGGGCCTCAAATAAATAAATGAGGTAATGGTTTATTCATATAGTAATGACTAACATAACTATAACTAACAAAATTTGAATTTATCGAGTTATAATGTCATCTGAAGTACTGTCCAGACTAATGAGAAACAAATAAGCTATGTTGCTTATAAATCATGTTTTTTTTTTGTTTTAATATCTTGATTATCTTAATTAATGTTTGTTATAAATGATGTATTATGGTTATTGTTTCGTAACAATAAGAATGGCCTTACTTAAGCAAGCCAAAAGAAGACCTTCAACTTTAAAAATTAGTTTTTACACTCAAACCCAACACGATATAACTCAATGTCTGTCAAATAAGATAAGCAAACTTGCTAATGAATAACAGAAATTAGCGATTCACATGTTTATTTCTAGTAAAAACATAACAACAATAATATTTGGGTACGCCCATTTTCGACGAAAAATATGGTCACATTTTTCTATTTCAGGTTCTACCTTGCTTTTAAAATGATGATAAATTTATATTTCTTAGTTAATTTGTAAGCTGTCTGTCTGTTTGACTGTCTGTCTGTCTGACAGTCTGTGTGTTGGAACACTTGAACACTTAATCATTGAATTACCCTTGCAATTATCGCATTTATTTTTGTTTATCTATGTTTAGATTTCAGACTGCACCGCACATTCACTGCCAAGACCGAATTAGACAAATGAATTCCGCGATTCTGTTTTGCGTGTTGTCTGCATAAACACAAACTATTTTTTGTTCTATTCAATTAAAATTAATAATAATAAACGACAGACGATCAAGTTGAATGAGTTTAATATTTCAGCAGTACACTTAAATTATCTAATGAGCTCCTCGCACAGCGACAGATTTTGCATTTTGATTACAATTTACATCGACACAAAATTGAGATATGCGCAAACCGTAAAGAGCAGCGCGCCGTAACAGATCTGCGAGACAAATGCGAGGAACGATCTGTGAATGCTTAAGAGCAAATAGAAACTAAAATTATCGTAGCATTTGCTGACGAACCCATGCAACTCCTCGCCCTCCCTCACCGACACTACCGATGATGAAGGCCCTTCGTGATCGTATCGTTATTGCTCGCGCCAATTTTGATTAATCACGATGCCATTCGTCCGAAGACGGTTATATTTTGAACTATTGTTGTATAGCTTTACCCCGGGGTGTAGCTCGGAATGTGAATAAATTAAATAAATTGTCAATTGATTTGCATTAGATCACAATAGCATCATTGTAATTATGGTCAACCTGAAATAAGATGGGCAACCATAAGCACTAAGTTTTAAATGTACAGTCATTATACATTTATGTATTTTGAAAATATATAATTTTGTAAATTACAGCGTATTTCGTGGCTCATCACATTGAAGGTTTTGTGTTCCTAATGTCATATTTTTTATATTTTTTTTATTCATGAGCTAAGCTACGTTGTATTATTGTAACAATTATACAATGCTCAAGGCGGGGTTTTGAACATCACGATTTCCGACTATGATTCAACAGTTTGCTAAAGCATCGAAAGATTTAATCAAATCGGTTCCACTAATGATGAAACCAGTCTTTCTCCGTGTGAATGATAAGTTCAATTATATATAAACATGGGAAAAATAGTGGGACATGGACGTTTGTGTGTTCAAAAATACATTTTTAGTTAATAATATATGTGGCTTTTGCTTAGTTACCATTACCATTACCCCATAAAAGAAATGGATTTAAGTTTATTGTTTGCGTGTTGTGGGAAAACATTTCTTTTTGCCCCTTGTCGATTATATCTCGCTAAATACTGCATACTTGCACTTTTTGCCATGAAAACTGTTTTATTGCAGTGCATGACTCGTTATCAGCATTGTTAATCTACTTCAAACACACTAATCATAAGTCCTACAACATACTGTTTGCATATGCACAATTCGACAACAAACAGGCGTTGCCCCATTTATAGTATTATTTATATTTCTTGCGAATATATCAATATACACAAATATTCACTTGATGGGTGGCAAAGTACAGCTTTTCTGCTGTGTGAAACAGGCAGCAAATGAATCAGTTGAAGGGTTCCATTGCAGCCATGTAGCGGAGCTTACTTCCTACGTATTTACACGTATTTACTTGGATACATATGTATAGGTATGTCGAGGACGTAGTGACGTAGTAAAAATAACAAACACACACACACACACACACACAGAGGCTTGTCAAGTAGTGCTATTGAAGTATTTTCAGTTGCAGCGTCAGCGTAAAAATTGCAAACACAATAGATACTAACAAGCTGCGCGTACTCAGATACCCACCAATACACACCAACACACACCAACACACACACACACAGATAGACACAAACACAAGTATAGAGAACTTTTTCTCAATCCTTTTTGTACGCTAATATAAGTAATATTTGCACTCACTTGTATTCATTTTGCAATTGTTTCGCAGCACTTTATTGATTGCAACCAAATGTAGCACTATGACAAATGGTGCATTTCATATTTTATTTTGCACACAAGCACAAACACTCACACACACACGCGCATGCACAAATTGACAACGATTTGAAGCGGCTACCGCGTGTCCTGCTGCAATGGCTGACAAACAGATAATAATAACACAAAATACGCTGTACTCTGGCGACAGCGAGGCTGAGGCGTCTGATTGTGTCAGTGTGAGAACTTTCACACATTCACACTTGACACGTACGGAGTACGCAAAGAGAGAGAGAGAGAGAGCGAGCGAGAGAGCGAGAAAGACAGAGGCCGAGAGCGACAATCGAACACACAAAAAGAAACACGCGCTGCATTTTGAGAGTGCCGCCTAAGAGTATGCAATGTTTATTTGTTTGGCGCTTTCACAGCGACTGCGCAGTCTGCGTTTGCTCTCAGTCAGCGCAGACAACTGTTGCATGTCAGAGAAATACATATACAAAATTCGACGCCTCTCTGCCTCCATTGCCATGTCGCTGTCGGTGTTTGCGTGCAATTTCCGGCACGTGCTTGCCCAAAATATAAACAAAAACAAACCACTCCAATACTTGAGTGGGAGTCTGGGTAAGCTGTCCATGTAAAGAAAAATGTAGCATGCACAATGGGGCAAACTGAAAGTAAAAAAACACATAAGTTTCAATTTCGTTTAATCGAACACTTTTGAGACTTCCTAATCAATCTCTATAATACTAGTATTTCCACAAAATGAATTATGTGCCTTGGCGACGACAATCACAATATTCCTCAAAAAAAAAAAAAAAATTGAAAACTCTTTTATGCATTCGGACTCACCATAATATTCAAGCTTTAAAGTAAAACAAGAGAGAACGTTGCAGTCGGACGTAACCGAGAGCGAAATCGTACATTTAAAGTTGAAATTAAAGTGATTTTGGTTCAAAACATAAGTCAAAATTATAGTCCGAAAATCGGCAAGTCAAAATTATAGTCCGAAAATCGGCATATGGGCATAGGTCGAACCTTCAAAATGCCATAACTTCGTCAAAACTCAACGCATTTTCAAAAGCGAAGGCGTTTTAATCATAGTTTGGCCTCTAGATCAATCCTACATTTAAAGTTGAAAACGTGATTTTCGGTCGGAACATAAGTTAAAATTATAGTCCGAAAATCGGCAAGTCAAAATTATAGTCCGAAAATCGGCATATGGGCATAGGTCGAACCTTCAAAATGCCATAACTTCGTCAAAACTCAACGCATTTTCAAAAGCGAAGGCGTTTTAATCATAGTTTGGCCTCTAGATCAATCCTACATTTAAGGTTGAAAACGTGATTTTCGGTCGGAACATAAGTCAAAATTATAGTCCGAAAATCGGGATATCGGCATATGGGCATAGGTCGAACCTTCAAAATGCCATAACTTCGTCAAAACTCAATGGATTTTCAAAAGCAAGGGCGTTTTAATCATAGTTTGGCCTCTAGATCAATCCTACATTTAAAGTTGAAAACGTGATTTTCGGTCGGAACATAAGTCAAAATTATAGTCCGAAAATCGGCAAGTCAAAATTATAGTCCGAAAATCGGCATATGGGCATATGTCGAACCTTCAAAATGCCATAACTTCGTCAAAACTCAACGCATTTTCAAAAGCGAAGGCGTTTTAATCATAGTTTGGCCTCTAGATCAATCCTACATTTAAGGTTGAAAACGTGATTTTCGGTCGGAACATAAGTCAAAATTATAGTCCGAAAATCGGCAAGTCAAAATTATAGTCCGAAAATCGGCATATGGGCATAGGTCGAACCTTCAAATTGCCATAATTTCGTCAAAACTCAACGCATTTTCAAAAGCGAAGGCGTTTTAATCATAGTTTGGCCTCTAGATCAATCCTACATTTAAGGTTGAAAACGTGATTTTCGGTCGGAACATAAGTCAAAATTATAGTCCGAAAATCGGCAAGTCAAAATTATAGTCCGAAAATCGGCATATGGGCATAGGTCGAACCTTCAAATTGCCATAACTTCGTCAAAACTCAACGCATTTTCAAAAGCGAAGGCGTTTAAATCATAGTTTGGCCTCTAGATCAATCCTACATTTAAAGTTGAAAACGTGATTTTCGGTCGGAACATAAGTCAAAATTATAGTCCGAAAATCGGCATATGGGCATAGGTCGAACCTTCAAAATGCCATAACTTCGTCAAAACTCAACGCATTTTCAAAAGCGAAGGCGTTTTAATCATAGTTTGGCCTCTAGATCAATCCTACATTTAAAGTTGAAAACGTGATTTTCGGTCGGAACATAAGTCAAAATTATAGTCCGAAAATCGGCAAGTCAAAATTATAGTCCGAAAATCGGCATATGGGCATAGGTCGAACCTTCAAAATGCCATAACTTCGTCAAAACTCAACGCATTTTCAAAAGCGAAGGCGTTTTAATCATAGTTTGGCCTCTAGATCAATCCTACATTTAAGGTTGAAAACGTGATTTTCGGTCGGAACATAAGTCAAAATTATACTCCGAAAATCGGGATATCGGCATTTGGGCATAGGTCGAACCTTCAAAATGCCATAACTTCGTCAAAACTCAACGCATTTTCAAAAGCGAAGGCGTTTTAATCATAGTTTGGCCTCTAGATCAATCCTACATTTAAAGTTGAAAACGTGATTTTCGGTCGGAACATAAGTCAAAATTATAGTCCGAAAATCGGCAAGTCAAAATTATAGTCCAAAAATCGGCCTTCCAAGCTTGGTCACTCTATCCTTAAAATGGTGGAAGATATACGGACTTATCGATTTGCACCTTCCGAAATATCGGCATTGCAGATTATACCTTCGGTATCATAGTATAAAATGAAAATGCGTGTTTTATTATTTTTAGACATTTTTTTTTTATTTTAAAAATAAGTTGCTTTCTTTTTATTATTATAATTATTGTTATTATCATTTTATTCATGCATTATATCGTTTTCTTAATTGTGTTTCTTACGTTTTTGTTTTTTGATGCGTTTTGACTTGAAGAAAATGTATGCAACTACATATATGCAAATTTATAAAGATATATTTAGTTGAAGGTTTGATATTGGTACATTATGCCTTAAAAAATTCATTCAATCATTTTTAGTCATTTATCATCATGTACATCAAGCATTTTGTTAACTTATTTACAAACAAATTAATTGATAATAAAAAATGCATCATTTGTTTTGTCGCTGATCGATTTGCCTGGCCATAATTTAAATAAATTAGATAATTTCATAAAACTAACCTAGGTGAATAAAGTGTCTTTTTGTTCTTTTTGTTGTTGTTGTTGTTTTTTTTTGTTTTAAAGTAGGGTAGTGAAAAGTGAGAATAAATAAATAGTTCAATGGGCACATGAGTAGAATAAATAGGATGTGTGAGTGAATATATAAAATGAATATAAATTGTCGATATGCATTTGTTTTTTTTCTTTTGGTGATAGGTAAGAGGGGGTTGACGAGGGGGGGGGAAGGGAGGGAGGGAGAGAGCACGCATAGGGCGCACAATTGTCAGCATCGCTGGGTCAAAGGATCTTTGGACATCCTTTGCTAGCAAGGGGGCAATTGGGCGTGGCAGGCGCAGTTCTCAAAATAATAAAAATAAATAAATAAATAGATTTTACATCGACTTAAATGCTAAACAAAATTTCAAATATTTCAAATTGGTTCACATAGTGTTGTTGCTGATGGGGGAAATAGTAGTGTTGTTCGAAAGTAGTGTTGCGAAACATTACAATGGTAATTCGATAACGTTTACCACAGCGGCATGGGGCGATTTCTGGTCAAATAGGTGGCCAGTCTAGGATTGGAGGCGGGACAGCCTGCAAAAAGAAGGGGTGAAATTTAGAGGATTATTTATTGAAGTAAAATTTCAAAAATGCGGTCCGTTTTCACTTACGGCAAACGGCGCAGGTCTGTTCATCGGTACCATCGCCGCAGCCATCGCGTCCGGAGCACACAATTGCCGTGGATCGGCACAGTCCATTGCTGCAGCGATGCGGACAATAGGCATCGGGCTCATTGCGGCTGGCCAGCAAGCCACCCGCCTCGATTAGCCGCATAAAGAGATTGGGCATGGAACGGGAGCCGCACAAATGCGGTGGCTCATCGCTGCCATCCTTGCAGGAGACAATCGCATTACAGTACTCGTACTCGGGCAAACATTCGCCGCTCTTGCAACGGAACGTGTGCGGCGGACAACTGTTGCCGCCCCGCAGTTGACCATCGCAGCCCAGTTCATCCTCGCCATGTGGACACTGCTTGCGTCCGTCGCAGAGTGCCGCTCGTGAGATGCAGCGTCCGCTGCGCTCGCAACGGAACGCCTCCGCCGGACAGGTCTGGTTCAGGCGGGCATTGTGGGTGCACTCCTCGTCCGAGTCATCATTGCAATCGGCGCGACCGTCGCACACAAAGAACCATGAGATGCAAACACCGCTCGAGCGACACTGCATACAAAAAAAAATAAAACCGAGCACAGATTAGGAAATTGGTTGAATAGGAACCACTTGTGGTAAGTAGAAGCTCACCTGGAAAGTGCCTGGACTGCATCCTGTGCGTTCGGCGCCGCATTTTTGTTGTTCCAGGCTGGATGCGCAATCGCAGACGCCGCGCTTATTGCAGACAGTGTGTGGATCGGCCAGTTGACACTGACGATCGCTGGCACAGGGCAGACCCAGTGAGATGGCCTCCAGACCAAGATCGACGCGCTTGCGCAGTTCTGAGCCAGGCTTGCCGCTCAATAGTGGCAGAATGGAGACTGCATGGGGCATGGGCATCTCGGATGAGAAGCTGGCAGCTGGCTGTGGTGTGGCCTCCTCAGAGGGCATTAGCGGCTTTAGGGTCGTCACCACCGGTGCCGCGGGCTCCATGAGCGTTACACGACTGGCCAATCCTAGCATTGTCTGTGTGGTGATCTCTACAATGTCAGCGGGATTGGGTGTGGCCTCCTCGTGCGCCTGACTGCCAGCTGAAGTTTCCTGCTCAATGTCATTGTTTTGATCGAGCAGCGTATCCAGTGTGGTCGACTCCAAGATCAGACTGTCCGATTCCAATTGTTGTAGCCTAATCGGACCAGAGCTCTCGCTCAAATCGAATGGTAGATCCTCCGGAGAGAGTGTGCGATCGGCTTCTGCTGCGTCAACAGTGCTTGACTCCGTCTCAGTGACTTCTTGGTCTGCGGATACTTCGGGATAGAAGGTGATTAAGTGTCCATCCACCTCATTCTCTGATGTCTCGGTAGCTGCTTCGGTCTCTGATTGCTGCTTGTGCTCCTGTTCATGTTCCTGTGGTTCTTCCTGCTGTTCATGCAACTCATCAGCCTCCGCTAGAAGATCAGGTATGGCGGGCACTTCAGCCTGCTCGTGTTCCGGTTCTTGTTCCAGACGATGCTGCTGCACTACCTCGGTTTCACCACCAGCCGGAATAGGCTGAGGTTGAGAGACTTGCTCACCAAATGGCACGGGTGGAACGGTGCTGTCACCCTCCAGGATCAGATCACTGAGTATGCCCGCAATGCTTTCGCTCTCCTTAAAGTCATCGGTTTGCTGTTCCTCACTCACAATGGGCACCTCGGCCTCAATCTCTGGTATCTCTGTGTCTGGGGGCTCAGTACCGTCCTCGGAATCGCTTTCGAGAATAGATGATGAAGTTTCAGTTTCCACTGTGGATTCATCCAGTTGCTGTTGCTCAGGCAGCTCCATCTCTTCAGGTTTTATCTGGTGCTCGGTCTCCGTTGCAACTTGCTCTTGGTCTGCATCGTTGGTCTGGTTTGGCTGTTGTTGCTGCTCCACATTTGGCTCCGCTCCTTGTATGATATTATCATTTTCATTTTTGTCCATTTCCGTTTCAATACGCTGCTCGCCACTTTCACTGCTGACTTCGGTGACAGTTTCCGCCAGATGCAGCTCCTCTTGGTGCTCCGTTGCTGTTTCGGTCTCCTTTAAAGCTTCGGTTGTTTCCTGCTCATCATGGTTAATTGGCACTGTTTCAGTTGCCGCACCTTCATCATGATTGGTCGCCGCCCCAACAGCATCCACATGCGACACCTCATCATTAGCAATGTTGTTTGACTGCTCTGGCTCCGACTCGGCGAGCTCCTCTGCCACCGCCTCGGTCTGTGGGACTTCTGCATTTGTTTCCGACATTTCGGGCGTCTTAATTGCATTTGCATTTAGCTCAGTCTCCTCTGTAGCCGACTGCTGTTGTGTCTCGCCTAAGATTACTGGTTCAGCTGCTGTCAGTTGAGTGGTCGCCTCCTCTCCATACTCCTCGTCTTCCTCGTGTTCGCCTTCTTCGGACAGCTGCTCTGTAGTCAGCTCATCGCTGTGTTGCTGTGGCGCCAATTCATCATCATTTGTTGGGTAAGTCAATTGTTCGTGTTGTGCTTCGCTGATTGCCTCCACAACAGCATCAACATCAGCTTCACTCTGCTCCGGCTCTGGCTCCGTCTCTGTCTCTGTCTCTGTCTCAGTCTCAGTCTCAGTCTCGGTCTCGGTCTCGGTCTCGGTGTCGATCTCTGTCTGTGTCTCTTCTGGTTTCTCCCCTTGCTCATTGATTGGCTGCTGCAGTTGTTCTGCTGCTCCTGTTTCTTCTTCTTCAGCAGGTTGCTCTTGATTTAATTGATTGGCTGCATTTAAATCATCTTGTGGACTTATCGGCTTTATGTCGGCACTTTGTTCTACCTGTTCGATATCAGCCTCCAACTTTGTGTTCTCTGTGTCTTTTGGCGTCTCGATTTCAGCTGGATTCTCGGATTCTGTTGCGATCTCAACTTCTGCGGCTTCAGTTTCAGCTAATGTATCTGCCTCTGTTTCTCTTTCTGCTTCGGGTTTCTGAGCCTCCTCCCCCTCCTCCTCATGCTCCACCTGATTTTCCTTTTCCAACTCTGGCTCTTTTTCACTAGCTTGGCTTTCGCTATCCTCCAATTTTGCTGGCTCCTCAATTTCGGTTGCCTCTGTTGCGGATTGTGCTTCGCTGCCTACTTCTTCTTGTTCAGCTGGCTTCTCAACTGGCAGCTCTTCCTCGACTTCATCGTTGACTGTTGCCTGAGGTGTTAGCTCCGTCTCAGCCTCGAACTCATGATCACCCGACTGTTCCTCCTCCTGCCCATTCAGCTGTTCAGCGATCTCTGGCTGCTTCTCTGGCGCAGTTGTCTCACTTTCAATTTCCACCACTTCATCGCCATGAACGGGTATCAAATCATCATTAGCAGTGGCTACAGCAGCTGGCTCCTTCTCCGCCTCCTCCTCCTCCTCTTCCTCCACTGCTAGCTGATGCGAATTCTGAGTGACTGTCTCCGCATCAGTCTCGCTGTTTTCCTGCTCCTCGTCATTTTTCTCAATGGGCACTCCGCCAATTTCGGGCTCTAGCTCATCATGTTGTGGCTCTTGTTGCGGTTGTTGTTGTGGTTGTGGTTGTTGTTGCTGTTGCTCCTCTGCCTTTGTCTCGCTTGGTGCTTGATAATCAAATTTTATGGTATCATCGGTTGTAGTTGCGGTAATTTCTTGAGCACCTGATGCTTCTAGCTCCTCCTCTGGCTCAATGTGTGTTGCGGGTTCCGATTCCACCTCTGGCCTCGCCGCCTCCACTGGAACCGGCTCTGCCTCAGGCTCTGCATCAGCCCCTGTTTCTTGTTGATCCCCTTCGGTTTTGATCTCATGCTCCTCCACGTATTCATCATCAATTTTGTACGGATAGTCGTAGGCGGGTGCTGCCTCAGTTTCCTGCTCCACACCTTCCATAGCTTCGGTGGCAACATCAGCGGGTGTTAATAGCTGTTGTGCTCCAGTGGTGGACTGTTGCTCCTCTACTTCCACATGTTGTGGCAGCTCTTGCTCAATGATTGCGGGTTCGGTTTCTTTTTGCTGCTCAACTTCTGATTGCTGTTGCTCGGCTTCATGCTTTTCTTGCTCCTCCTGTTGCTGGGTTAGTTCCGTTTCCTCATGGGCCAGATCCACAGCTTCAAGTTTCTCGCCGTTATCCAACTCGGTGATTTGTGGTATGAGCTTCGTAGCATCGGTATCGTCTTCCTCTAAGATTTGCTCCTCCACGCTGGCGGGCAGCTCATCCTCTGACAACACTGGTGCAGATGTCGTTGTCGTTGTTGTAGGTGCAGCAGTTGTTGTTGTCGTCGTGCGTCTTGTTGTTGGAGCTGCTGTTGTTGTTGTTGTTGTTGTCGTCGTCGTGGAGGCTTTCTCAATAGGTTGTTCCTCTGGTGTTGCAGTCTCATCTGCCTCTGGTGCCACACAGAGTCCACTCACCATGCGTGTGGGAGCCGTGCACTGGCAACGTCCAAAGAGATTGGGTATCAGGAAATCGCAATGAGTGCGCGTATCAAACATTTGACAGTGGGCGTGGCTGTAACAAACGGCGCCAGGATGAGCCGCTATATTGAAGACATGGAGGGATAAGAGAGCGGAGAGGGGTTAGAGTCGGTAGTCTACATTCGCTACAATTTGAGGCAGTTGTAATGAGTATTTAATTTATAAAAATGTACAAACATTGAAGATCATCTCATGGGCTATCATTTATAAGATCATCAAACCACAGAATGCATTAGATTCTTCAAGATTCGCGTTGTAAAAAGGGGGAATTGGTGAATTGCTGCACATTCTGTTATTAAGTTAACCGTAAAGCGTGCATCAGTCACCAAATGCATATTAAAAACCCATCATCATCATCAACCAGAACAGCAACAGCAACAGCAACAGCAAACATGAACAACAGACATCAATAACAACAGCAGCAACAAGAAGAGACAGCAACATGAAGAGACAGCAACAATTTGTTGTTTGCAACGAGCTGTGGTATTATGCCAACAATGCAGAAGGCATTAGACCGCCTTCGAGATGCCTAATAACCGTCAATAGAGTCAACCTGCATCAAGCTGCAACAAAATAGACGCACAGCAATCCGTAAAACGTCGCTGATGACGTCGCCCATTCGTCTCCCCTCGCCTTCCCTCTCCTATCCTCTCCTCCAACCCAACCCATCCCATTCCACTCCACTTCCCTTTAGTTGCCAATTGAGCAGTTCCCGTTTCCCACCTCATCAGCATTCCACGGCCTAAGCGCCCGTCCCGAATATGGTGCGGTGCAGCTACCGCACATAACTGGCCTGCCAGCCACCTGAATCTCAGCTAGAGCTGCTTAGCGACGACGACTCCACCTCCTCCTCCTCATCAACCACCGCTCTCTGACTCGCTGACTCTCTGACTCTGACCCACTTTCGGGGCATGCTGCCTGTTGTTGCTGCTGCTGCTGCAGGCGCTCAACTTGTTTTCACTTGTTTCGTTTTGGCGTGGCAGGCAAAGCAACTGCAGCTAGCGACATGCCACAGCTGCACCTGCACCACTCGTTGCAGCTCCACTTGCCCACTTCCCACTTGCCTAACTCGGCGTCAACATTGCCCTTAGGGCTGCGTCTGGCTGCCCATCTAGCCAGCTAACCAGCCAACAAGCCAGCCAGCCAGCCTGACAACGTCAATGAGCCAAGTTAAGGTGAGCTGAACTAAACTGAACCGAGCTGAGCTGAGCTGAGCTGAGAATGCAGTTAGCTGACTTCCCGAGTCAGCGAGGCGCCCCAATTTCCATAGCAGCCGAGAGGTGGCTGTGAATTTTTCATATAAACTGCGACTATTACTTATTAAGAGAGGTGCTTACAAAAGTCACAGTTGGAAAAGTTGAGCTCAGCAAATGTGAACAATTGGGAAAATAGCTTTGTGGTTGTATACCCTGCTGGCAAGGGAAAAAGAGTGTATTAGTTTTATACAATTTGAATAATTTAAAAGTAGACTCTTGGAATTTAAACACTGCTTAAAGTAAAAGCCACAAAATCGTTATCATAAAAGTGACTCTTGACCAGATCACAGAATCTCACTGTCTTTGAGCCAGAATTTCACTTGACTTGCTGACTGAAGAGATCAATACCAAAAACTTGGCTATAAAACTGCAATAAGTGAGGGAGAATTTCAAGTACGAGTGACTTTCATAAATAAATATGTGTCTTTCCGATTGAAGTGCTCGCAATGAAGCTATCAAAAAGCGTGACTGCCTCACAGTCACTGGTATGCGGCAAGCACGTGACGAGCACTCCAGACCATTAGAAAAGTAATAGTTACAGCTGTGGCGCATCTCCAACGAGAGTCGCTAAGAATTTCCCGTGGCACCTTGGCAGACTTAGGGGGGATTTCAACTAACAAAGAGTCAAATGTTTGTCGGCTTTTGCACAAAGGTATTTTTTGAGCAGTTTTAGGAACCCGTTTGGCCTCTGCACTTAAAAGGCACAAGCATCCACATGGCGTACACTTAACGAATGCGCCACTGACACTGACACTGGCCCCTGGTTCCGACTGTGACTCCGTCTCCCATTTCGCATCAGCATCGGCAACAGCATCGACTTAAACTTGGGCAGACAATGCACCATTCCAAATGCGAGTAGCTCGAACGTATATCGCTGCAGTTTGACACCAATATCGGAGCCGAGAGAGCAGCCAAAGATCGAGAGCCAGTGTGGAGCCAACCCAGAGCCATAGTCAAAATCCAAATAGTAATGCGGCTTTTTCTTTCACTTTTATCAATAATGACGGCCCACCCGGGCAAACCACGGCAAATGACGACGCCTCTGTGCAGCAGCTATAATCGATAAGCTGGTGTAATTCCATAGCCACTTAGCAGAGAGGCAACCCACCTTCCCTGTCTCCCCTACCTGTCCTCCTCCCCTCCCTACTCTACTCGATCTCGAAGAGAGACTGGCGCACCGGTGTGACAGGTTGCATGCGAATGCGGCACGACTGCATCTGGTAACCCACTTCGATTACGGCTGCGCGTGTGAAAATGCTTTTGCTCAAATCGCAGCTGATGCCGTTTTTTATTTTTTTTTTATTTTTTTTTTTTATTAGTAGCAGCTCCCGCTACTCATCATAAAAAACCGCCAACAATAACAGCGATAACGATCAAAAATCAGCATAAATTTTAGACATAAAACAGAACTGTGTCAACGTTTTATTGGCCAATTGAGAGCCGCATTCCTGTGGCTTTAATAACTCAATTCATGTTAATTTGCCTGCCAACTTTCATTGCAGAAAATACAACAAAAAAATAACAATAACACTATTTCTAATTAATTGCAGACATTTTGGATTTTTGTATTCGGTTTCATTTTGTGGTTTTGCTGTTTGTCAAGTGCGTTTAAGTCCAATCTTTGAGCGTCGCCTCTTTCTCCGAACGGGCTTTTCATTTCGATGTTGGTTCTTTTTAGTGTTATGGCATTTCTTTGGTTATTGTCTGCGGAAGTGGTGGCAGCTGAGTGGAACTGAAACTGGTCGTGGCTTCAACTCGAAGTCTCTAAGTCTAGCTCTAACTCTGGGACTGTTCCACATAATTTGCATGCAATTTGGCTTCTGGCGCAATTTAACCAAATTGCCACTCAAAACACATTTCCCCCCATGGCTCAAATTAACACAGTTGTACTTTTGTCGGTTGTTTGTTTTTTATATTTTTTATTTCATATTATTATTTTTTATATTTTGTTGGCTTTGATGTCAAACGAAATGAAATGGAATTTTTTGTTTGTTTGTTTCTGTTTTTGTTTTTGTCTTTGTTAAAGTCGCATGGAAAGTGTTTAGCGTTGACAAACTTAAAATATGCGAATTTTGAAATAGAAGTTAAAAAAGACTTGAATTTGAGTCGAGGAAAGTGAGAGGCTTTCGGGGCTTTTGTGTTCGCCAAAAGAATGTCAAAGAATTTGCATAACGCTGTAAGATCCAAAATGCTGTCTTTAACAAAAAAACGATTGATCATCGCTGAGTTTGTCTTAGGTAGCATTAAGTAGCTGTTAGTATATTTAATTACTACTAATAAGCAATTTTGGAATAATTAATGGTGTTCTCTTTTTTCAAATATAGAAATTTAGTGAGCAATATTTAAATGATAAATGCTCTAATAGAGAATTCTACAAATTGATCAGAACAAGTTGTAAATGGTTCTCTTTCTCTGATGCTTTTTCTAGTAATATTTAATTATAAGTCATAGCGAATCCAGCTAGCCAATGTCCAGTGATTCATTCACAGATCAGCATTGGCTGCACTCTTCCGGCAACTCTATATGCAACTCCACGCAGTGAGATCTCAATCTTTGAAGTTTCTCGAGTCGCTTTGCAGTTTTATTTGTGTTTGCTGCACGTTGTGTTGCATGTCTCTACGTCTTCGTCATGGTGAGGTTCTCGGTTCTGTTGTCTGGCGATATATATATATATATATATATATATATATTTATATATGTGTGTGTGTCAGTTCATTATCTGTTTTGGCTGCATGCAGATGTTTGTGTGTTTGGCATACTTTTCCGCACATTCTCGGTTTGGAGCAGGGCAAATACGTTGTCATATGTGCATAACTCATAAAGATCGCTTCGTTAAAAGACAGCGGCACAAAAATGTATCTCCAAAAATGGGCTTGGGCTTCAGCTTTGGGTTAAGGTGCATGGGAAACTGGAACAAGTGGCAACAACAACAACAACAACAACAGCGAAAGCCTGCACACAAAAAAGAACTGGCACAGCACAACTTGACCCGTCTGTGGAGAGAGAGGCGGGAAAGGGGCAAAGACAGAGAGAGGCCACTTTTGTCAACTGTGTCTAAACGGGAGTCGCAGTTGCAGTTGCAGTTGCAGTTGAAGTTGAAATTCTTGGCCAGCTGGAGTCAGGGAGTCAAGAGTTCTGGAGCTACTTGCTCATGATGCTGCTGCTGCTGGTTGGCTGGCAACGCTAATTGGACTTTCTTTGTCCGCTGACTTTCTTTCCACATAATCAGTGCAATTTAATTACAAAAACCAGCTCCAGTTCGGGCAATTAGGCATGTAAAGCAGTCGCAGTTCTGCATTCAGATAGAAATCGACAAAGAGGCTGTCACAGGACCAGGAGCAGCACCAGCAGCAGCTCTGGAGCAACTGTGGCTGTGACTGCTGGTGAAAGGTTCTGTTGCTCCTCTCTTTGCTGCCTGGCTTTGTTTTTGTTTTTTTTTTGTTTTTTTTTTTTTGGTGAAAGTATCTCATAAATGCATTGCAAACTTCCAGCAGCAGCAGCAGCAGTGGCAGTCGAGTTGCATGCAGCTAGCAGCCACATGTCATTAAAATTATTTTAATTAAATATTATAGTCAGTTGTGCCAGCTGTTGTGCCACGCCCACTGGGCGGCTTTTTGCATTCAGTGTGCATTTAAATGCGCTATAATTATGTCGCCAGCAACAGCAGCAACAGCAGCAGCAGCGGCAGCAGTAGAATGCAACAGGTGAACGGCAAAGACACGAACTGTAACAGTTGTCCAAGACCAGGTCCAAGTCAAAGTCGTGTCTGCTAAGCACCAGGGCAAACAAATGTACCGCAAGTCGGTCCAAGCTGACAATCCGTTCGAATTCGAAACATTCTAATCAGATTAACGCCATTAGGCGCCAATGTGACAACGCGAAGGGAATGCGACGAATGGACCAAGTCATTGATCCAAATCGGAACAGCTCAAGTAGACAACTGTCTATCTCTATCTCTCTCTCTAACTATCCATCTCTGTCTCTCTCTCTCTCTGAAAAACTTGTATCTGTTGGAAACTGTCATTTGCCTAATGGCCAAATCACACTTGAAGATCTTTTTAAAAGAGTTCTTTGATCTTGAGTGCAGCTAAAGTCTTTTATTAAAGGAAGTAACTGGGGTTAGATATTTTTTTATGGTAAGTGCTTTTATTGACTGAAGATATTATTAAGCTAGGCGCAAGAGATTAAAGTTGAGAGTGGCAAGATTTATGCTTCAGCTGATGCAACACAATGGAAACTTAAGTTTACAATTTAAAAGTGCAACTGGCGCAATATATTTAAAAAGAAACTTTAATATAAATTAAATTATTCTTAGTCGTTTTATATATTAATCCAATGAATGGATGCTATTTATTTGATAAGCAAAAGATCTTAGGCAATTGGATAACTTATCTATTCCATCTCATAGAAACCACTCTTCTTTATTATTTTTTTTTTAGCTTTAACTCATAAATATTTCACACATTCCAATCTGGCAATTGGCCAACACTTGGCCAAGTAATACTTTCTGTACACATGCCACAAATAATTGAAAATGCATTTCCTTTTTTCCATTTTATGTTTCACGCTTAGTTTGTTTGCGTTTGTAGATTTCTAGCAACTAATTCTTCGTTAGCGGGTTCTTAGAAAATTAACCAATTATGCGTATAATTAGTGACACGATTGTCTTGTTAGACCAAGAATATCAATTGTTATTGTTTTTGCTGTTGTTGTTATGGCCATGATAATTGTTTGTGTCAAGTGGCGGCAAAAGAAAGGAAAATTGTTATAGAAGTGTTAACGAACGGCAAACAATCCACGGCAACGAATGAATGAGATTGTTAAACAAATTGAAAAAAAAAAGAAAAACAGATCGCAGATTGAAATACATAAGCAGGTGTATCTGTGTATCTGTATCTGTATCTGTATCTTTGTACTTATGTATGTATCTATGATGGGGCAGCTGGAATCGTGGCTTGCGTGTAAATCCTATGATAAGCAATCAAAGTTCCATTCTTGTGTTGTTTTATTGTTTATTGCAATTTACCAAACACCAAAAGAGTTGAACGAACGTCCATAAATGAACTTATTACTATTATTGTTAAATGTATATGTATGTGTGTGTGTTTGTGTGTGTGTGTGTGTGTAATTATGGAATTCCATGCAATTAGGGCCACAATTGGTCAACAGTTGTCTGATACTTACGTCCCAGACATGTGTGCTTGCGGAATTGCAAGAATCCCTCGACGCATCTACATGCCCCATCCAGACAGCTGCTGTTTGCCACCTTCATGGAGCACTGCTCGCTCAGCTGGCAATCGCCGCCCAATAGTTGAGCTACACAACAAAATATAGAGAGAGAGGGTATATGAGTAACGGTTCTGCATATAAGCAAACATCTTAGCCACTTCAAACAACAAAAACAACAACAACAACAAACAGCAACACTCTTACCAATAAAAGAAATGCGTTAATGTTGTTGTTGTTGTTGTTTGTGTTCTTGTTGTGTTTACCTTCGAATGGGGGTTAGCCAAAGATTGACTTTGCCCAGTTACTATGCATATATGCATTTAGTATATGTTTAGTTACTCACATGACAAACAGCGCTTGGCATCCAATTGGACAAAGTAGGGCGCACATTCGCAGTAGCCCAGCGCGGAGCAGCTGCTGCCCTTGATGAAATCTGTACAGTCCATGTCATGCTGACACTTGTCGCCCAGCTCCAATCCTTGTGTGCGGTGCAGTAGTGTGAACAACACTAAAATCTAAAAGATATATTCAAAAATTCAACAATTATTTCTATTATGACCAGGAAATTTAAAAAAATTAATCTTAACAAAAATGTATTATCAAAATTATAAAATTTCAAAGTATTTCAAATTATCCTTCATTTTATCATTGACCTAAGCAAACGGAGAAATTATTTAATATTTCCATGTGCTAAATTTAAGTAAAATATACTTATAATTAATCCAATAAAGCGCTAACTATATAAGTGGGAAATTGTGCTATGATCTTCTGACCAATTGCTGTCTAGTAATATTCACTAAGTGCCTACATTTTTAGTTACCCAAACTTATAGTTTACGTCATCATCATATTAGGCAACTATTAAGTCTGCTTTTAGCCACTTCCATCATGCCCAAATGCGTTCTTACGTCATTAGTCTAATAATCTCTAATTATTATGTATGCCGCATGTAAATGTGTCAATGATGAGTAAGCATTTTTTAGTAGCATCATCAATTACAAGATTTAATTCGCAGATCTTACATAATTGCACAGCAAATGCAGAAATGATATAAGAAATCAGATTAAGATACAAATTAAATAGTCAGCGAAGCACACAATTTGAGCGGCGCATGCAGTCCGTGAATAATTTACCAACACTGCTAGAAAGATGAGAAAAAAAGAGGGTTTGGGATTTGCAAGATTGCCAACTAATTGTTTAAGCACACGAAACTGCCGTTAGCCAAAAGTCTTGGCCATAAACAACCAGCAGCAACAACAAGTAGAAACACTATGCGGCTGCTGCTCATATAATTAATTTGTGTAGTCGAAAAATCGCACAACATACGCGATACAAGATACAAAACGAGGCAGATACTTTGTTTTTATGAATGAACACACACACATACACACACACACACACATTCTACACACATTCACATTCTATACAGGGGTGTAAGGTTTGTAACTGACAGTTAGATAGATAAGTAGACGAACACGTTATAGATGCTACAAAGATACAAAGCAAGGTTGTAAAACAAAATTAACAGTTGCCTGAACACAACACACGCCCAAAACAACAAGCTGGCAAAGAGGCAACCATACTTTTCATGCCACACTGAGGCCAACGAGCAGACGCAGCCTGAAACCGAACCCATTGGGCTATATAATTAAACAAGGGTACTACAATAACAAGATACAGTTTTACACCATGCATATTGTATCTTTTGGGTGCTTTTCAGTTAGAACCGAGTATCTGCTTATAAATAAATAGAAGAGGAAAAAAAGTAGAAAAACCCGTCAAGAGTACAATGCACTCGTGGCAGAGTGTTAAGCGCCGCACGCCATTAATTATGCCAACTGTTAAATAGATACTTTATCTACACACATATTTATACCCAAATCAGTTAACTAACAAAATCTATTTGCATACGTTGGATTACTATAGATACATCTAGGTATACTCCTTCAACTAAATAAAAAACGGTACTGCGAAATCTGATGTGTGTAATTATGTATTTAATTTCCAACTGAAATTTGCTGAAGCATTAAATGCAATGACAACATTAAATTGTAAAAGATACTCTCCTCGCTTCACAGAACAGAACTGAACAGAACAGAACTCAAACCAAACTCAATCGCAATTCCAAATAGAAATTCCACCAGGCCGCAAGCCAACTTGTTGTTCGTTAACAAATTTCAACCACTTGAGACATAAAATTACAGTTAGTTGTTGTTGCTGTTGCTGGCTGCAGGAGGCGAAAAGAAGTCGAACCTGAATGCCACGCTCTGTGGCAAATGACGCAAGTTTGCCCACATTTTTGTTTATGTCAATAGATTGTATGTTAAAAGATATTTGCAGCTAATTTTTATTAAGACTCAATTAATGAAGGAAGATATTTGAAGAATTCTCCTATTTAGATTATAGAACTATAAAAAATATATCTATTAACGAAAGGATTTCTATTATCTCCCAGATTTGATTATGTAATTTGAGATGAAGTCCGTTTTCATTGGAAAAATCAGACATACAGTTAGAAGTTGCAACTTGGTTGTATGCACTTTTCGTACAATCACTTAACAACCACAATTTCTACTTATTTCCAATTGGATTTTTGTAGCTGTTGCTGTTGCAGTTGTTGTTGTTGTTGTTGATAACTGACACAAGCCGCAAAACTAAATGTGAACACATAAGAAAACACTCAACGGCAGCAATCATCAGTATTCGAATGGAAACCTGGCAACAGGCAAACAGAATTGAAAGACACTGAATCTCAGAGTTCCATTCTCAATTCACAATCTGCCGCAGCCTCGGTGGCGGCATCAATGTAGGAAAAAAAAAATAAAAAGTCAATAAAAATTGTTTAATTATGCTTTCGAGTGGCTCTTAAGCGCGAGCAGAGAATGTGATCATTGTTGTCGGCCCATTAGAGACTCTATCTTTTTCTATCTCTATCATTGTTAATGTGTGTGTGTCTTTGTGGCAGGTTGACCCATTAAGAAGCTAAAGCTACTTTCATTGGCAGACGTTATGTTGCTGCTGTTATTGTTATTGTTGTTGTTAGAGCAACTTTCAAGAAAGCTGTCCAAATAGATACCGAAAATATAAAATATTTGCAACTTGACTGTTTTGGCAAATAATTGCCAATGTATGTCCACCCAGTTGATTTGCAAAGTGCCGACCTGTAATTCATCTTGCCACACATTAACAACAACAGCAACAACAACAACAAGAACAACAACAACATCAACACAGAAAACAACACCAGCAACATGAAGCGAACATCATTCATCATCAAAGCGATGCTGCTGCATTCTCGGTTGATTTATGTTTTGTTTATGGCCACTTTGCAATTTTACAATTCCGTTGCGCTAATGAAGAAGTGGCCCGAACTTCCAAGTCCAACTCGGTACTCGTAATTCACTCGTTCGAATCGTTAAAGAACAGGACCAAGCAGCACCAGAACAGAACAGAACAGAACAAAAAAAAAAAAAAATAAAAAAATACAAAATTAAACACACACAAGAAAAAAGTGCAGGAAAGGGGGAAAAAAGCAAATCATTTTTCGTGTTTTACAAATTACTTTTGTACATTTTCCTCAGTTTTTTTTTAATGATAGTCGGGCGCCAGACTGTCTGCTGACCTTTAACCGCCAACTTCTGCGGCTAAGGGGCAAGCGGAATAGTGCAACAGACTGCATCAGAACCACACATTTGAAGCAACTATAAACTGACCAAGCCACAGGCAGAGTTAAATGCAAAAATAATTATAAACAAATAAGGCAAAAGAGATAAATAATAATTAACCCTGAAGTTTGGCATAGGCGAAAAATGCGTGCAAAATTATTAATTGAAACTACAATAATAACAAATAATAAATATTAAATTTTTGGCTGATTACAAATATTAATTAATTTGTTTGTTTGATAAGGATGATTTCATCAAATATTATTTGTATATTCCCAAGTAATTTTTAGAGTAGAATTAAGTACTTCTTCTGAAATTAAGTAAACTACCTTTTCAGCCCACATTTATATGAAATCTCGAAAGTTCCATTAACATTTGATGAAGGTAATAACTTAAAACTTGCATGCCAATCGCATAACTCCAGTTCCCAAGACTTAACTTAAATAAAATCAACTAACTCCCACCTTTTTATTAGATTAATTTGCCCACATTACTCTCAGCGCTCAAGTGAAGACTCCCTGCGGAGCAATAACGAGAACAATAACAACATCAAACAGTCAAGTCGAGAAGAAGATGCAGAGGAACATCATCATCGACGCCTATCCATCTATCAGGCACAGTTTGACCCAATGGCCGACTTCACAGCTCTTTCACACACACACACACACACACACACTCACACACACTCACACTCTCACACTTATTCATAGAGCAAGTTGAGTGAGAAAAACTTGGCCGACGGCCCACGATCAAAGTTAAAGTCAAGTTAAAGTAAGTGCCACATTGTATAAAGCCCAGCCCAGCCCACGCCAAAAATGTACAAGAATGAAGCAGAACTATGTGGATAAGTACTATATATATATATATATATATAAGTTTATAAATCTATGTTGCATAGTTGAACAATGGACAGCAGTTGACAATTTTTTTGGACCATTTCTCATTGGCAACGCTCCAAAAAAAATCAATGGCATTTGCAAATTGAGTTATGATTGTTTGGCACTACTACTTTTATAAATGTATCTATCTTCAGCTTATATATATGTATATATATATATATATATATATATATATATATTCGTTGTATTTGGAGCTTTGTTCGTGCACACTTACCGCTAAAAGCCGCTTAACCGTAAAAGCTTTGCAGAGCATCGCATTATTTGCAGGTTGCTTTCTCGACGCAGTCGACGTCGCTGTCGGCGTCGCTGTCGCAGGCATTGTTGCTGTTGCTGTTGTGGTTGTTGCTGTTGTGGCTGTTGTTGTTGTTGTTCTCGCTTCCAAGAAGTTTAGTTCCAGCTTTATTGTTGTTGTCAAATGCAACTAGCTTTTGTTGGTTTTTTTTTATTTATTTATTTATTTGGTTTTTGTTGTTCTTGTTGTTTGTGTTTGTGTTTGTGTTATTCTGCTGTAGGCACAACCTTTGAACTTGACGGGGGTCAAAACGGAAATGAAACGAAAAACGAAACGAAAGCCAAACAAAACGTTTAAAATGCGTGTAAAAAGACAACAAAAACGAAATGTGCGCTCAAAAAAAAAAAAATAACCGCATAATTAAAAATAATAATAATAATAATAAAATATATGTGAATGTTGTTTTAATTTTTTTTTTTGTAAATTTTTTTTATTATTGTGTTTTATTGTGTTTGCCGGCCGGCTCGCACGCCCCTCATTCGCATTCAGTGGGCCGCGCTGCTCGTGCGCTCCACTTTAAAAAACGAAAGACTTAGGCAACGAACTTGAAATTAACACCTGGCTGCCTATAATTGTTTTTGTTTCCTACGCTCATTTTTTTTGTTTAAAGTTTTTGTTGCTGCTGTCGCTATTTTCACTTGCTGCGACGACCTTTGCCGTTGCCTCTCTTTTGTTGCTGTTGCTGTTGCTATTGTTGGAATTTGGGTTTTTCGTTCTTTTAGTTATAAAATCTCATTTTATTGCAATGGGAATGTGGACGTCTGGCTCTACTTTAACCGTTATGCGGTTGTGTCTTGCTTTGCGTTGGGCATTCAATTTTTTTTTTTTTTTTTGGGCTGCTTCTCAGCTATCTTGCTGTTGTTATACATTTTTTTTTTATAACTTAATAATAAAAAGTTGAGAGGCGTTGCCGTGCCTCGAGTTCCGTTTAAAGTGGGCTGAAACGTTGCGCACCGAAAAAAAAATCGCCGCAAGCTGTGCACATAAAAATTAGTGAGCATCGGACATTTAATATTGCCTGTGTGTCCCATTAAATGCTTTCGAGCTGGGCACAGCACACACACACACACAGAGAGAGATGCAGCACAGATACACACACACACTGGGAAACGGTATATACTGCGCCTAGCCATAACCTATTGACCAATAATGCTCTTAAAAATAATAGCGCTACACACTGAGCGAAAATGTGCTGATTAAACTAAGCCTTTTGGCTTATACCTTTCTCTATTGTTGTGATAGTGAATAAATAAATAAACAGGTAGCTTCATTCTTGGAAATTTATTCCTGACTAAAAAGCGTAAATAATTAAACTAATATATTTGAATTGATTTGGTCTACAAATATACTCTACTCTACAATCCTTAAGAAACCTTTGTTTTTATAGAGACTTAAATCAAGTATGGACTACACTTGACTACTTGTCTACTATAGTTTCTAGCTTCAAGCACTTCTTTTGCGCAGTGTAGTCACGTTGCAAGTGCCGCTAGCGGTTTATATAATTTTTTTTTTTTGGTGAGCAAGTCCTGCAAAATGATGATTATTTGCATTGCGGTCAAAGTGCAAAAACAGTCGAAAAGGGGGGAGGGCGTTAAATGCCGAGGAGCGTGGGAAGTGTTGGCATATTGAATCAACATGCAGAAACTGAGTGAGGCAAAGGAGCAGCAGTGATTGCGGCAGCAGGATTAAGGATGCAAGTTGACAGCTGACTGAATTTATGTGTCCGCCAATCGATCAGCGTTCGCTGCAGAAGCAGAAGCAGAGGCAGAGGCAGAAGTGTTTGTGGCAGCAACCGCAAAACTGCAAATGAAGTTTGCAGACGAATGCAGTTCTCTCCCTATATATATATATATATATATATATATATATGTATATATATAAATCTTTTTTTGCGGTTTTTGCTTGATCGCACTTTGATCGGTCGGTCTATCGGTCGCTGGGTCGTCATCAATGCAGCAGCAGCAGCAGCAGCAGCGGCAGCGGCAGCGTCAGCAGCCATAGACATAAACTTGGCGAATAAAAAACTAGGCACATATAAACACACACACTCACACACACAAACACACAGAGAGTGTGCACAAAAGCTGTGCTAAGTAAAAAGCAGCGCGATTTTTGCACCGTTATGCCCCAATATGGCGTTGCAGCGTGAGAGAGCGAGATGGAGAGCTAACACATGTGGCTGCTGCTGCTGCTGCTGCAGTTGCAGTTGCAGTTGTTGCAGTTGTATGCAGTTGCATCTGCATCTCCTCGCAAACTAGCCATGGCAGGAGTGTCTTCATCCCAGCTGTCCCCCTTTCGTCTCCCCTCTGCTTCTGCCTGCAACTTTGCGCTGTCTTCACTTGACTGCGTTCCATGTTTGTTTGTTTGTTTGTTTGCTTTTTCGAGTGTGTGTTTCTATGTGTGTGTGTGTGTGCGTGTGTGTGAGTGTGTGTGTTTTTGTGTTTAGAATGCGCAAGACAGAAATTACAGTCGCCGCTGGCCGCGCCTTGGACATGGAACAACTGCAACTGCAACAAACACACTCAGACACACACACACACACACTCACACACATAGAGACTCCCGATGCTGGACATGGACAAAGTCAACGCCGCCACAGCCCCAAACAGCAAACAAACACACACAAAAACCCATTGAGGAGACGTTGTTGAGATCGTAAAGAAAACGCAAAACACACACAAGCAATTGGGAGAAATTCTTTGGCGAGGCAAAAAGTAAAATGTTAAGGATCAGCAATCAATAAGTACAACACATTATCCCTAATTATTATTATTATTATTATTATTTTTGTTTATATTTCGAACATATTTTATTATTTTTTTTTTGTCAATGTGAATTTGCACACGCGTCGCGCACTGATTTGGTTTAAATATATTCTTTATTTGATTTACCATTAAATGTTAAATATATATTTTTGGCTTGTCTATTTGATATTCTGATTGTTGTCGATGTTGTTGTAGCCAAAGCAACAACTGCAACACTGAAACACGCAGTCGTTATTTATTTCGTATATTTTTGTATTATTGTGTTGGCGAGCTTGGCACGTCCGCACGTTACGTTGGTCAGCAACGAACTGAAGAGGAGCACGCCAACGACGGACTTAAGAACTAAGACAGCAGCCGTTTTGCAGACACGAAGAAGTTACCGCAAACAGCGACTGAGGCAGCGACGCCGGCGCAGTGCTCAGCGCGCAGCTTAAAAGCTCTACGAACAAGAGGCCAAGGCAAAAGCAAAGTCAGCAGCAGCAGCACCAGCAGCAGCAGCAGAAGCAGCAGCAGCGGTAGCTGTAAGCTTTGCCAAGTCGTGGACGTCAACGCTGCGCAGACGCAGACACGACAAGTGCCGTCGACGTCGTCTTCGTCTCTGCTGCTGCTGCTGATGCTGTTGTTGTTGCTTTTGTTGTTATAACTTTGTTGCACTATGTTAATGTGTACGCTGCGACTGCGACTGCGAATGCGCTGCAGTCGTCTGTTATGCTGTTTTGCTTTATTTGTTTCTTTAATTATGAGTGTCAGGTTGGCGACAGTTGTAAGCACAGATTAAAGCAGATAAACGTAACCTACACACACACACACTCTCACACACACTCACACACACTCACACACACACACACACAGCAACTCTGCATTTCAGTTTTTCACTGAGCTGTTTTTTAATTTTGTTGTTTCGCTTGCTGCGCTTCCGCCTGCCACAGTTGGGCAATCGCTACAAATTTCAACTGCCAAACTGCCTGCTAAGTTGTCTGGTGAAGCAACAAAAAAAAAAAAAAAAAGAACATGGAACAATTCTACTCCGAAAATAAACAAAGCGTTCCGTGTCCGCTAATTGAATAATGCGTTTGGGTGTCTTCTGTTTGGCTTTGTCCGCTCAGAGCTTAACTCTCAGCTCTCCGTAGGCTCTTTAAAATTTAAAATTATAATTTAATGGCTTTAAATTGGTCGCTTGGGGTGTAATTTTCGCATTTGCGTTCGTTTCCAGCACTCCACGCCACAATCTGACCCAAGAAATTTGCCGCAGCCTGATTTGTGAATTGGGTGGAAATAGGGGTTTTAAATTGTCTGAGAAATGCAAGAAAAAATTAAGCTATAGATACTAACATAATTAGGTAGTATTATAAACACTTAATAAATTTAAATCTTCTGTAATATAATTACTATTATTGTTACTATTTTAGGTAACCAATTTAAGCAAATCAATTTCTCAATTTTATATACAATTTTAGTATAACAATTGATTTGTTTCAACCCACGCACTGTAAACTTCTTATGCACCCCATGTAGCACACACACACACACACACACACACACACACACACACACACACACGTACACACTCTGAGAGCAATCGCCTTTGCACAAATAAAAAAAAGATCTTCTTTTTTATATTGTGCCAAGTGGGCACTTGAAAGCGTTGA
The DNA here is from genome assembly GCA_037043585.1 of Drosophila mimica. Classification (NCBI taxonomy): domain Eukaryota; kingdom Metazoa; phylum Arthropoda; class Insecta; order Diptera; family Drosophilidae; genus Drosophila; species Drosophila mimica. Next base: position 903,731 of record JBAMBE010000579.1, read on the forward strand.
TCTTTTCTGATTTCATTTTCTTTCTCAGATCTTGCCACAAAAAAATTGCTTCGATTTTCGTTAATTTTTTTGAATAACGCAACAAGACAGAACATAATTTGAAGATTTATTTTCGAGCACCGGAAGGCGTAAGACGTTAATTTCATTGTCCCGCAGTGTGGAACACCAAAATATACATATGTCTGTCTGTCTGTCTTTGAATCGATAATTGACGCTGATTGTGCTCGAAATGGGGAAATGATCTTCAGTTTTATTATATGCCGGGTTGAGGGAACTGTGAATATACATGCTAAACACTGAAATACATAAACTAGGCGTGTTTTGGACATTTTGCATATGGAGGCGGAACTTTATCTATAAACCAAGCCATTAATTAAGTCATCAACATTTTGAAGATTACTTTAAGCCTTGTTAGCGAAAAACTCCGCGATTTCAGTTGTAGTCATTTATTTTGCAAGTGTTAACAGTAACCATAGAATCACTGAGGCCGAGACTATAATTATTTGTAGGATATAATAAGGATAATAATAATAATAATAAGATAAAATAAGTTTCTCATTTGCTTTTTATAAATGGCATTTTTATTATTACGGAAATAACTCTAGGAATTATTTTAATAATCATTTATGTTTCATAATTTTATATAATTTTACAAACAAATAATAACTGTAACGATTTTATAAACGATCTCATTTATATATAATATCTTTCGACTGCAACTTCTAGACAGATCTCTCCACGACCATTCTGCCATAGAAATGCTGCACTTAATGGGCTTCTCTAAAGCGAATTCCGCGTTAAAAACCATAAAATTGTTATTAAAGCCTTAATAGACACAATAAATGCCCATATGGGTAGCCAATGATGTTGTTGCTGCTCCTCGACCACCTCCTCCGTCCCCTTTACTACTGCGGCTAATCATCATCGCATTGGCGGCACTGTTAACAATGAAAAGCAAAAGTAAATCGAAATCAAAGTCGCCTGCAATGGAGAAATGGGCTTCAATAGCAACATCAGCAGCGGCAGCAGCAACAGCAACATCAGCAGCAGCAGCAGCAGCAACATCAGCAGAGGCAGCTAAACAATTGAAAATTGTTTTGTTGTAGTTTTTTTTTTGTTCATTGGCGGCCAACACGTGCCGGGTCTGCTGTGTGGCGAGTGTGTGGAGTGGGTTGGAGGGGTGAGGAGAGGGGAGCGTGGCATGGTCAAGTGCCGGCGCTGTACAACCTGTCGCTGTGGCACAGGCGCAGTGTGGCAGCCACCGTTAGCTCATATCAGAGGGGCGCTCTCTCACACACGTCTGCCCTGCCCCACAAACACATAACATATAGACAGACAGACAGATGGACAGACTGACAGACGGACGGAGAGCAGTCCATGGAGATCTTAAACTTTCATTTATACAATTGTCTTCAAACTGTGCAGCGATTGCCGCTTGCCTCCAATAGTGGCTCACTTTTTAGTCTCTCTGTGTGTGTGTGTGTGTGTGTTGTGCTGCTCCAAAATGAAAGTCGGAACAAAATGGATTTGCTTTTGGAATTTTTGTTCAACAAAAATACATTTGTGTAGTTGCTGCTGCTGCGACTGCGACTATTGCTGATGTTGCTGTTGCTATTGGTGCTGCTGCTGCTGCTGCTGCTGCTGCTGCTGCTGCTGCTGCTGCTGCTGTTGTTGTTGTTGTTCACTCGATATGGGCCACAAGCGTCAAGCATTTGCTTTATTGCAGTTTTCATATGCTTCTGTGCCAAAGGAAAGGCCACGCCGAACGCGACTTGACTTGGGCCCAATATCTCATTAAATCTAAATGGACGTTTTTTCATTTTTTTTTTTTGTTTCTCAATTTTTTGGACTGTTTTTATTTTGGCCCCGAAAAACGTTACCAAAAACTTTCGCCGGCTAACCGATGGCACAGCGAAGAACAACCACCAACCACTCACCACTAACCCAGCAGCAACCCCGCCCAGCACTCTTTCACCCCCTCTCAGCTCCTGCTGACCTTGCGTTGTCTCCTCACGTTTTCAATACTGCGTAATTCCCCCCACCCGATTGCCCAGTGATATATTTGTGTCTGCTTTTTTTTGGGCCCTTTTAAAGTGCTGGGTCATTGGCCGGGCTGCCAAAAAACACACAAACACACACAGACACACAAATGTGGCTAAAATAATATATATACAAAAGAATCCCAAGTTTAAACTGGTTATTATAATTTTCGGTTTCGCAGAATCCACGCAGGCAAAAAAAAAAACAGACAAAAAAGGCAGAAGGCAGCAGCAGCTGCCCATTAGTTGGCCTCATTCTTGGCCAGGAAATCTTCGCATCCATGGGCAACCATACAGCAAGCAGCAAGTAGCAAGCCACAAGCGGCGTGCAGCATTCACGGCATTTCGGCTTCGTGACAAATATGAATATTTCGAGCTTATGAAAACGAGCCAAAAACTCCGATCTGCTTAGAGAAGCATCTCCTCTATTCCTCTTCTTGCTCCTCCTCTGCACTTGCCAGCCATACACTACGCAAAAAAAAAAAAAAATTAATTTCTTATTCGAATTGAGTGAACAAACTCCAAACACCAGTTTAAATATTGTATATATCAAAATTTCTGTAGCAGGAGAGTTTTCTTTATTAGCTACGATATTTTAAAAACTATTCCTATGAACATATTTATTTTATATAAAAGTTGTGGTTCTTAAATAGGAGAAAAAATTTATTTTTTCAAACATTTTATTTGTAAAGTTCTCAAGTTGTTAAACCAAAACTGACATCAAAACAATAATCCATAATTCAAAAGGGACAGTTTCTGAGTTTATCTTATAAATCTAAATAAAATTGCTCTGCTTTCTCTATTCAATATTTAATTAAAAAACCACAAAGATATTTTTATTTAAGAAAGTTTACAGTTCAAAGTTTCAAAACTACAACAGTTTGATTGAATTTAGTACATCATTTTTTTTTGAGTGTAGCATGCAACGAACGCGACTGCAACGCGGAAGTATTTAACGTGTTTGTTTGTCCATGCCAATTCTATGCCTGCTGCTGCTGCTGCTCCAGCCACAGTTCCAGCTTCAGTTGCTGCTTCAGCTTCAGCTTCAGTTGCAGCTTCAGCTTCTGCTTTGTGGCAAGCGGTCGTCGCTTGGTTGTTGTTGTTTCGTTTGGTGAAAAGTGTTTTGTATGCAAATCATTGAAATTACATATTATGGCCAGTTGGCAGTCGTAAGTAGCAGTTGGCCTGAAAGTCGCCTGACATGCACCAGAACCGACTGGACGACTGTACAGCCGAACCCGAACCTCAAACCCAAACCAAAACCAAACCGAACCGCACCGCACAACAAAGAGGCATTGAAACGTTTGCAGATGGAAGACTCCAAATGCAAGCAGCCCATCCACATCCACATCCACATCCACATCCACATGCAGATGCACATGCACATGCTGAAACCGCAAGCCACATGCCACTGGGTGGGTCCTCACATCTGCAACATGTGGATGCCTTCAGGCGGCAAGCTGCTCAAAGCAGTCATGTCACAGTCGCATACATGCATATGCCTGGACACAGGCGAAAGCTCATAAATTCATTAGCGTTTGCAGGTTGCAACCAAATGTAGCAGCTGCCAAAATGCCCACGCATTACACAAGAACGCTGCCAAGCTGTGAGCGAGATCGAAATCAATGATGAGCCCTACGCTCTTGGAATACTTAGATTCAGTAATCTAAAAAATGCAAGTCTCTTAATTTGGGATATTGAACAAATTTAAATGTCGAGCCATGAATAAAAATATATAGCAATCAATTTTGGAATAGTTATGGAAGTTTGAAGTTCAGGAAAGGTATATTCAGAAACCTGTCTAAGATTTCGTCAAGAAAATTTTAGTGCAGAAATTTTAATTTAATTAAGAAATTTTAAATTCAGATCCAATTTATATTTGTTAAATAATGATTAAAAAATCTTTTGCAGTTTACTAAGAGAAATAAATCAAAAAACGTTTCAAGTCAAAATAACTTTAATGTATTTTTTGTAGAAATTTGTATCATTTCATATTTTGTGCTGTGGAAATCAAGTTTCAATTCTTTGAACAAAAATTTCGCCAACTTTTGTGCAAATATCAAAGGTAAAAAAAAAAATCTCAAATTTCATTTGTGCAAAAAAAAAAAAAAATAAAATAAAATAAAAAACAAAGGTAGCTAAATATAAAAATAAACTGAAAGAAATACGTATTTCGCGGGCCGTGACAGGCGTGAAATTTTGGTAAACCCTTCATGGCATGGATGGAGGATGACTTTTAACTTGCAGGGTGAAAATCAAAAGAAAAGAAATTTAATTATAGTTTAATGACAGCACGCAAATAGTCGACAAATGTGAGCATTAAAGTTCGGTTTTGGCTCAGTCGCAGTCGCAGTCGCAGTCGCCTCTCAAGCTATTATTATTCGATATACCCTGTAATTAGCGAAATGTGTGAGAGGAAGTATGTAACGGTTAGTGGAAGTCATATTTTGACCATAAACATATACTTTAACTGCCAGAGACTGATCTGCATAAATGCTGTAAGAAACATTTAAAAATATTTACAAGCGATTTGTTTACAGGGCAACTTTACGGCAAATACTTTTGTCAAAGGGCATTTTTATTTCTGCTTTTTATTCGACGTCGAAAGTAAAATTTCCAATTGATTTTTATTTTGCTTTGTGTTTTACACGCTTTTCGTTTTTATTATGCGCATTGCGGACACATTTGGCAAAAAATAACAAAAAAAAAAATACAATAAAAAAAAGAATAAATAAATGGTAAAAAGACAAAGTAAATGGCAACATCATTTGACTACTATCTTGGAGCCAAGGAGAAATGATGGCACTGCCAAGCGGAGAGCAGTGAGCAGTAGTGTCTGTGGCAAGCAGGCAGCCAGTGTGGCAAGCAGTGAGGCAGCCAGGCAGGCAGCCAGGCACTTTCATCGGCGCTTACGCAGCATGAGATTCAGATCTTTTTTGGGGTACCGTTCGACTTGCCGGCTAAGCCAACTCCGAATCCCAGAGGCCTGGTTGTAGTTTCTTTGGCTCGCACTCTTATTTGGCAAGCCTGGCTTCTAGCGGCAACTACGACTACAACTACCACCTTGCCCCATTGTGGACTCTCGCGTTTCGTTTTTCATTTTTGAAAGCTCATCGTGCACGAGGTCAAAGAAGAGCAGCAGCAGCAGCAGCAGCAGCGGCAACAGCAGCGGCAGCAGCGGCAGCAGCAGCAGCAGCAGCTGCAGCATTGCTGTGTGGCAGCTTCTCAGAATTGCTTCTTTTTTTGCAACTGGGAACGCGCTGATGATCCTTACTAGCAGATGCCCTGTAATCAAGCTGTAATCCCGACTGGCAAACCTGAAAGTTAAGCTGCATTTGCAGAGGGTGCTTATGTTTCCTTAGTTATATAGAGTCGATCTGGTAATTGGAAGTTGCTCCATATTATTTGAAGCATACTTCAATTGAATGACAAAAAAGTATTGAAAACATTCGAAGTTTATCTTAAGTCAAACAATATGTTATTGATGATTTTACAATATTTGTTTGTATTTTTATTTTTATTTTTATTTGCAATCACTGGAGATCTAACCTCAAATATATTCTTATTTTATTTATTGCAAGTCTTTTTAATAAATAGCTAAATTTTTTTTTCTTTGTTACATCAATTTGGCAATTTAGCTGCTTACTGATCGCCCTGGAGGATGGACGTGGTTTTGGGTTGTACCTCGATTCGTAATGATGTGCTAACGATCACTGACAGCGAGTGCTGACTGTACAGGCAATTAATCTTCTAAAGATGCTTCGTCTCGCCTATTTATTCAATCAATTTACCTATGTGTGAGTGTGTGTGTGTGTGTGTGTGTGTTTCCGTGTATATTTGTGCTTTGTTAATTGATAGCAAAATTACACGAAATTGAATGTTTTTTAGACACTTTCACCTGTTTGTCTTGAAGGTGTTACTACAAAAGCTGCTGCATTGAAAGACCCGTTTAAAATTGACAAAATATATTTTACGTCTAACGAGATTTTTTATGTATAGTTTTTTTTTTTTTTTTGCAACTGCTGAAAGTGTAAGCTGAAATGATAAATGGTGTTTTTTGCAGTTCAAGTTGTGCAGCTGGCAAAAAAAATTAGCTTGGGAGTAGCTTAAGCACTAATGTTGTTGCAAAAACGGAAAAAGAAGATAAATTAAATCTTGTAAGTAAAGATGCTTAGTAACTGAAATGGAGAGCAATCAAATATCACTTTGGCAGAAAAAAAAATAACAACAACAGCCTTTCTACTTTCATTAAATAAATCTCAATCTGTGTCCACTTTACAATGAGATGAGCGATGAGAGATGACTGCTAAATACCTACCAATTTAGCTCATAAGCAGCTGCATATAAGGTTATGGTTAAATAAGATCAAAGCCAAGCTTAAGCGTTAGCTAACATCAGCTTTAATAAAAAATCAGCATAACTTTCTTATGCAGTCAACATAACTTTTACTCTTTATTATTTTTTTCTTATTTTTTCTCAACTCAACAACAGCGGAAACATAACAATAAAAATTCCCCTGTCATAATCCTTCTAAATGATGAACTTGCATTAGCATAAGCCAACTAAAGACCAACTCGATTATACGTTTATGTAAATGTGGCTAACAACAATAAGCAAATCGCTTAGGCGGTCAATTAAAATTACGTATACGCAATTTGTATTCCATATTTGTAGCTCCAGCAACAGCTTTTAGCCTCATCTATATGTGATGGCTTTTTACATGTTTTCACTTTTAATGCACACACACACACACACACACACACACACACACACTCACACACACATATACACAAATGATAGTGAAACCTTCGACAATATTACAGTTTTAGTTTTGCCTTTTGCCATAATTTGGCTCTGACTTTGGCTTGGACTCTCTAACTGTTGGCATTTTTTGGCATTTAATGATCATTGTTGTACATTCACCGTATGAGTGCGACTCCCCCCTGCCGCCCTCTCTCTCTGCATGCTGAGACGCCCTCCCATTCACACTCTTACACACACACACACACACAGCTGCTACTCATCTACTCGTCGTTTATAAATAAAAAAGCCTTTCATAGCCTGACGCGGTTCTGCTTCATTTTGTTTAATGACAATGAAAGATACAAAACACCAACACACAGATACAAATACAGATACAGATGCATAAAGCACATTTTGCTGGTGTGTGTGTCTTTTACATTTTTGCTTTCGTTTACGAACTTTCACGTGTGTTCAGTCTGTAAAAATTGTAGAAAATTACATTGAAAGTGCCCAAAGCGATGATGCCGTGTCTTCGTCGGAAGTCGTTCCAAGAAGAAGATTTAAGCGCTTAAATGCTTTATGGAATTACCTAATTTCGGTTACGAAACAAATCAATTAATGCGTGTCAGAGAGTCTCTCTCTCTCTCTCTCACTCTATCTGTATATCTCTCTCTCGCCACAGCGACCCACAAAAAAAGTATCTCCATCTGCGTAACTGGAACAGTTCTGACCACATACATAGCCCAGATACCGACTCTGAATGTGGTCAAGTTTCACTTGACTGAGGAAACTATCAAATTTGATAGTTGCATTTTAATGTTCAGTTATCAGAGGATATTGAATGGCGAATGGGTGCCATTTAAATTTCCAATTGTGCCAAATAAAGGCAATAAAAACAATGGTGTCGTTTTAATATCAAAGCAATAATTCGAATTTCGGCTGTGAGAACTGATGATGATGATTGCATGGGAAACTTGAAAACATGGAATCTTGACATTTGATTGCCAGTTTCCAATTCATTTACGATTTGTCTTTTGGCTTCTCTCTCTCTCTCTCTCTCTCTCTCTCTCTCTCTTTCTGGGGCGAGTAGCTGGGATCACAGTTCGGTTAAACATGACAAACGTGTTAGTTTTTGATTAGGTTTCACGGATTACCAAAAATAATGCCTCGAGTTAACAACTGATGCTGAGGTATTTCTTTGTTGCCAAAAAGTGATTCGATTTTATTGCAACAAATTAACAAAAGTGTGCCAAAAGTTTTGAATATCCACTTAATATGTTAATTTTCTGAACTGGAATATTCCTTACTTTTTTTTATAGTTAGTAAATGCTTTTCAAATATTTCAAACATCGACAACTTATACAAAACTGAGCGGCTTCTCAAGGTACGTCTGGGAATACCCCTATCGAAATGCGCACCTTATTCGAATGAGGCTCAGAGTTTAACTGGTTGGTTGCAATCAACTGGTCACTTGTAGACTGTCATTCAACATCCATGTGTCCTGCGGCAGGCAGGCAAATAAAAAAAAAAAAATACAAAAAAAAAAACAAATAAAGAGTATTCAATTCTAGAAACAATTTCCATTTGACTTTCAACATTTCCGCGCCAAAGCTGCACTAGAATTACTTTTCAGATAGGATGTTAAGCACACGAAATTTGCATATAAACAGATGGTGGCAGGAATTAATATTTGGCTATTGGCCATATTTAGCAGACAAAACAATAGAGGCCAGCCTGTTGGCCAAGTTGGTTGCCAGCTTGGCCAGTTGGCTGCTTGGCTGCTTGGCTGGCTACCTGTTGTACAAAGGTTCGCAGCATGTGAAAGCCGCCAGCAAACATAGCCAAGCAATTTGGTGAACTACGAGCGCATTAATGATTTTCACATGAGGCTGTAGACTTGGCTCGGATGCGTGCATTGGATGTGGCTTGGACTACCGCTGGGTCTGAGACTGGGACTGGGACTGGGACGAGGGCTGGGGCTGGGGTTTGGGCCAACAACGATACATTGACCCAGTAGACATTTGGTATGCAACAAAGTCAGTTGGCAACAATTATGGAGACTGCGACTGCTGTTGCTGCTGCTGCTACTGCTGCTGCTGCTGCACTTCATTAGTAAAAAACGAACGCAAATGTTTTTGTTGTTTTTGTTGTTGTTGTTGCTTTGACTCTTGGCTTGGCTTTCGTTTTTGCATGTGCGGCTGTTAGCTGAGTTATTTTTTTTTTTTGGAAAGCCATTGGCAGCTAGTTATTGGCAAGGTTTCCTTACGCGACGCAGAAATATATATAATATATATATATATATAAATATATATATATATTGGCAACGCCTTTCACTGTTTGCTTTTCGATTTGCGGCTGGACCTGCAGCTCAGATCTCAACAGTTAAAAGCCAAACACAATGTGAACAAATCAACAAATTAAAGTCCAATCAATTGGATGAATCAGTAGCCCCTAACCCACATCCCAAAAAAAAAAACAAAAAACACACACAAATCTGTCGTTGAGCTTTGCATAAATTTGCATAGACGTAAACTAAGCAGACGACTTAACTGTAAACATAATCAAATCGAATTTTGTGTTTTTTTTGTTGGTCGAAACAAGCGCTTAATAAATAGCTTAGGGCCCACACAAAAGTATCTGGGTGGTTGTGGTGTAGGCGACTATTAGATACTCTATATGCAACTTTATGATTCATTGAAAAATATAAAATATCTTTCATATAAAATTTTACTTAAATGCAACAAAAGATATTAAATTCAATTACAAGTTTATATTGTAAATTTTTCATAGACTTTAATTTTACAAGAAAGGCAGTTTAAATATAACAAATATTTTAATATTTTAATTATTTAATAAAATTAGTCATCGGTTGAGTTCAGTTATAGAGACGTTATTATTTTCTACAGGGTACACATTTTGACGCACTCTGACGCACCTCATTTGCATGCTGACGGATTTGGTGAAATGAGAAAAATGAGAAAATAAATATATGCCGCACATGCCACATGATCAGCAATACGATTAAAATATCAAGTGTAACCGGAGAGTGCTGTGCGGCAGGCAGCGATCTTAAAAAGTCGCCTCGAAAAGAATGCGACGACGACGCTCCACAAAGATAAGCTGCATTGAAAGCAGTTGAAATGGAAACTGGCTGGCTAACCGACTAACTGACTGACTGACTGACTGACTGACTGACTGACTGACTGACTGACTGTGTGAGTGAATGACGAACTGACTGACTGACTGACTGACAGCTGCGTCTTTAGAAATGGCGCACAAAAGCCACTGACGCCGGGCACTTTGACGAAATTGACTTTCTCCATTCAATATAATTAATAGTAATATTTTTGATGCTTAGCCGTTGCACGTCTTCGAGAATTGTAATGTCGGCAGCTGCTGCTGCTGCTGCTGCTGTTGCTGCTGCGGAATGTGGCGCAGGAAGTAATTTATTATTGCAGGCGTGCAGCAGTCACTCAAAAAAAAAAAAAAAGGTGAAGAAGTACCAAGAAACCCATTTCTATACACTTCAAAAAGACGTGAAAAATAAGTCATTATGTTGAATTCGCAGCGCTCAACGGGGCGTATGTGTAACAAGTGAAAAGTCAAAGTCAAAGTCGCGTTGTGTGGCAGACAAAGCCAAAAACACAAAATGTATAAATAAAATAAACATAAACGATGCTCAACATTTTACGAGCATTTTTGGTTATTTTTGTGCATTTTTTTCATTTTTCTTCTCGTTTTTTCGTTGTTTATGCAAATTGTTTTCCAGACTGTGGCTTCTTCACTTTCAAAAGGCACCGAAAAAAAACTAAAAGCCAAAACTATTTTTAGCCAATTGTAGTATATTTTAGCATACCTGCTGCGGCTTTTACTTTTCTTTCAAGTGTCGCTGAGCTGAAATTGAAATTAGTTTAGTTTTGGCCCACAGTCGCTTCTGTGTGTCGTTTTTTTGTTTTTTTACATAACAATCAAATTAACAAATATCATTAAAGAAATGCTTGTAGAAACAAGGCACGCATATTTTTTTTTAGATGGTTTTTTAGATGCATGTGTGCTTTACAACTGCTGCCACACACTCGTTTCACGTTCATTGGCATGGCTAATGGAGGCAACTTGTTCAAGCTGCTCCACGCTTGTCAAATTGTCACTCTTGGTCAAAAAAAAAAAAAAACAAAGCCAAAAAAAAAGAGTTTCGCCGGCACGCGCGCAAAGTACAATAACTTGAATTTCTTATTTTAAATTGTTATTTAATGCAGTTGTTTGTGGCTCGATTAAAGCTGGTTATAATTAGATTATATAACAACTTGTATTTTTTTTCTTTCATTTTTGTATAACAATTATCTAATTTTACAAAAGAAAGCGGCACATGCTGTGCTACCAATTAGACATGTTTGCCCATACTTTATTATGTTATATATATTTTTTTTGTTTATCTGTTAATAATTGACGACATATGCTAATAACATTCATTAGTTTATTCATAAAAAGAATATGGCTTAGTGCTGAATTTATTTGATTATGATAGCACATGTAGCATAATGTATGCAAATACTCTTTAATGTTATCACATTTGTGTGATGATTATTATGTTTTTTACTACAGACATGAATCTTCACTTTCGCACATTAAAAATGCAATAAAAAAAACTCTTTCGACTTCAAGCAAAGTATTCATTTTTATTTGCATATTAATTTTTTGGTTCATTTTTATTTCACATTTCACTTTTACGAGTAAATTTTAGCAAATCAATATAAAAGATCGTTAAAAGTCAAATTACTTCAAAAAGAGTTTCTGGAGGAGGCTCTTAAGCCGCATTATCTAAATCTTTGATCTTATATGCGAAATTTATTTTAACTTATATACTTTAACATTAAAAGATTAAAATACCTGCGAACCTATTCAATCCCAACTTAGTTAACAGTCAAAAATTGGAATTCAAAATAAACCTATGATTTTGGCAAATTGTTTGGACCTCACACAAAAAGCTGGCTGCTGCAAGACTCAACGGCACAGCTCCACACCAAAAGCTTATGGCGTGCAGAGCTGGCATGCTGTTAAAGCTCTCAAGCGTCACCAAACAGCTGCTCGCCGAACTTGTATTTATCTAGCGGCTTATCTTTATACACGCGCACACAGTCAGACCATTTCTTCCCTCCATTGTTTTCGTTTCAAATCAGTTCTACGTAGTGTCTGATTGGGAGTGGTTCGCCATTTTGCCGTCTACAAAAAATCAAAAAGAAATCGAGTGTTCGCTTTAACAACCGGCAATTGAATTTTACATTCTACAAAGGTGAGCGCATTGAAATTTTATATAAAAGCTATATATTTAATGCCAATTAGGATGTCAATCATAGATAATATCGCTTGTGATAATAATATCTCAACACACTTTTAATGCTGAATTGCAATAATTGCAAATTGAAAATACAATACATATGTACATTATATATATATATATGTATGTATATGTATATGTATGTATTTTTGTATAAGTAGCTTTCAGTTTAAATTGGAAGGTATGTTTAAATGAATAATTCGCGTTTGCTTAAGCTTTGAATAACCTCTAGAATTCCATTTGGCTTTTGTTGCTTACACTTTTTTTTGTTCGTTTTTGAGTTGAACTTTCGCCAGCATACAAATACACATGCAACAAAGTGTAAAACACATGTTTGTTTTTGTATGTTGTGTTTGTGTGTGTATACATAGTATGTGTCTATGCTAAAACACACATACATATTCATACGTTGCAATTTATCTGGTTGTTTATTTTGTTTTTTTTTCTTCTTAAACACAGCCGGTTTGTCTGGCCGGTAAATCATAGATAGCGAGAGAAAGAAAGAGAGAGAGCGAAACAAATAGAGTAGATAAATAGGGAGAGCATAATTTACACGTCCCCATTTGGATGGGTTAAGCAAGCTATGACTTAAAATTTTCATTCGCTTGCGTTCAAAGTTTAAGCTTGAACGTAAAATATGCGTTGTCACTATTTAGTTGCACATTAGATTGTTCGAGAAATTCTCAAGGGGCGTCAGTATCATTGTAATATTCACACGTACGACAAATGCGGAATCTTATCAGTAAACGTGAATACCTATATTTCATGATAATGTACAAAATGTACATAAACTCAACTTAAGGTACTGTGAGAAGAAGAGTTCATTCGGTGAAAGCACAGAAACATTTTTTGGGCAACTAGTTTTGTTCTCTACAATTTGTAGGTGCATCTCCAAATGGTTATGGCGTGATTTTTGAATAACCGAAATCACGCCACTTTGCATGCAAATGGACTGATTTGCGAATATTAAATTAAGTTATCAGGCTTATTAGACTATAGCGAATATTCATGCTAACAATGATTGATGAAACTCTTTTGAAAGTCTACAAATATAGAAAGTTAGCACATTATAAATTGGCACGTTTCTTTTATATAAGCAAGCTGGATGCTAACAGTTGTGCAATATTTCAATTAGCTGATAAGTATTCTTCCCTCAAATAAGTCTAGACGCCTTGGCGCCAGATTCAAAGTTAAACAAGATGCAGCCCCGCTCTGAATGTCAAAGTGTCAGCAATTGTTATCGATACTGATCGCCCGTGCTATCAACTTTGCTTTAAATAAGTGTGGCCATGAACTTGTCATAAAAAAATCACTCAAGTTTTAACTCAAGCAAAAAATAAAAATGAAAAAGTGCAGATAGCAAACTAGTGAGAGTGAGATAGAGCGGAATAAAAAGTTGACTTACATTCGCTTTGCTGTGCGGCTGGCAAATGCGATAACGATTACAAAGTTGAGGCATACTTGTTTTTTTCTGTTCTATGTTTTACAACAGTTTTTATAGTGAGTTGCTCGTTGCAAATAAAATTTTTAGAGAGATCTCAATGTTTACCCTTGTATGATAACGCGAGTAAATTGTATTTTATAAAAAATGTAATAGCGATTGCGCAACGTAACAAGTGCAATTAAGATTAATAGGTGAATAACGGTGCTTATCAGTTGCGCAAATACAACCGCATCGTGCACAACACGTTTGTTTTCTGCGTTTTCTTCAGATTTTCGGTTCTGTGCTGGACAGCGAGTTTACCACACATCCAATTTTCATCATTCAATTGACAATTGGACAATGTTTGCCCTACGCCGCACCCTCAAAATGGCCAGTCAGCCACAGACTTTGTATCTGCGCGCCGCGTTTAAATCAAATTTTGGCGTTAGTGCAGCGGTATGTTTTGTTTTTTTTTTTTAACACTGTAAATGGAAAATGTTAGCTTTCGCTTAATTAATTATCCTTTTTTGTTTTTATGGTCAGTTTCATTCATGATATTAGCTTAGTTCTTCATTTTTGTTTTACATTAATCGGATCAAAGTTCACTTTCGGCTTTGCTGCTATAAACTTTGTTTCATTCATTTGAAAATTTTTGTGTTGCAGGAAAATATAGTAAATAATATCACTAAAATGAGCGAGGTGACGCCTACATTTAAACATTATTTCACCATATATATGTATAGATAATACTGTTCTAATACGCAGCGTTCACGTGTTGTTTGCTTTCCCGCACAGATGGCCCAAAAGATAAGCGCTGGACCCGTTGTCGATGTGCTCGGAGATGAGATGACTCGCATTATCTGGCAGTCGATCAAGGATAAGTTGATCTTGCCCTTCCTGGACATCGAGCTGCACACATTCGATCTGGGCATTGAGCATCGCGACAAGACCGAGGACCAGGTGACCATCGACTGTTCCGAGGCCATCAAGAAGTACAGTGTCGGCATCAAGTGTGCCACGATTACACCCGATGAGAAGCGTGTGGAGGAGTTCAAGCTGAAGAAGATGTGGAAGTCACCGAACGGCACCATTCGCAACATACTCGGCGGCACCGTCTTCCGTGAGGCAATCATTTGCAAGAATGTGCCCCGTCTTGTGACCGGCTGGGAGAAACCAATCGTCATTGGACGTCACGCCAATGCCGATCAGTACAAGGCTGTCGATTATGTGGTACCCGGTCCCGGCAAGCTGACGCTCACCTGGAAGGGTACCAATGGCGAAGTCATCGAGGAGGTGATCAATGACTTCAAGGGTCCCGGTATCGCACTCGGCATGTACAACACTGATGATTCCATTGTGGACTTTGCCCACGCGTCCTTCAAGTATGCACTTGATCGTAAGATGCCTCTGTACATGAGCACCAAGAACACGATTCTCAAGCGTTACGATGGTCGCTTCAAGGACATCTTTGAGGAAATCTACGACAAGGACTACAAGAAGAAGTATGAGGCGGCTGGCATCTGGTATGAGCATCGTCTGATCGACGATATGGTCGCCTATTGCATGAAATCCGAGGGTGGCTTTGTTTGGGCCTGCAAGAACTACGATGGCGATGTGCAATCCGATTCCGTTGCCCAGGGATACGGCTCACTGGGTCTGATGACCTCCGTGCTCCTCTGCCCTGATGGCAAGACCGTTGAGGCTGAGGCTGCTCACGGCACTGTGACGCGTCACTATCGTCAATATCAGCAGGGCAAGGAGACGTCGACCAATCCGATTGCCTCGATCTTTGCCTGGACCCGTGGTCTGCTCCATCGCGCCAAGCTGGACAACAATGAGCCGCTGAAGAAGTTCGCCGAGACACTCGAAAAGGTGTGCATCGATACCATTGAGGGTGGCGCCATGACCAAGGATCTGGCCATTTGCATTAAGGGCAGCATGGCTGCCGTCGAGCGCAAGGACTATCAGGAGACCTTCGAGTTCATGGACACACTGGCCAAGAACCTGCAAACTGCTCTCGCTAAAACCTCGCATATTTAAGTGCTCGATTTGTCTCTTGTCCTTTATAAATATATATATGTATGTGGCACGTGGCATGTGTGCATCTGAAAGAAGCTCATACTCTTTTGGTTCGTTCTTATTCATTTCCATGTTCATTGTCTCTGCGAGACCCCATTCATCAAAGCGTTTTGAAGTATGTTTACCCCCTCCCCCAAAACCCTCGACAAATTTAAAACAGAAAATTTTTTAAATAAACATATTTTTGTACCGCCAAAATTTCGCTTGGATTTAATTTATTGTGGATTTCAGGTTAATATAATTATCTTAAGCATATAAAATAATGTTAAAAATGGGAATTCGAATTAATTGAGGCTTAAATTATTTTTTTTTGTTTGGAAATTCCAATTTCCGTGAGACTATTTTGTTGGTCTAAGTGAGGTCTTTAACCTGACGCCCACCCAGAAAACGTTGCTCGTCTGTTTTGTTATATAGTATGTAAATGGAAATGGGTCACTTGTGCGGCTTCTGCAACGAGCTCTTGAGCTGCATAGCTTATTGGATTTGCGGCAGTCTTGAGTCAACGCTCGTGGACAACACATCCGTCCCACAATTGAGACGGACAGTCGGGGGCAACGTGCAATGCTGGCCAAAGCGGTGGGCTACGGCTACTTTGTGGCCTATGTGCTGGCGCTAATCAGTTGGCCTGGCGAGGCATATCCAGCGAATAGTTATCGGGATCTGGACATTTGCAATCATTGGAATGGCAGACGACACTTTCTGGAACTGGGCGAACGTGGCGAGCTGCATGCTCGGAATGTCAGCACAACAGCATATCGAGTGAGTGCATCCACAAGCATTTCTTATTTTCCTATTCGCTTGAATTCCAAATCTCGGGCAGAGTACGCCACTGGTGCTCAAGAACGAACTGTCTGCGGGGGATGCGTGGTATCAGTGTAATCTGGAGCTGGTCACCTGTGCCGAGTGCGTAATCCGTGTGACCTTCACGCACGCCAACTTCTCGAAGAGTTGCAGCAACACGGGCGGCAAGTCCAACATGTGTCCCTGCGAGCACATACAGTTCTCGGAGCCACCCTACGATACGACCATATCGGGTCAGGAGTTCTGTGGCGATGGCAAAGTCTTTCGCAGCAAGACAAGAACCCTGCAGCTCAAATTCTTCTACAGGGCGACCAATGCACATGTCTTCTCGCTACAATACTTCTCGGAGCGTAAGATGAATAACCAAATTAAAGAGTTCAAAATTTTACTATTCATTGGACTAGTTCCATGTTCAAATTAACATCAAATTCTTTCCACAGGCAATGTTAAAATTGTCAGCGGTTCACCAAAGCAGTCCATTGTGGGCAGTGGGAGTGGCAGTGGCAATGTGAAGTACATGCCGCAGATTATATCGACGCCCTATTTTCCCATGGCCTATCCAAGGGATTATGCCATCGAGCACATATTAACATGCGAGGCGGACAATTGTCAGGTGCGGCTGGACTTCACAGACTTCCAACTGGGTCTGGCCTCAACGCTGGAGATCTTCGACTCGAATGGCCAGATGCTGGACTCCTACACGGGCGAACACTTTCGTCCACCTATAACTGTAAGCAGTGGCAAATCGCTGTTGCTGCAGTTTCGAGGAAATTCCGTTTCTGGTGTTGGTTTCCGTGCCGAGGTGAGCTTTGTCTCCTCCAAGCAGCTAAAGGACGAACGAGTGCCCTACACGGGTAAGTGGGGGTGGGTCACTTGAGGGTCTGCAATTGTCATATTGATTGACGGGCTCAAGCTGTGGTGGTGGTGCTGGGTGGGCAAAGTGGGGGTGGTTGTTGTATAAATTTCAATGTCAAAGCAAAAGCATAAGTGAGAAACAGGCGACTGTCTGTTGGCTTGGTCTAGTTTGGTAACGCAATCGATACTGTTGGGCCAAGCGATAAGTGGAGCTTACATAGCTAAGTGCCAATCTGGATATATAACTGAAGCAGAGCACCGGGAATTGAGATTTCTTTTTATAGATATTAACCATATTAAAAGGGGAAAAGGTTCCTGTTTAAGAAGGCTTGAGAAATTTCAAGGGTAGGGAATTTAAATAGGGAATATCGAGATATTTTGAGAAGATTTATATAATATATGAAATTCCTAAATTAATTCCCGGAAAATACAACACTCTAAAATAAGATCAGAAATTTGGTAATGTGCAGAAAGAATTGCATATTGTTTTAAGAGATCTTTTTAGAATATTTAAACATATCCGGAATCTTTGAAGATTCCCTTTCTTCCCCTCCTAAAAGACAATATAATTTCTATTCCATTACCTTTGCAGACTGCGGCGGCATGGTGACTGGACCCGGTGGTGCCATCACCATGATGAACATGATTGAGAATGCCACAGATGTGCGACTGTTTGACTGCATCTGGATTATTAAGCCGGGGAATAACTATATGATGATGAAGACGCACATCTCGTTGCGTGTGGATGACTTTTATGGAATGGCAGCCCGTTCGGAGCTGACAATTAGGCAGGGCACCACCTCGGAGGCATCGGAGATTGAGAATGTGATGTGGCCGCATAATGGTCTCAGCAAGGAGAATCATATTGCGCCCATCCTGACTGGTTACTATATACGACTACGTGGAGTGTTTGGCATGTCCTCCAAACTGGCCATTGTGTATAGCGTCTTCAACTATTTGAGTAAGTACTCTGAGCTTGGCTTAATCCTTTGGAAGGACAATCGCTGAGTGGTGATATCTTTCACAGATTGCTATATCGGTTCGGAGTTTCTGTGCGGGAACAATCACTGCATCTCCATCAGATTGCATTGTGATAGCTTCGATCATTGCGGCGATGGCAGCGATGAACCCGATACCTGCGAAGAGGATTGGGCGCATTTGCATCACGATCGTCGCTGGTATTCACATAAGCCCAACTATTACTTTCCCAAGATCGATCAGTATCCGGATCTGAAGACAGCCACGGGCATCTTTATCATCAGCACCCTGGGCATCTTTGGCGTCCTCTCCGGCTGGATGGTCATCCTCTATCGCATGGGCGTCCGGGCGCGCCATCAACGTGAACTCCAGAGTCACTTGCAGACGATCAGTGAGCTGCTGGACAGGCAGGATGAGGAGCGCACACCGGATGAACCACCCAGTTATGAGGCACCGCCGGACTACGAGGAGGTCATCAAAGTTGGCATGCAGCAGGAGCTGCGCGAACCGCGTCGCCAGCGTCGACAGCGTCAGCGGCAAAGGGAACGGGATCGCGAGCGCACCTGCAGTCGTGCGCCGAGCAACTGCACCATGCAGTCGATGGTGCCGCTGCATCGCAGCTGCAGCCTGGATCAGGAACAGCCCAGCACCTCGGCGGCGGCAATGACTCGAGCCGTGGCCTCCACGGATACCTCACAGGATGCGGCGCAACGAATGCTGCTGGCCACTGCGATATGTGGTAAGGTTGACTTTGCCAATCTTTTCCACTTCTGCGTCCTCCCCCTGCATTTGCTAATTTACCCACAGAATCTCATTTACAGGCGCTGCAAGCACGTCTGGGAAGGCAACAGCGCTCCCAAGCGATGGCAGCTCCGGCAGCACCGTGGGGCTTTCAGCGTGCCCGGCAACGTTTTCCGCTGGGCGTGAACTATCCGCTGCCGCTGGACCGGCACAGCCGCAGACGCCCGGCAGCACGGCAGACGACTGCACCGACGCCTTTCGCGACAATTCACTCAATATATCACTCACTCTAGGACTGCCCAAGAGCAGCAGCAGCACATCTGGCAGCCTGGTCAGCAGTACGCCGGCGCCAGTGCATAACCAGAGCCTGATCAGCAACTGCACCGAGCATACGTATCTGAAGCGTTCCTGGCTGCTGGTGCAACAGCACTCGCCGCATGGACAGCGTTGTCGCGTGCAGCGATTGCGTCACACATTCTCCTCGCCGGAGGCATTCAGTGCCCATGAGCTGCATTTGCCGTATCCGGATTTCCTCAGTTACGGCACCAATTTGCCGCATGAGCGCAGCAGCAGCAACTTTGGCTCCGAACTCTCCAGAGATCCCTCCAGCTACAGCGTGGGGAAGCGTGCTCGACTCGCCGCCGCTGAGCCAAGCGATTGCCAAACGCCAACCCATGATCTGGAGTGCTCCGACAGCACGTTGCAATCAGAGATGACGCTCTCGCAGCAGGAGTTGATTGCGTCTCACAGCGACAGCGAGGCGGAGCAGCAAGTATCCTGCTTTGGCACTGTTTCACAGCGCCCCAAGCGACGTCGCGTCAGGAGTCGCTCCTTTAGCAGCTCTCGAGTGGGCAGCGGGGGCAGGAGACGCCTCAGGCAGCGCAGCTCCTCAGCGGATCTGCTGATCTATGCAGGCATGCAGAGAAATTCGGATGTGGAAGCGAAAACAGTTCAGCGATTGTTTTTTATATGATGTGTAGATGAGATGAGGGAGGGGAGTGGGATTGTATTGGAACGATAGTATTATGCCTGGTGTGATGCTGTTCAGGAGCTGGTCTTAAATCATATTTCTAAAGGTAATTTTTGAAATATGCGAATAATATTTTAATTCTATTTGAATATCAAATTTTCGAAAACCCCACAAAAAGTAATCCGTAATAATTATTGAATTTCAAATATGATTTCTAACAATAATTCATTTTTTTTATCTCTAATAATTATTTTCTATACAAAAAAAAAAAAAAAAAAATTAATGATTGTAATATAAAATTTGTTAAATTTACTAATTACTATGGACAAATTTTTGTAGGTTTTTCTGATATTCTATATTCAAAAGCGATTATTCAGAATTATAGTAATAATAAAAATGTTCTCATTACAAAATTAACATTAGCTTTAAGGCGCCTAAAGAATTGAAAATTTATAATTTCCCAGTGATCTGCAATTTCCTAGTACTGTAATTATATATATAAAAAGTTATAACCGTTAACCAAGCTAAATAAAAGTTTTCACAGTTTGTTGCAATTCTTTGATATTTTATATATATAGTATGTATATGTTTATTGTATAAGTTTTTTTTTAGCGTTTTTTCTTTTGGGCTTATGCAGTGTATGCCAAACTGTACGCACAGACAACTTACAGTTGGACAAGCCTAGGTGCGCTTAGGTGCAAAAGTAAACAAAAAATTTCCATTATAGAAACCAAGGAATGCACATTATTTAAGTACATATACATATATGTATATTTGTATATACGTATGTATATGGTATGTGTGTGTAGACTATATTTGTATATATTGTATATAAATATAGACGAATACGATACATAATACCAAAGGCGTAGGACTGCCCGCTAGCCAGATCCGTCCTACATACATAGATAGATATCGATATCTATATCTGTATCTATATCCAAATATCTATGGCTGCGATTGCAGCTGCTGTTTGAGATTCTCGGCGAGCAGCGATTTGCCCGTCTCCAGCGGGACAACAATATTACGCAAGCTGTCGATGCTGTTCCTCAGTTTGGTGGCCTGAAATTTAGTCGGCAATTTTGGTGAGCCGCCAACAGATGCAAATGCAAATGTTTTGTACTCCTGAGAGACATAGTGAGAGAGAGAGAGAGAGGGAGGGAGAGCGAGAGAGAGAGAGAGAGAAGGAAGGGGGAAAGCAATTCATTTATGTATAAAGTTTTATTTGCAGCAGCAATAATTTGTCATAAATCAATCATTTAATCAATAAAGAAACAAAACTCAATCAGGTAAACAGCAGTTAAGGTCAATGTATGTATGTATATAGTATATAAATCAACTGAATACATATGCATATGTATGTTAACATAAATTCTTTATAATGAATATGTGTGTATGTGTGTGGTGCAAATAAATAGGCATGATTCCAACCTTTTGATGATAGTGCATGGAAAATGAAAAATGAAATGAAAATAATGGCAATGCAGGCTGATAAATTGTTGTATTTGATACAACATTAATTTAAAGCCATTGCAAACTTATGTGAAACAAATCAATATTCTTCAACGAAAACTTAAAAAACTAGGATTAACCGTAATGTAATAGCGATAATAATATGCTGGGAGTAACTTAAAAAACTATTTGACGCTTCTTCGCTTGTCAGGTCATATTTCAATTTGCTTCGAGTTTGGATTAAGATCAGGTTACCTGATTGGCGCTGGGCGAACTCGCCTCACTGACTGTGGCTGGTGCCTGGTTCATGTACGACTGGAATGTGGGAACGGTGTGATCACCGCGATGTGTGCCACCACCGCCACGTGTAGTCACCTTCTCCTGCAGCGAATTGAAGGTCTTGGAGAGCCACGGCTGCCAGCTGTTGCGATTGGATTGCAGCTCACTGAGCGTATTGTTGAGCTGATGATTCAAGTCCTGATTCTTGCACTCGGCCTCGACTTGAGCCAACTTGGCCTGTGCCAGCTCCAGCTCCAGTTCACGTATGCGCTGCGAGGCGACATTGAGTGGATCCAATGGACCCAGTGGCGCCTTATTCACACTGCGCAGTGGATGCGAATGCCTTTTGGCTGTGTCCAGCTGCTCCTGCTTGGCATTGTCATTGCCCGCTTCGATTTGCTGCAAGCAATGCGAGCACTTGGAAACCGTTTGCTGCAAGGTTAAGAAAGATAAGCAAATATTCACAACTACATTCATTGGACTAACTTACCATAACCTTGCCCAGCGTTTCGTTGAGCGTGTTCATGCCCTGCTCATGTCGCTGAATGATCTGTTTGTATTCCTGTATGATGCCTGTGTGCTTCTTTTCCTTATCCACGGCCCGCTCATTGGCAATGGTCAGTTGCTGCATGAGCGAATCAATCTCCGATTGCAGTTTGCGTCGCTCCTCGCCAAAGCGGCTCTCATAGATTTTCGCCTCCTTATCCAGGCGCTCCTTGTGCTGTTTCTTGAGTAAAAACTCCTCCTCGTACTGCTTCAGCTTCTTGATTTTGCGCTCACACGCCTGTTTCATCACCTTAAGCGCCTTATTGGAGCTTCGGCATTTCTTAGGCAGCGTCACCCGAAAATACTTAAGGATGCCCTCGAAATCCAATTGACGCAAATCCGATTCACAGATCGACAGCAATGTTAACGCCACCTGAAAGAGCACTGGCAACCCGTCCAGCAGGAATACGTCGAGCACATGGAATACAAAGCAGAGCGGAAAACGTGCCGTGTACAGAGTGAGGAACCACTGCGAAGCATACATGTGCGTCTCAATGCCACAGGCTGTGAAATGTTCATGCAGCCGCGGCAACTGATCCTTGATGAGACGCTCCAGCTGATAGAGGCGCAAGTAGAGCACCTCAAAGCCACTTTTGTAGAGATCACGCAGTCCGTAGTCGTACATCAGTGAAACGAGCACACAGAAGGCATCCTCCTCGGGCATCTGTTGAAAAATACATATTGGAGAGAATTTTATAAAAATCAAAATCATTTACTCACATGCAAAAGCAGGCTGGCTGCTATGAAACTGAGGCCCTGGCAATAGCCGACCTCGCTATCGTGGACGGCATATGCTTTGGATACTTTGAAGAGAGCATCTTGACCAGAGCCGCCTGTCTCCTTGAAGCATTGGTGCGCCGGAAAAGTGCGATGTATGTCCCGCTGGATGACTGTCTCGCATTTGGTTTCCTGCACCATAAACATATTATTTATATATTAACAAGAAACGCAAAACAAAGCCACACGATATGTTACTTACCTTGGTGATAAGAACCTTGTACATGTCATTCATTTCCACCTTGCGCTCCACATTGGCCAACTTTTGCCAGATATTTCCGCGCAGCGCCTCTGGCACACCCAGACGAACTAGGGCGGCGAGATTTTTGGGCCGCTTCTCACTATCCCATTCGCGCACAATGGGATCCCATTCATTGAGTGTGTCCTGCGAGCAATCCTTGGAGACTTCACCGGTGCCGCTGAGCAACGGCTCATCGCCATCGCTGCTGTAGTCTGAGGGGTAATCGTCCTCAATGGAGGCTATCGACGAGCTGCGCACAATCCGTGATAGATTATTAATTCCCAATTTAATTAGGGAGGAGCCCTGCTGTCCGGTTTGTTGCTCATTTATCTCCTCGGAGGGATCAATGCTGTTCACCTTCCAATTGAGTTCATCGGTGCGCTTCAGATGCAAATAGAAGCGCAATGTCATCGGCCTTTTGGACATGAAGTGATCTCTGAATGATCCATCCGACTGAATCGTCACTGGTGTCTCAATGACGAAGCGCACTGGTTCCTGTATACCACGAATTACAATGTCGACGGCAACAGTAAGATTGGTTTTGGACGTTTCTTGATTCAGTTGCTCGAAGGCCTTCTCCTGCGACTCCCACTGGGCGCTTATGGCATATGCACTAAGACAAGCGCTGCTTGAATCCGGCTCAATGCCAGCAGTGCCCTGAGTGGCGGGCACATATCCCATTTTGATCAAGTCTATGAGATGCATATCCTTCTGTACAACGAGCTTGCCGGGAGCAACGAGTACGCCAAAGCAGCGTTCAATATACAGTGGCTGGAGCACATTGGATGGCGTCTGCTTGACGGTGATGCACACCCGCTTGTCCGTATTGGCACGCAGCTTGAAGCAGCCACGGTCGCGTGGCACAACCGCATACGTATTGTTTGCCAGCTTTTCACGTATCTCCAGCGATACAATGAACTCATAGCCAGCGGTATTCAGCGGATTGCCGCTCACGTCGGATGTCACCGAATTTGCCATGTCAACAGCTGAAGTGAGACTGCAACTCATGCTGGGCGCATACGTTTGGAATGCCTTCTGGAAGCACGCTGCAGCAAGCGAAATAATTTTAAATATGATTCAGTTTGCGGTTGGCAATCGAGTCACAAACTTACCGCTAACTTGATTCACAGCCTCGGGTATATGGCAACGGAATACATGGCATTGGAATAGCGCATCTCCGTGCAACCACGTGAATGCAAAGCATCCGTTCTCACTGGTGTCAACGGGGCCCCGATAGTACAATATAATGCTCGATATTTCATATGAGGCTATAATCGTATTGCTCTCCGCATCGTGCAGACTGTAAAATAAACAAAATCTATAATTAATTAAAATATGGTTTCAGACTTAATTCTATGTTCTAAATGGTAGTTGGCCTATTTTTCTTTTTATACATAAAATAACAAATTTCCAAAGATAATTTCACATTGCCTTGGAATGTTTTATGTTCCAAAATGATTGGATAACATATAGCTTATTATAAACAATGAATAACTTGTGCAAAATTTGAAATGCAGTCAATTTCAAGCGCTAAGCAATCTGTTTATTATGAGTCATGTAGATTGGGTTTTAGTGTGAGCAGCCTCCCATTCGTCACATTGGCATATAGTATATAATCCGAAATAGCATGAATCTGGCATGCTGATTGCTGCAGAGCACATTTGTTGATATGCATGATTTGCTCGATCGGAATACTTACACGACTAGACCATCGGAACAATTGGGAATGCTGACGGTAATCTTGAGGCCCACCGATTTGGAGCCGCTGTTAAGTTCGTTCATGATGCTATACACATCCGCCTCGGATTTGGGTACATTGATATTTGCAGCGCCCAAATAGGTCACACCAGCAAAGATAGTGCAGCCCTGATCGATCTCTGAAACTGAGAAAGATATGGTTTAGAAATTTGCACAAGCATTTTAAATTGCTTAATGGACATCATACCCTCCTCATCGGTGGTATCGCATTTATCGGGTTTCATGGCATCCTGTTTCTCCTCAATGCACGCCGGACTGGCATCGATGCAATCATAGAATACAGATTGACCCACTCGATTGTGTTCCGAGTTGGAGGCATCCTCCGAATCATCGCCAACTTTGTTTGGCGAGAATAAATTGATTTTGAAACGCATCTCAGTATCGCCAGCGGCTTCCGTTTGTGTTTTGCGACCAGCTAATGGCAAAGTCAATGATTTCTGCTGTGGATGTTGTGATCGCGTCTGCTGTTTTTGTTGCTGTTGCTGTAGTTCTTGTTGTTGTTGTTGTTGGTGACGCGTCTTATCAGTTGCAGCTGCAAAATGTTAATATGAACTTATGACAGACTGCTCTATTGATGGAAATATCGATATACGATATTTGTTTATTTTATTGGTAGCTTAATTTGTATGTTTTGTTTGTTTGTACTTGTTGCCATGACAGCATAAATTGATATTCAATTAAATTCTATATATGTATGTAGTATGCAGCTCCTGCCCCGATAAGATTGCGCACTCGGCTTACCTAAAGGGGCTTAAAAAGAAGGCGCAACCAACCCAATTTTGGAAGCTACGCAACGCTTGTGTGTGCACAGTTGGTGCCTGGTAAATAACAACTGACTGCGGCGCATATTCAATTTTTATTGTTCACAGTCGGTAATTCAATTGGTTTAGTTTTGTGTCTCGCACTCACCAACATTGGCTGCGGCCAGGGCACTCCGCTCGAGTTCCAGGTCGCGCAAGGCATCGGTCATCTCGTGCTTAATGTCGCTCAGATTGCGATTGTGCGCCATGTCCAGAGTGGGTGAACGATCCCCGCCAACACCATCGGGGGACAGAGTAAGTGCACTCAACGATTCCGAGACTTTTGCGACAACTGTGGCTGTGGCAGGCGGTGGTAGCGCCACCTGTTCCAAAGGTGTTGCCACATTGCTATCAGTGACAATCTCGTATTCGCCACTGGTTGTAATCGAAGACTCCGAGGATTTTGTGCTCAGATTATCATCCATTATGTAGTGGGTGAATGTGTGTGTATGTGCGTATATCTTCAAGGTTGTTTTTTTTTATTGTTATTTAAACAGCCACGAATTTTTGTAATTACTGATAATTTTCGCGTTGCTTACGAAATGCGCATATTCGTGCAGTTAAGCAAGACGAATATAGATTTTTATTAAATTTTCAATTAAGAGTTCTGCTTTAATTTTCATTGCACCTCGACTCCATTGTTTGGCTTTTGCCTCAAATCGATGACGAATCGGAACGTTACAGTTGGGGGTCGGTTTGGGGGGCGTCAATTGCGCTGCATATGTAATAGTGTGTGTGTGTGTGTTGTTTGCTTGACACAAAAACCACAGTTTGTAGGTGGGGTGGCGCTAATGTCGTCGTTGCCGTCGTATTTGGGGTCAATAGTTGCCTCTTTTTCTTTACGGTACTATGTATAGATTTTTGTTTACATATTTTTCCCGTGCTGGTAAGCGAACGCTAGAATAAGTGTTGGTAGATAACACACACATTGCGCCACTTAACTTATGTTCCACAACATGTGAAGGAGAATTTCAATAGCGAAAGAAAAGTGTTTCCAAATAACTACGAACAACGAATAAATTATTTAAAGATGTATATTCAAATTGTATACTAGATAGAAATGATGGAGCTATTTTTCAATATAATATGATCAACATAAATGCATAACACATCATAACATCAACACCAACATAGTTGCGATCAAAAATACACATTTACACAGCACTGTGCAACACGATTGTTAGACTTACACAACACTGATAACATTGATAACTATCGATATTGACGATAGTATTACCGCGCTGCCTGACTAAAAAAACGTGCGCGTGCTGCATTTCATTTGTAATATATATTTATTTTTTAACCAAATTTCTGTCTTGTCAGACTCAATTGTAAATAAAAGCGAGATGTGGCCGCGATTTGGCATTAAAATTGGTAACAGCACACTGTGCATAGCTTACGTAAGGGCCGATGGCAAGGCCGAAGTCATTGCCAACAAGCAGGGTGATCGCGTCTCCCAAGCGTGTTTGCTGTGGAACGGCGACTCCGAAACGGAATGCGGCCTTACGGCGAAACAAAAGATGGCCACACGACCCAAGCAAGCGGTGGCTCACAGTTTTCAGCTGCTGCAATCAGAGTCCGAAATTACCGAGGATAAACTGAGGAATGCCCTGAAGGAGGTGCCGTGTGAATATGACAAGGAGTCGTTCGTATTCCGCATGGAGCACACAAAGCCAGCCGATCGAGAGGATCAGGACGATATAGTTGTAACGAAAGAGATGAGCGCATTTCAAGTAACCGTTGAGCTGCTACGCGCTGAACTGGAATTGGCGCGACAATATCACACGGATAGCGATCACGCGCCGGTGGCGGTGCTCTCTATACCCAGCTATTATCCACTGCAATCGGTAAAGTTGCTTTCGGATGCTGCCAAGGACGCTGGCTTTCAGGTGGCACAGATCATTGCCGAACCCACAGCCGCGGTGCTCTGCTATAAAATCCCCGAGGAGCAGCTGGAACAATCGTTGGATCGTCAGCATGTGCTGACCATTAAATGTGGCGGTCTGTACAGCGATTTTGTTCTGTATGCCGTTGAAAATGGCTACCTAATTGAGCTGGCCAAATATGGACCGTTTCCCATTGGTGGAAAGCAGTTCACCGAGGCTCTGGTGCAGTTCATCTGCGAGGAGTTCAAGCGCAAGTACAAACTGGATCCGCACGAGTCACGTCGTTCGCTGGCCAAAATCCGCACTGCCGCCGCTAATTGCAAGCATATCCTGACGACACTGCCCTCCACGCAGCTGTACATTGATTCGCTAATGGATGGCGTCGATTTCAATGCGCAAATGTCGCGTGCCCGCTTCGAGAGCCTCATACAACCGGTGATCAACGGGCTGATACAGCAGCTTAGCGAATGTTTGGAACGTGCACAGCAGGCGCATCCAGAGCTGAAGAGCATCGATCATATTGTACTGCTGGGCGCCACTATGCAAATACCAAAGCTGCAGTCGGCGCTGGCAGCCCGGTATCCGGATGCCAAGCTGCACAACAGCCACTCAGCGGATGAGGTGGTTGCCATTGGTTGTGCACGGCAAGCGGTCTTCCTGCTGGATCCGTTGCATTCACAGCTGCAGAAGGCCGACGATTGTGTGCTTGTCGAAGAGGATTTGTACATTTGGCACGGCAACGATGACTCCAATGCCAAACTGGTGCTCAGCAAGGGCAGCTTACTGCCGGCCAAGATCAAAATATCGCTGCCACAGTCGGACCAGGCTGATGCCAGCGACGCCGCCTTAGCCTCATTCAAGCTGCGCACTGGGCAGAGCGAGATAATGGCCCATCTGCCGGATACGACGCCCACCATTGACGATGGCCTGTTCCAACTGGAGGTGGAGGTGGACTGGGATGACAAGGATGGTAACATAGTGCCTCTGGTGCGACTACGTTGTATATGAACTCAAACATTTAGTCTATTTATTGTTGGTAGCCTAATATCTAATAAATTCAAAAAAGCATGAATCAATTCTAATCGGAGTTTTTATTGAAATGCGAATAAATTCAAATTTAAATTAGTGTTTTAATCCCTTAAACTAAAAGTAGAATATAAAAGAGTTTTGTAAATCCGGCTCAAAAGTCCATGGATTTACTCTTAAAATTACGCTCGAGTTTGCGCAGAAACTCCTCGAATACCACAACGCCCTTGAACATGCTGGTCTTCTTGTAATCTTTGATGCGACTCTTATCTTCGGGTGCATCCATATAGCTTTTGGTCTTGTCATCGTAGGCGTTAATCTCTTGCAGCAACTGGGATATGGTTGGTACCGTTGTCGGATCAAACTTGGCCACAGCGCTGGCGCTGAATGGTATACAGATCTTGCCCGTGGCCGGATGTATGCAGAAGGGCGCCTTGAGCAAGTGATTGAAGCCCTTGGTTACATTGATGTCCAGACGGGGGTACAGCAGGCACAGCTGCACCTCCTGCACAATGTGCTTCAGCTTGCGACTCCATACATTTGCGGCACTGGTGCGCATCGAGTTCGCAAAGCGCACAAAACTCTCCCAGACCAGTTTCGAGTGGGCGCCATCCTCGTGCGTCTTCTGCAGATAGGCCTCCAGCTCGTTGCGTGCACCCTCATCGCTGACCATTTGCAGCAGCTTGTTAACGCCCTTGGGTGTGCCAAACAGATTCTGATCCTCTAGCACAATCTCCTCGAACATGGGCTCCACAATCTTCAGCGCTCGCCGCAGACTATGATGCGTCCGATCGCCTATTTGAACGCGTGCTGCATTATTCGTATAGGTGAGTATGTTTAGGTACTCGGTGACTGCTGCACGTGCGCGTGCATCCAAATGGCGTGCCGTGTGATCGCAGACCCAGCAATGGATGCCACGACGACCGGAGAATATCCACAGCATGTGCTCAAAGTCAAAGTCCTCGCGCAATGCGGCATCGAGCACGCGTGCTGCTAGCACCATGAATTTCCAGCACTTAAGGCACATTTCCGCACCGGAACAACAGGTGCGTATTTCATCATAATCCGTTGCATCGATATCAAAGACCAATTCACGTTGCACGGGCGTCAAACCGCCGGCAACGGTTCGAAAGTTCTTTGGCCTGGTGGACAAAACAGCGCCAATATCAATTTTGTACGGATTACACGAACAGATCTCCTTCTCCAGCTCGGCTTGTGTCTCAAAGCACAAGTAGCGAATGTATATATCATCGTGCAAAGTAAAGGATATCTCCCGGTTCACAAATATGTTATCTTCCGCTGCATAGTACAGATTATTATTGTGGGCGTCAGTTGTTGAGATTATTTGGAACTTACAGTGTCCATAGTTTAGCCAGCGATAGAAGGGCTCATGTGGAAAGAGCCGTCTGTAGTAAACTGGCAGCATATCGGGCAGTATGTTAGCATCATAGATGGGCACTTTGGTTTGTTGTGGTGCCTGTGGCTGAGATTCCTGCTCCGCACTTTGTTCCGGCATCGTCAACTAATCTATAAGCCAAAAGTATTAATTATCATTCGGAGATTAATGTCCAAGTAAGGAATGATATGGCTTATGGGAAAGATTGATGGTGTTTATCAACAATTTATAAACGTTATCTGTTGACTTTATCAAAAGACTTCTTTCTTTAAATTTTACATTTGCTTTTTTGGTTGTAAATATTTATTACCACAGCGTAAACTTAATGACAATAATAAAAAAATAAACTCAATATTTTGTCGAAACCTTATTACTATATTTATATATATTTTTTTGATGTTTTTTTTTGTTTCTTTTTTAAAGAGAAATACACGTTTTGAGCTTAAAATATTTAGATATTTTAACGACATGCAATTAAAAGTACGTCTGCTAATTAATTGTCTGTAATGAATCGAGTCAAGTTGAGGGCGAATCCACACAATGGAATAACATAGTAGAACAGCGGAAATAATATGGTCAGTGAGTCTTCTGATAAATTTGCTTAGC
Organism: Drosophila mimica; assembly: GCA_037043585.1. Lineage (NCBI taxonomy): Eukaryota > Metazoa > Arthropoda > Insecta > Diptera > Drosophilidae > Drosophila > Drosophila mimica. The sequence goes on from JBAMBE010000579.1 coordinate 934,462, forward strand.
AGCTATATAGAAATTCTATAAATATAATTACTATAGATACTCGTAAAGTAACTACTAATCATTAAAGTCTAGGTTAGATCATTTTTTTTTGTTGTAGCTTATAATTAGTATCTTGTAGCTTCATAGAGCCCACAGGATCACGCTCACGCAGACACCCAGGACAAGCCTGGACAACAGGCCGGCATAATCTTAGGCGACAGTCAGGCGAATGTCCTGCATTTTGTGCTGCTGCCAGGTGTGTGCAGGCTGTCGCGGTGGTGCCGTATTATAAAGCGTCACGGATGCAATGTGATTATTTGGCATCACCTCAAATATTAGATCCTGATAGCCATAGCAGAAGGTTGAACCAAAGGGATTCGCAGTGTTTGTGGAGCTGGCACGATGCAGCACAACTGGACGCTCCGAAGTGGCCAGCGAGCCGCTAATCTCATCCCATTTGGTGTAGGCAGATATATTGACATGATCGTGTTTATTCTCACTCTCGCCAGTAACATGATGATCGCTTTCTAGCTGAAACTGGAACTCGCAGCGATGATACATATTGAAATTAAAATGGCCCGGATAATTGGTGTGCAGTATAAACTTTTTGCAGGTTTGTGTCCGGGCATCGAACAATACGTCGATGCCCAGTGTGAAATAGTTGAAGAATATGTCGCTGCGTTTGCTCTGCACCTGGCGATTTACACACGAGCTGTGTATCTTCATTTTGTCCTCGCTTTTGAAGAAGATACGGTTGGGAGCACCCAAATTGGTAGCCACATCCTCACAGCTATCACCAAAAAGGAGCTCACGCGTGAAGCACTGACGACGTGGTTCCAAAGCGCGTCCCGATCCCTCCGTGTAGAGCTTGAGCTTCAGACCCTTTGTGTGGCCATAAATGGTGCGCAGCACCGTTGCCGATTCCAGATACATTTGACGATGATAGCAGGACAGGGGCAAAGCTGGTGGACGATTTTCGGCCACATTGCTGCCCGCATAGAGAGACATTTTGGATACTACCGGTGAGGCCCCATTGAGAAAGACCAGCGATCCCAAGCCATGAGCATAGCCGGAATGCAGTTTACTGTCCACCGGAAAATAGAAGCTCAATCCACGAAAGTGGAGCGCAAAGAGCTGTTTGGCCGCATCGTAGACACCTGGATGGGTGGCGCCAAACGAATGCTCGATCTGTTCAATACTGGGCAGCACTTCGGGTGAATTGAAGTAGGAGCTGCAATATTTCAGCTTCACCAGTTTCATGTTGAACACTTCAATGGTTTTCAGGCGTTGCACAATCGGATCAAAGATCAAACGCAGTCCATCCTGAGGTAGATTTATAATAATGTCCACGCCCAGCGGATCGGTGTCCGAATAGAGCACCTGTACGCCCTTTATGATGCCCACCTGGGATTGTATGATCGCTATTGCTTGGGAGAAATGCATTCCCAGCACAAACTCCCAGGCATCGCAGCCCAGCGAGATTTCTGGCACTATTTCCAGGTCGAGCATTATTCTGTGTGGCAGACAATACCAAAAATAAAAATGTAATCGCTTTTTCTTTATCTTTTTTTTTTTGTATTTTGTTCAATTTCTGCCACCTTACTGACCTTGATATGTGAAATCAGCTGCGACCCACGAAAATATGCGCAATTTCGTGTTGTTTTTGTTATTGTTTTGCCTGTTATTTGTTCAAGTCCGTTTTGTATCTTTTCGCTCCTCTTTTTGCTATCTGTTTGTGTTGTTGCTGTAGTCGCTAGTTCTGCTATTATTCTTGGCTATTTTTGCACGTTCAATTGTTTGATTGCGTAAACGTGTAATTTTGGGCGTTTTACAATTAATTGTGCTGTTTGGCGTCTTTTCTTAAGTATATTGTCGTTTTCTAATACACACTCCGAACAAAGGCAAAAAAAATAGGCAAATGCGCAGCAGAAATACAAATGTAATGTAATAACAAAGTTGGAGTGTTGCCAGATCAGGCTAACAGCTGATTTTGCCAAACTTATGAAATTCTCTTAAAAATATTTTACGACTTAAGCTGAGCTAAGAATTAATAATAATATTGCGTTATTTATGCACATATAAATATAGAAATGTGCACAAATGCTTTTAATTTTGTTTTCTAGTTTTACTACGTGCAGGTGGCAACGCTCGGTTAGAACGCAACAGCTGAGCATTGAGCAGCTGTAAGCTCTTTTTGGCGCGCTTTTTTTTATTGTTTTCGCTTACCTTATGTGTTTATTTGGAATGCTTTTCTTATGCAAACTATTTGCAGGCAACTTTTGCACTTTCAACTTTTGGCTTATGCACTTTGTGGCGATTAATTTAATCAATAACTATGTGAATTAAGTAAAACAACGACTGCTATCCACGCACCGCACACACAGTAATATGCAGTGTGACCAGTTCACGGTGATACAATATAACCAAAATATTGCCCAGCGCGCCAATAGAACAACACTTAAGCAGCATTTTCATCGAATCCGCAGTTTATGAATAACATTTTAAATCTACAGTATAAAAATCAGGCCACAACTATCAGACAATTTGTACGCCCTGTTCCGGACAGCCAGCACCACACTTAACACAACAAAAGTTGGAGTCCGTCAGGAAATTAGCGCTTAAGCAGTAATAACAGTAAATGTGTCCACAACCCATATGATGCGGCAGAGTTGGACGTTCTCCACAATAAGTGCATGTTGTGTTTGTTGTCATTTTGGCGACAACAACCTCCCGTTGGATACTTTCGCGTCGAAGCGAATTTAGTCCCTCCGTGCCAAAGAAGGCAGCTTTCAGCAGCCGGTTGATTTTGCGAAAATTGATAATCGGCAGAAGCAGACCAAGAAATTCCTGCAAATTTTTAGTTAGTTGTTTTGTTTCCAATATTAGCAACGGCAGCCTTACCATAAAACCGCCCCAGAGCAGCTCACGTGTGAGATACTTGTAGCCAATGTCACGTCTTTGATTGTTGCGCAAACTAATGTAGTCCAGACCCAGTAGAAAGTCAATTAATGTGGGCTTTCTTCCCGTCTTCAAGAACCTAAAATAATTGAGCACGTTCAAAACCAGAGCGCTATTCTCCGCCCACGTTATTGCCTGGCTGAACCATTCGACTCGGCGGGACAAGCGGCGCTCCTCCCAGCTCTTCACATAGCCCGGCAGAACAGTGAGGGCAAAGTGTAGCACCAGTCGGGAAACCGTTAGTTTCTCCGCATCGTAGGCCAACACCAATAATTGTTGCCCAAATGTGGAGCAACGTTTGCCAACAGAGCCAAACCAAATCGCCGATTGAATGAGCAGATCGAGTTCCGGTTGGATTTTGATAAAAAGCACGGGCTACAGTTAAGATTAGTTAGTAGGTCATTTATTTTTCTAAATGGGGGTTTAGCTACCGATATAGCCTGTAAGTTCTCCAGCAGATTATTGCGTATCAAGCGTGCAATGTCCTTGTTGAGGTAAATGGCATCTATCTGGAATTGATTTTAGTTATTGAATCTTATTGTGTCTTATGTTAGCTATATACCTGATTTACACGCGGCACATATTTATTTTTCTCCAACATTTTTGTTTACTTCTCATTTGCCTTTTTGTACTCTGCCCTATTGTTATCATTGTGTTTATTTGTTTCAGCTGGTGTGTACACACTGGCAGCTGGCAGTGAACAATGCTGCTTAACATAATTACTCCACACTGTTGTTACACTGCTGCAAACTTAACAGCTTTCACATTAAATACCCCAAATTCACAGGTATTTTAGCTGTTCAAGTTGTTATACAGTATTTTGAACTCTTGTGCATTCTCTTTTTAACTATACGAGCTATTAGCTAATTAACTAAAAATGCTGTCTCAATTTATTTTGTTTTTCTGACCATTTAGGAAGCAGTCTGCTACTTATGTAATTTTCAATCAAAACAAATGCACAACTCGTTTTGAGGCGGAAAATGTCTTTGACTGTTTCTTGTAATCAGTTTTTATTGCTTTGGTGCCGCATAAACCAGTTGAACATGTTGCAGATTTAGACATTAATCCGTAAAATTTGCCATAAGTGCAAGTTCAATGATTGGTCAAGGAAATACAGAAATAAAATTAATCGAGAAATGGTTTTTCTTGGTTTTATAAAAAGTACATAATTCACATTTTTATTTAATTACACAATTTACAATTCATTTGTAATTAGTTGTTCTCTGTAAATAAATTTTTAAACATATTATGGATATGCAATTATATAGTTTGTAGATTGATAAATTCGTCTGAGCGGAATGAACTAGCCTTCAAAGAGTGAATAGTGAAATAGTGACTAAGAAACAGTTGAGGAAATATTAGAGTAGAATAGTTTAAGTGGAAATTATTTGCTATCACAGAAATAAAATATACGATATAAAAACGTTATATGAGTATTATGAAAACGCATGCGTGGAGTGCATGAATGTTTGTCAGTGTCCTAATTACGAGATATGAAGCTGATTACATTTACATGGATTGATCGTAGTGTACGTATATGTGTGAGTGTGTGTGTTTGATGATGAAGCTGCGTTAGCAAAAAATTTGGCTAATTCTAGTACACAGTTTTAAACAATATTTATGGTCTCTCTCTGGTTTTTTTTTTTTTTTTTGTTTTTCAATCGTCGTTTTCCGCTTAGTAGTGATGTTCATGATGATCTTGGTGCTCATGGATCTCCTCATGATGATGCACAGGCGCTGTCTTGTGGACGACAGCATTGAAGCCATTGTGCTTATCGGCAGTGTAGTCAACGGTGCGAATGGAACCATCGGGCTCCACCAGGGAGTATTGGCCCTTAACAGTATCGCCATCGCGGGTCTCGTGCTGGGACTTCACATCGCCAGTGTGGAAATCGTTGACGCCATACTTGAAGGCATATTTGGGAGGAGCCTTAAACAGAAGCAGAAATGATCAAGCCACTTACATAGCTGACTCCCATCGTTTAACTCACATAGTAATCGACATGTTCGTCCTCGGTATGATGTTGCTCCACCTCATAGTGAGGATGCTCTTGACCATGCTCCTCGCCCAGAGAGATGCGCTCAACCTGATGCTCATGCCCATAATCGTGTATGGGCTCGTGCTCTTGGTGAGCCAAATGCTCATAGCCGCCATGGCTGTGATCGTAGTAGTGGTGGTCCAGCGGATATGCCACACTGAGGCACAAAGCCGACGCAAAAATCAGATACTGCAATTGCATAATTGAGCTGCGGCTTTAGCTAATTGTTTGTTAACATGACTTGTTGAGGTCTCGCAATTAGCGTAAGTTCAAATAACAACCACAAATGTGCGGAAAACCAGCCAACAACTTGCTTTCAACACTCTTTTTTTTTGCCCGTGCAATTTTAATTGAGTGTTGTTCGCGGTTGTTTAGTGGTTTTCACTTTCTGGGTGTTTGTTTTTGATAGTTTGTGGCTTAAATTATAACATTTACTGAAACTGTGGTTAGTTCGCTTTTTGCAGATTAAGTTTTTGTGGTAAAGATATAATATATTTATTTTAAGTCATGTAGTTATGATAATCTTAAAAATGATTGATTGTTAACATTTTATTAATCATTTAAGGTTAGTGGATTAGCTTTAAAATAATTAATTTAAGAAAAGCTTTTAGTTGTCAGCTGCCACTTAATTTTAATTTATCAAATCGGTTAACTTTGGATAGGATATCTATTCGATGCGAAAGCAATTGGAAATGGAAAATGGAATATCTGAAGCGTCCTTAAGTATTTTCAAATTAATACTTTCACAGCACTTTTAGGCGATTTAAACATCGTTAAAACACTTTAACACTTTTGACATAAATAATATCCTTAAAAGGGTTGAGCACTTTGGTTTATTGTTCACACTTTTGGTATCCTTTGAAAGCTGTATCCTTTGGCTGTTTGCTCACCTTAAAGGCCATTTTAAATTTGTGCGTATTTGAGTTTTTCTGGGGCTCGAAATTAAATTGTAATTTGATTTTTGTTTGGTAGCTTTGGCCTTATCGACGTTCCACGAGCTGCACGCTACGGGATTCAACAACTGAATAATGTGGTTGCAACAAACCACGGCCTCTTTTATATAGTTAGGAAGAAAGTCCGCCGACGAAGCCAACGTCTAAGCCGCCGTTGCAGTCGATGTTGCCGTCGCCGTCGACGTCGGTGCCTGTGTCGGTGGCGGCAGTGAGCGGAGCAGCGGATCAGAGATCTGAATTAATGTAAAACAGTTCAGTTAGTAACTGTTGTTAAAGTGGGGCTAGTAACTGCCATTGTTAGGATATTTGCCAGTGTGAAGGTGCCTTGGCTTTGTACATTTTTGGCAGCCAGTTAAGTTTACAGTGTGTGTTAATATTATTATGATATATATGTCTGTATATCTGTATATTAGATTGCCCCCGCTCTTCTGCACTTATCTTTCATAATCTCTTGACAGTTACGAATCCCATCATAAAGAGCATTTCGACCTAAATTTTTGGTTTAAGTTTGCCATGATTTTGATATTGTGGTTGCTGCTGCTGCTGCTGCTGGCCAACTTTTGATCTTCTATCGTTTACTTTTAATGCGCTAATCGTAAATTGTAAATTGTGCTTTTTGGCCACAACAATAAACTGAACTATAAACCAACTTTTGTAATATTTAAGTGTTTGTCTTATTGTTGCTGCTGCTGTTGCTGCTGCTGCAGGCCTTTTTCGTCGGATGGATTTTCATTAGCTGCACGTCGTTTAGATTGTACTTCAAATCAAAGTTAAGTGCAACAATAACAGCAGCAGCAGCAGCAGCAACAGCAACAGCAGCATTGAGAAATTGACCAATTATTTTGCGTCAATTTTCAATTGAGCGGCTTTTCAGAGCGCCCCCAAGGAGGTATCTCCAAACTGTTCCACACACACTTGGCTAATTAGGCAACGAAGCGTATACTCCATGTATTTTGAACAATCAGCTAGTTATGCCAAGTAGTTGTTGTTGTTGTTGGTCTTGCCTAGAAGTAAATCACATGTGTCTTTTATTTGAAAATGTATTAAATTATACAAAAAGCTATTTGTTTCTTTTGGATTACAAACCATTGACTCAACAGTTAACAATTCCTATCGACTGAAGGTCTATAATCCGATTTGGTAATTGCATTGCTTGTTATGTGCTGTAATGAGATGTAATGAGAGCCTTGAAAGCAAGTCAAATTGCTTTGTTGTAAACCAGGAAATTGTGATCAAATTTTAAAAAGAAGTTTAAGAAATCTAATGATAGATATTCGTGATTTAAGAGAAAATATACAAAAAGTGTTTCATTACAAACTAATATATCATCTTATCTGATGGATATGTAAAATTCTTTATACCTCAAGTTAGGCAATTGTCTTTTTTAAGCACTATCCCAAAAAAAAAATAAATGATTTTCACAATCATCCCAGTTGGCTTAAATTTGTTTACCAATCTCAAAAGTACCTTTGCAACATCATCGTCAAAGTAATGGTTTGCCGCCTCCCACTTTTCATAACCTCAATTCTCAAGATCGAACTTAGCTTACCTGAAAACATTTATTTGCGGGTTAATGTTCGTTTTAATACAACTACATTTTTTAATTGCTAAATTTAAAGTCGACAACATTTGACAACATGGCAAAGCATGACAAGCCAAACAAGCGAAAAACTAAACAAAAAACGAAAATGAAAACAAAAAAAAAAAACCAAAAAAAAAAAAAAGAAAATACATTTTTTATGATGATTACCAATCCGCAAATCCCGAGTTCAAAAAGCATTTGCTCGTACTATAAGAAATATGGCAAATCAAATAAATGCTTAATTATGGTCGACAGTGGAATATCAACATACATGTATAATGTGTGTGTGTGTGTGTGTGTGTGTGTAACGTTGTTTGGTGTTGCTGCAGGTGGAAAATATAACGCAAGTCAACATGCGACCACAAGTTGAAGTTGTAAGTTGTAGCTGGAGTAGCAGCACTCGTTGCTAGAGGAGCATGCCGAAAAATCCAAGTCTCTTTTTCGAGATATTTTGCAATTTGGCGAAGCGACGCAAATTAAATACGATGTTGATACAATTTTCCAGTGCAGCTCTTTATTTTCATTTCGTTGCAAAGGCAATACAATAATCATGCACCACAATAGCATATCAAGTTATACTCTAAAATAGATATAATAAGTAAGAAGATATTGTCGGGAAACAATTTAATAATTTTAATTATGATTGCTGACTACATCAATCAAGAATATAAATTTTTCATGGATAAACCACAATCAAGTACAACTATTATCAAAAAATAGTGTCAAAAGTAAAGTCTTAGCTAATGTACTCTCACCGCACTGCGTTTTGGTAAGCATAACAATAACAACAACAACAACAACAACAACAACAACTACAACAACAACAATTTTTCTCTTTTGGTTGATATTATTCGAGTGCATTGTTATTTGGCTAGAAAAAGTTGTCGTCATCGTTACAATCGGAGCTCACATATTTTCATTTTGTTTGCTCATTGAAGCATCGCATGTTGCGCCTCCTGTTGTTGCCAGCCAGGCTTTCAGGCCAGGCAACAGCAGGTGTTAATTTTTAGTTTGATTTTTGTTTGTAGCCAAAATTTTTAGTTTTGCTCAGCCACTCAATCAAATTGCGCTCACGATAAGTGAAAAGTCAAAAATGGCACAACTCGCAATTTTCAGTTAAATTGTGGGCATCTATGTGCAGCAATAGCAACAACACAAGCACCAGTAGCAGCAGACGCAGCAGCAGAGGTAGGTGCAGAGGCAGCAGCAACTGCAACTGCAGCTGTTGCTGTTGTTGGTGGCAGTGCCCGGCAATTACCTAGTAACTCATATTTACTGTTGGACATTCAGTAAATGCATTAAGTGCGGCTGTTGTGCATGTGCAACATGCCTGCTGCAGTTGCAGCCAGCCTGGCCGTTTGTCTGGCATTTGCCTGCCACAGTAACAGCAGCAGCAACCTGAGACAAACAACTTTTGTCTCATTGTCTCATATTTATTTAGACTTTGGGCTCCTAACGAGCCCGCCACAGACGCGTGCATCTTTCCAAAGTTGTCGTGGGAATCGTTCGCTGTTGTTGCTGTAATGCTTATCCTTTTATGCAGCACGCTTGCGCAACAGCAACAGCAACAGCAACAGCAGCAACAGCACCATGTTGCTGCTGCACGTAATTGAAATTACATTCGGGTGCTTTAGCGAAAGCCTTTAGACCATGGCATCATTTTACAGCCTGCAATTCATATTCATTGTTGTTCAATTGTTTTTATAGTCTATTCACGCAATCCTAATGAATCTGCGCCGTCTTCTTATATTTTCTAAATGTGCAACTCTTACAACTAAAAATTTTAAATGCCACTTGAGTAAACTGCCAGCTAATGTGGCGTATGAGTAACATTAAATTGATAACAAAGAGGAAGAGGGGAGTGCAACAAGACTGATTACGGGCAGTGCGCAATCTGTTTATTGGAAAATTTATCAAATATGACACAACGAAGTAAATCGAAGTCATAATATATTAAAGCAATTTATTAGGATAACCAGCTAGAAAGTAGTTTTAAAATTATGTTATTCGACCTAAGCTGACTTTCGCCTTAAAATCAATTTTCCAACTGTAGGTGCAGTATTAATTGAATGGCTCAAGTCATGATTAAAGTTCGCTGGCTTTTGAAAATCGTGTCACTTTTGACAAAGTTAGGGCTCTGGGAAATTTGGCCCATTTTTTGGTATATCATTTTGAAACTAATTTTGAGCCAGATTCGCATTTCAATATTGAATTTATTATTATTCTAGGCATCAAATGTATTCGAAAATTTTGAATATTTGGAACCGGAACAAAGTAGAGTATAATAATCAATCTATTTTAATTTGTATTTGCAGGCGAAGCACAATAGCTCCATTGTACATTGTAATCTGAAATCCAAACAAAGCCTAATATTTGGATAAAATGGATGCGGTAGTTGTTGGATTGCATTGGAATTCGAATTCAGTTGTCTCGGCTGCTCTCACAAGTTGTCATTGCTGTCGACGTGTCCAACGTTGACATAATAAATAGCTGCAGAAATTAATTAAATGCAAATTGGCAAATCACATAATCATATCATATGGCAGCTATAAGTCTAAGACTCTGGCACACACACAAACACACACACTAACATCATGTGTTGCAAGACACGGAAAAGTTGCAACCGCCTGCATGTGGCAGCGACTTTAGCTGGAGCTCAGCTCAGCTCAGATCTTTCACCACTCGCAAGACAATATCCAAGTGGCAATTTTCAATTGAAATTAAGTCAGAGGGGCAAGTTGTGGTCTAATTATGTGAACGCTAATCAAAATACTATTTGCGACGCAAAATACGCGAATCATTTAAATTCGAGGGGCGAGTGGAGTCTTCACACGAGGAAACTGGCAACTCGTTGACTCTTCGCTTTTAGCCATTTCCTCTCTATAAAGGAATGACAAATATGGTCAGATCCTGACTTCCTACAACGAAATGCGCTTAAAAGTTGATCGAAGTAGGTTAAATGCTTTTACCTTATTTTATCGAGCTGCAGGTTTACCTAATTGACGTCATTTTTGGCACCAGCTGTGAATGGCTTTTTCCAACATTTAATAGTACTTTTTTTGTGGATTTTTCTTTCTTTTTTGTTTTTCCTGTTGGCTGTTGGCTGGCAACCCCCAGCGTTTGACAATTAACAACATTTCAAGCGCGCTGCAACCGGATGTTATGAAATTGACCAGTTTTGCTGGCCCCGTCCTGACCATATCAAGATTATAAATTTTGTAAATTTATGCAACCGGTGTGATAAACTGGCTTGGCTACTCCTCCAATCAAGTTGTCAGCATCGCCTCGTCCGACACATTTCGCACTAATAAATTTTTGGCCAAAACAAGCGATTTGTATTGGAAAAGCTGACACGTGCAGGGACGAAATGCGATCAATGTTAAGTTGAAGTGCACCATCAGTTCCACTACCCAATGATAACTTCATTACGTTGACCACCGTGCGTATTACGTATACGCATACGTTAAGCACGTTACCACGTTACGTATCAGCTGAGAGAAGACTTTCACACCGTCCAAAAGCTAAGCACTGGGTTCATTTTGCAACTGGCTGAATTAATAATAAGAAAATAAAAACAAAAGTGGTTACCTCAGCGGTCTGCCAGCAATTAGTTAATGACCAAATATGTATGCCAAATAATGCAGCTGAAAAAAGAAAAATATACAAAAAAAAGCCCCGAATCGAAATGAACGAGGCAACAATTTAATTAACATACAATAAAACACTTGAATGCATATGAAAGTTGGCAGCAATGCAACTCCCAGCACTGGGTACCACATGCCGCGTACCACTTTGCCACTCCAGTCCACTCATGCCACATATTCCTCTAACAAAATAAGTGCACGCGCCCCTTGTGGCCATATAACTGAATAGAGTTATGAACGTGGCTAATTTAATTGGCACACAATCAACACTCAAAGAGAGTGAGTGAAAGATAGAAATAAATGTGTATCGTAAAATCCTCAAAATATTACGAAAGCTAGATTTTCACAAATAAATAATATTTTGATGACTAATATTTGGTTGTTAAATCAATCGGTCTAAAAACAAAAGCAAAATAAATTTAACTAAAAGTGAGAAAATAAATTGGTTCTAGATGAATACAATTTGTAGCCAAACTTAATTCATATGATAAAAGTACTTCTATATAAGATGTCATATATTATATTTAATCTTAACTTTTCCTAACTTGATTTTACTTTCTTCTCACTTCTTCTTCTCTTCTTTACGTACATCGTTAATTCTTTAATTGAGCAATTTTATTATACTCGAAACACTTATAATAGTCGTAATTAGCTTATAATTGTGAATGTTTTCATCAACCATTTATTGCAACGAGTGTTTATTCATACAATTTATATATAATTTCTCCGTGAAAACTGAACAATAAAAGTGAATGCACGAAAGACATTCGATTGATAGGCAAAAAAAAAAAAATAAAATAAAAAAAAATAAAATAAAGGAAAAAAACCCAATCATAAAAATGTTAAAAGTAAAATTTATAAATATCGAATACAAGTTTGGCTCTTGTTGTTGCCGGCCGTTGCACAATCTGAAGACAATTCCCAAATAACGGTCGGGTGCGGCGAGGCAGTGTGCGTGATTCAAATTAGAGCTGCAATGGAATGGTATAATACAATAAATCAGCTTAAATATGCATGAGGCAGTGCAACAATGATGTAAAGTGCAAAAACAACAAAAAAAAAAAGAAACACCAAAAAGTGAGCAAATCAAAATGCAACATTTCCTTCCGTTTTTGGCAAACGCATTTTGATGATTTCCTGATGATTTTTTTGTAGTGTAAATTATAAATTCCAATGTACAATAATGTTTGTATATATATATTTGTTGATTTTACAGTTTGGCAACCTGTTTGTCGCCCACATCTTTTTTTTTTTTTTTTTTTTTTTTGGCTCAGCTTTTAACCCACAAATTGGACAAAGACTTTGCCGCCTTTGATCGCTGGAAAAGGCCCAAAAAAAATGCATAACCATAGCGATTAGCGATAAAAGACTTGCTCCAATTTGCGCCCGGGCAAACCCGGAAGATATTCGAAATATGCCACAGGTTGGTCCACATCTATGTAGTCGAGTGTAAATTGTAAATTACAGCTTTTGTGATCATTGTTTGTTTTATTCAAATTCTTCTCGTCGCTGAACCACTTGTGGAAATACCAGTGAAAATGGCTTATGAGTGGCGCGAAAAGCTTTTTACTAAATGTTGAAAAGTGAAAGATGTTGCCGGCTCACTCTTACCTAATACTTATGAATCGCTGCAATAAAAGGGGGCGTGTCGGCATGGCTAATGGTTATAGTGTAGCAGCCACTTTTTAACAGATTTTCGTGTGCCACATTTTAAGCATTTACTTCACTCAAATTTGGTAAATGCTCAAGGAATTGACGACGATTTGCCTGAATGATCCGATGGTACCAGCTGCTCTCGTTGGCTCCGTCGTTAACTAATGGTTTCGGTGTTGGCAGCGTATTGGTGACTTCAGCTGCCACATGTGGCGCCTTCTCATCGTTATTGGACTTGGCTTTGTTGTATTTCTCAGCGCTGTTTGTCGCAAGTTCTTTTGTTTGCAGCTCAAATGGCACCACCGGCAAATTGTCGGGCAAAAAGTCTTGCAACATTTCAAATACCAAACTGCCGTTGGGCTGCCTTTTTAAAGGCGTTCTGCCATTGATTATGTCAAGGGCAGCTGGCTGCAGCACATCATGTGTCACATTGATGTTGTACAGATCCAGACCATGCTGTCGCTTCAGATGCTCTGCCACACTTTGCTCCACCTGATCGATGCTCACATTCAAATGACTTATGGCATCCCAGCTAACATTCTGAGCCGGCTCCGGTTGGTGTCTATGGTCTAATAACTCGGGAAGCTGTTGTGGCCAAACGGTCTCCACTTGTTCATCCCCTGGGGAATAGCTTTGTGAGTGTGCCAAGAATCCGCCATTCTCATCGGTTTTGTAGCGTGTCACCTGCACAAGTCCGTCTTGTCGCACATAACCATAACTGCCCGCAACGCTGCCATTTTGATAACGGCTCTCATCTCGAAACTGCACGTTGCCCGTTTCTGCATCCTCCACCTCATAGCCAAAGGCATACGTATCGGGACCTGTAAGGGATTCATTTAAGAAGTTATGCTTTTCTTTGGGTTATTTATTTGGCCTACCATATGGCTGATGAAGAAAATAGTTGCTCGTCTTCATCGGCTTGCTGCGATTTTCCTTTAGTGTCTTTGAGTATGCTGCACTTCCATCTCCGGGCAAAGACTTGGACAACGCGTCGTATACTTTTGTGATCATTAGCAACAGCAGCCACTGTAAGAAACGACAAATAATGTTGCATACTCTTAGGCAAACAAACTAGAGCTTTTTTTGTTTTCAGTAACGGTAGCAAATTTGAAAAGCTTTGCTCAGTTTAACAACTGGTTGTTGGTTAAGTTTTGTGGTTTTTCCATTATACTTCGATTCATAAAAATACTGATCAGTTGACAAATTTATCTAGAGCACAAACCATGATCAGAGAGGCAAATCACCAAAAAAATGTTGTTAAGCTTAGAAAAAAGTGTTAGTAATTACTATTTTGGTATCTGTTTTCAAATGTCGTTAAGTTAATTTTATTCTAGCTACGAATTAATTTACTCTGAATCCATTAAGAAGAGGGAGGACGATAGAAAGGAAATTATGGAGTTTTGCAAAAGTATTTAACAAGCAGAAGGAAGCATTGATTAACTTCGGGCTTCTGAATAAAAATATTTCCTGCTTTTATATTTATATATTTATATTTGTACAATTTCTTTATAGATATTGTCATCTGGGTATCTAGTAGTAGAGTTCTTTCTTTATTTTTATTTACTATTTTTTTTTTAATTTATGTAACTAAATAATGAATGCTGACCAAAACAGCTTAGGTTTATGTTTTGAGAAATGTTTCTTATTTACAAACAATTAAAACAATTATTTTTAAAATTCACAGACTATCGAGTCAACATTTTTGCTAAATTTGCTAAATCACAATGTGTCAATGTTTTTATTCATTAAACAAAAGAATTTAATTTTTCTATGCACTTCATTAATAAAAGCAAATATCTATGGGCATCTACGTACTTACAACACGCAGTAGTCGAAATATTTTCGACAAAGTTCCCATGCTGAATTTTAATGAGGCGCGAGGCACATTTGATATTTGATATTTGCCACTTGCTTTGCTGATGTATCCGTATATCCGGAGACTTGTGTGTACTTCCAGTAGCAAAATAGAACTGAAGACACCTTGGAGCCACCAGTCAAAACATTATTGAGTGTAAACCGCCTCAAGCCCCAATTAGAAACTCAATGTTAGCATGCTAAATTTTGGTTTCCACAAGTTCATTCAAATTAATTTGGCTAATGAAGAAAAGCAAAGTGAAAATAATAGGATTTGTTGAGTTTGACCTTTGCTTGACCTTTGTTGGTGTTCTAATAAAGTTGTAAGCTTGTGTTTCTTTTTTAATTAGATTTTTATTCATTTTTTTGTAGTTTTCTATTAATACATTTTTATAATTCGATAATAAGGTTTTCGCATTTCGCTTGCTGTTTGTCGTGTTTTTTTTTTGTTTTTTTTTTTTTTTTTAAGAATTTATACAAAATATAACTCAATAAACATTGAGCGTGAGAGACATGTGAGAGTTTTGTTTTTCTACAGAGACAACATTGATGCAACAATGATTATTATTTTTTTTTTTGTGATTTTTGTTTTTACATTTATATACATATATATATTGATATTATAATTAAGCGGCATAATTGTTTATAAATATACAATACACACAAATTGTGAAGAATACTAAATGCAAAAATGAAACTAGATACAAAAGTGTCAGACTGAGAGTGAGTTTTGTGAGATAATAGAGAGCGTCAGTTGAGCATTCGAGTGTGATAGATAAATAAGGAGCGAGAGAGAGAGAGAGAGAGTGAACATGGGAGAGAGAGAGACAGTTGAGTGAGTGAGACAGTGAGTGGGTGAGAGTTGTTGATAATAAGTATGTTTGAAACGTAACTGAATGTCTGAATTAAGAATCATAAATCATTTTCCCACTTTTTCGCGTTCCAAGTTATGCAGTGGCTGCCAAACTGTAGTCCAACCGAAATGGCACAAAATGATCCCGTTGCTTAAATATTAAACAATGTTGACAGAGCTTGCACGCCCACCCACGATGTTGTGGGCGTGGCAGCTCTTGGCAGTTGGCCACAGTCTGGCGCAAAGGCGCATCCGATAGTTGAGCTTACAGAGAGAGTTCTGCATAAATATTTATATTACAAAAGTTGAGGAACGAAATGGAAGAGTTAAAGTAATGAGTTTTCTTTGAGATAGTCGTAGGCTGCACAGTAGATTGCACATTTGTTGGTGGGTCGAAGTTCTCTTGGATGCCTTTTGCGACGAGCATTTTTACATCTGCTGTGGAAGTGTTTTTTTTCTCGATTCCAACTGACCTTGAAACGCTTTGCGGTTAACGGTTTATGCTTGGTAATATGGGCGGAAATGGTTACACATAATATGAAACGTTGATTAAATATACAAAATATACATATCTAGAAAAACTTTGCCTCGTTTTCTACTGTGCTCCGCTGTTGCTGCTGCTGCTGTTTCAGTGTACGCTTGATTTAAAACATTATTATCGTTCACCATCGTCATCATCATCATCATCATCATCATTATCATCATCTAACTATGATCAAGATCAAGTCATTGCTTTTGTTTTGTTTGTTTGTTTTGTTTTGTTTTGTTTTTTTTTTCGTATTTCCTTCGTCCATGCCATGCCAGATCAGCCGGGTGCCGGGCAATCACTAATATTGCCCGTTTTTCTACTAAAACTTCTTAGCTACATTTTACTTACTTACAAGAAAATTTTCATTCATTTTTGCTTAACGATTTTTGTTTCAATGGATCTGTTTTATCTGCCTGTTGTTCCTATATATTGCTGGTGTTTGTGGTTTGTGGTTTTTTTTTTGGGAGAGCACCTTTTGTGACTGGGCGTCTCCTCAGTTTTGTTTAATAGTGGTGCAGGAGTGGGGCATGTGCCAGCACCGGAGCGTGCACAACGGGCGCATGATGGACGATCTTGGGCGCGGTCTTGTGGACGACGGCATTGAAACCATGATGATCATCGGCAGTGTAGTCCACGGTGCGCACAGAACCATCGGGCTCGACCAGCGAGTATTGGCCTGTAAAATGCAAAAGATGGCAATTAGTCAATAAATATAAACAATAAAATATAAAATGCACAAAATGATTGTTTGGAAAATAATTAAATCATTTTTTAAGATATGGGAAAGTGAAACAAATATGATTTTATTTATCGGCTTTTTGAGTTTGTTGCCTAAGTCTTTTCTTCAGCAATTACAATAAAGATCTTTAACAGGTTTGTTGCCTAAGTCTTTTGTTTTCTTTTTCTTAGAAATATATAAACAAATATAATTATTTTTTGATTTTTTAATTTTTTTAATTTTTTTTTTTTTAGTTTTTTTTTAAGGCTGACAAATGTAAGCTTGAAGCTCAACTTACCCTTTACAACATCACCATCACGCTCTTCAGCCTGGGACTTGATGTCGCCGGTATGGGGATCCTTGATGCCATAGTTGAAGGAGTATTTGGGATAGGCCACCGGCTCTGCATGCACAGCATGCACAGCATGAACGGGCGCATGATGCACCTGCAGCAACGATGGGGCATAGTGGCCCAGTTCAATGGGCACCGCTTGAACGGCGGCGAACAGCAAAGCGATGGCAACAAAGTACTGTATGTGTGTGTGTGCATATTTGTGTGTGTGTGTAAGTGTTGAAGAAGAGGCAAAAAATAAGTCCTTGCTATATGTTTATGTGGTGCACAGCGTTGTGTTATTGCTTTCTATGCGATGTTGCATACCTTCATGTTTCTATTGAGCACAGACGACGACGACGCACGACGCGAAGGATTCGTTTCAAAATTGAACTGGAACTAAAACTGGCACAACTGTGAGTTTGGATACGGCAAACTAAGACGCTTTGGAGGACCGTTTATAGCACGAAATCGTAAGCTGAACTGATGTCTGCAACGATGACCAAAAGTATTTATATACGCGCAGGCGATGCCAGCAACCAGCAGCAAGCGGCAGCAGCAAGCGGCAGCAGCAAGCGGCAGCAGCAAGCAGCAGCAAGCACCAAGCAGCGACGACAACGATTCGACTCGAGTCGAGTTGCAGCTGCATGAGTGGTGAATGGGTTGCGGGCGGGAGGGCAGGCAGGAGATGTAGTCATAGACACAGAGTCATAGAGAGACCACGCATGTGCCGGCTCAGATCGTTGCTGCTGCAGTTGTAGCTGCTGATGCTGCTGCTGCTGCTGCAGTTGCTGTTGCAGTTGCAGTTGCTGCTGGGTGCGGCATTTTCTTGGGCTCTTGGATTTAAGAAGGCGTTGCTAGCATTTGGTGACTTGGTTTTCGGCAGTTGTGTGCAACTGTTAAGGACAGATAACGCTGCAATTGAAAGTGACACTTTGCATGCGACTTTTTTAGCTATTTTTTTTTTTTTTTTTTGACGTAAGCTGTTTATTTATTGATCGGTGGCGGTAATTACGAGCCACAGTCAGAGGCAGCTTTTAATAGCCTCTGCGGTCTCTGCCAATATTATTACCATATCTGTGGCAGTCAGCTGGCGGCGTTATAATAACCGCAACACCTACAACAACAACAACAACAACAACAGCGAACCTGATGTCATTTCTTACACGACATTTTTTTGTCAAAAGAACTCTAATGTGTGTGGCTGTGTGTGTGTGTGTGTGTGTTTGAGGAATTTTGGTGTTGCCAAATTATGATTCTGTTTTTTTTTTACGCATATTAAATGCCGCTCGTTTTTCAATCAAACTTTTGTTGTTGCACATGGCAATTTGAATACAAATTGGTTCGTTCTCTGGTCTTAAATATTTATGTTACTATTTTTTTTATCATAAGCAATTTTTCAAGAAAAGTGTAAGAAATTATTATTTTTATTGGAGAATAAAATGTTGACAAAAAAATTAATTTATTGAACAAAGCATAAGAAAAGCGACTGTATATTTTAAATGTAGATACATTGTATCTTTTAGCTTAAAAATATTCAAATTTTATAAAAAAATTAAAATCTGAATATTTTTGGATTTTAAAAATATTTTAAGACTCTTGTAAATATTGCAATGCAGAATATTTATTATTCAACTAAGCAGCTATAAACGTATCTGAAGTATAGTTGCAGTTAGTGGTCTTAAGTTATTGCATCCATCATTTGGACATATACGGACAGATAGCCAGAGACAGACACCTACCAAATGGGTATTGCCCAATTCATGCCCACATGGGGCGTTAAATTTTCTATGCCCATGATGTCAAATTTGGACACATAGACTTTAAATTTTCTTGAAACGCCCCCACACATCCAGGCCGCGTTGCATGCTGGGGGCATGCAACAAACAGCAACAAGCAAACAAACAAACACAAAACAAACAACGACAAAATGTTCTTGCATGACATATCAGAAAATTATTATTATATCTTGTAGCCAAAAGAGCACACAAGTGGCCAAGTTTGTCTGACAAACGGACGGACAGACGGACAGACTCATGTGCAGCGGCAATGATGGGAAAAAAGCGTTTGCAGTTGCACGAAACAAAAGGTGCAAAGATACTTGGCTAGAAAAACTACACTAAAAGTAACTAAAAGATCATTTGTGGGGCTCGTAACGAAAACAGAATCGGCTTATATAAAATGACTTTAAAGGCGACACATTTGCACGGCACACCAAAAAAAAAAAAAAAACAAAAAAAAAAAACAGACAAAGAAAATGCAAACATTTGCCACGGAAAATGACAACAACAACAACAACAACAACAACTCGAGGTTGGCAAACAAGTTGGCCACGTCACGATCGCGATCGCACTTTGGCCGATTTGAGAGACGAGCTTGTGCAAGGGGTGAGTGGTGGGGAGGGAGGGGGGAAATGGGCCCCCTTTTGCCTTTGCCGTTTAGTTGGTTAGTTGGTCAGCTTTGTCTTTGCTCCAACGATTGCGCAACAAATGCACCACAGTTTGAGAGTCATTGCAATAAAGTCTTGCTATTTGTGGGGGCGACACCGATGAATGCGTTAATTGCTGCTGCTGCTCTCAAAAGGCACCTGTGTCTCGACTGTCGACGCATGTCACAAAAATGCAACCACGCCATGCATCAAACAACAATCAACAATCAGTTGTTAGATTTGCCCCTCGTTGCACGATAAGTAGAACAGAGTTTTAATCTTGATTTATGTGTTGCATGCAAATATTTGGACAATGGTTTGCGGTTCTCTTGAACATTTAAACGCACTTTGCTTTACTTTTAATGACCTGTCAGTTGTGCATTGACATTGATTTATGCTGCCGCAAAATGTTGGCTTTTAGAAAGGCAATCAAAGTCACCTGCCCAACTGGAACCTGGCCAAATGTAACCTGGCCAAATGTAAACTGCCCAAATGTAACCTAAGCCCAAACGGAACAACTGTAAATCGTTGCAGTACACTGCGTATGCGTAATGTCTCATTTCCGGCTAACGAGAGCTGGCTGCTCCTCTGCTGTTCACTTCCACACTTCCCATTTGCATCCCATTGCCACATCACGTTTCCTCTGGGAAGCAAGTGTACATTTCATTTCCCAAATTGTAATGCAAACCAACAAATGCAACGTAACCCATTCAAAATGGATACAGAGTGGAAGCATCTGCTGCCCCATGTTGCTGCAGGTCTTTAATAATATTATATATATATATATATATATATATTTATATACATATATTTAATTACATAAAGAGTTATGTTGGTTGCAACTGCGGCTAATTAAAACATTTTCGCAGGCATTCTTGCACGTTTGGTCAGACGCATGGTGTCCAGTTTTGGTGCCTCGTCCGTCATTCTAAGCGGCACGCCATAAATCTTCACCACGTTGCCGCAATGTCTGCAACTCTGGGGATGTTATTAGTGAGGTACGATTGATTAGCTGGAGGAGATACGAGTAGCTATCCAAAGTAGAAGTCGCTTGTCAATTAGGCACACGAAGCCCAGCCAAATGCCAAAGAGCTGCCAGCCCAATTGTGTCGCCAACTCAATTGTGAGCTTATTAAACTGCATTTGGTCACGCTGCCCTCCTCCACATCCCACATCCCCCCACAACCCATTCCTTCTACTCAACTCCGCTGGCACTTTGTGGCGCCTCTTAGTTCGGTCAGTTTCGGTGCTTGGTGCCATTTCGGCATCATTACCGCATCGTCTCAGACCCGAACTCGTTTGATCTCATTTCGATTTGCCGTTTGTTGTGTACATTGCTCCACTCCACCCCCCTCCCCATCTCTCCCTGCTCTCGTTTTGATATTCGCACATTTTAATGCAATTTTGCGCATTTGTGCGTATGAATTAAGCGAGTGACGAAATGGACTCGGCTGTCAGTCGACCGACCAGTCTGCCCCAAGTGGAGCAGCCAGCTCAACACTCAACACAGCACACAAAAAGCCCGAAACCGATTTCAGTTTTTCAGTTGCAACAAAATCGGCGCTGCCTGGTTGGGGCAACTGCCAATTGCTGCGCCTGATTGATTCCAATCGAACGCAATGGCAAAACGCACACGCTTCGATAGCGACGACGACGACGACCAGCTCCAGCCAGTTGGATTACGCAAAACCATTCCCAGCACACAATACCGCAAAATCAATAGATAGATATTTCAATTAGCTTTTGCTTGAGTGTATTTGTTTTTTTTTTTTTTTGAGTGTATATTTTCAGCTTATATAAACAAGATATTTTTCTATAACATACCAATATCAAAGCTAATTATTTTATTAATTGAACTCACTTAAGATTTTTTGCACATTTTTTTATCGGTGAGAAAAAAGCATTACAAAATGTTGTTTGGTATGTTTTTGGTATGGATTACGAGAACTCTGCGGCTTCGTAGGTTATTCCAAGTCCCAGATTTGATTTAATGAGAGTTTTTAGATTTCCAACTTTTGAGACACATTTAAATTACATGTTAAATTTTGTTAATCCTCATAAAATACTGTTATTTTATCGGTGCTAATACTCTTCACTGTCCTCCTCCTCCTGCTGCTGACTGTGCGTCTTGGCATCCTCATAGCCCTCCTCGCTGCTGCCCTCATATTCCTCATGATCGCCGCCGCCCTCCTGCTCACCTCCGCCATCGCCCTCATCCTCATCCTCACCAGCACCTTCATCTTGCTGCTCATGCACCTTATACTGGCCTTTGGGCTTTTGTGGTGCAGCATCATCATAGTCATCCTCCTCCTGCTCAGCAGCATGCGCATTCTCGTCCTCATCTTCAACCGCTTCGTGACCCACTTCGTTGGGCTGTTCGTGCTGCACCTGCTGTTCCACATTGGCGACACCACTGCCACCATCGTCATCATGGCCATGGCCATGGAGTCTGGCAACGCCATTCGTGATCACCTCGGCCTGAAAGCCATTGACATCATCTGCCGTATATTTGACAACGCGCAAGGTGCCATCAGGATCGACTACGCTGCGTGTTGACGACGTTCAAGAATGTGTGAGTGCGTGTGTGTATGTGTGTGTGTGTGTGGCACCTCCACTCACCTGTAGACGCCGCGCACCTCGTCCCCCTTGCGGGTCTCTTTGCGATTCTGCAGCACGCGCGCCTGTCCATCTTCTATGCCATAGGCGAAGCTATATTCGGGTCGTGCCACATAATCGGAGTGCGTGCCACCGCCATAAGCATTGGGCACAGTAACCAGACGCTCTGGCCCCACCACCGGTCCCTCGAAGCGTGTATACGAATATCCAACGGCCGAGCAGTGCCCCAATGTGGAGAAGATTGACAGCGTGAGTAGCAAGAGACGCCACTCAACGCGTGCCACTTCAAACGTAACGCGGAAGCACAAACAACAAGTGGCAAATGTTGTTTTCGTTATTGTTGTTGTTGTTGTTGTTGTCGTCATTGCTTTTAGCTTGGTGTTGATTGAATTTGAAATTCAATTAGTGATTTATTTGATTTTATTTTGCGTCTGCATCAAACAGCGCTTTGGCTTTGAGCTATGTTTAATCCTCGCTAGCGTTTCGCATTTGCCGGAATACTAAGCGTGAAATGTGGCACTTGTCACTTATTTATATATGCCCCAGCTAGTGGCAAAAAAAGGTTTGCGGGCGCAACAGCCACAAACAATCATTTTGCATATTTCCGCACAAATTATGCGCCTCAATGGACACCGCAATCCAAGTGGAACCACCGGACAAGAGCGACAGTGATGCGGTCGCCCGATGCCCAAAGCCCAAAGCCCAATGTCCGATATCCGATTCGAGCTCCATTTGCCAGATTGCACATTTCCTAAATGCTAAAAAGATGCTTAAAATATTTACAAGCACACATTTATAGATACTTAAATATAAATTATTAAAATTTAAAAAAATGTTACTTTAGTTTTTATGAAAATAATTTGTGAAAAAGTTATGCAGAAAATAACTCCTGTGATTTCTCAGACAATCTCAGCTACAATAAAATATCAGAAAAATATAATATTTATTTCTTTATTTAATTTTTCAACATTTAATATTTATTTCTTTATTTAATTTTTCAACATTTAATATTTATTTCTTTATTTTATTTTTCAACATCTGTTCAAAGGGTTGTGAGTGTTGCTTGTGACAGTTCAGATGAGGCAATAAATGTGCAAGATTCAGCTACTGTTTGTTGCTCACTGCCATTGTTTGCTCATTACAGTTAAAAACATTTATTGTTGACCAATTTGTGCAGCATCATCTTGGGCACACCTGTTCGCACACACACCACACACACACACACCACCCGCTCATAAAAAAATAAATAAAAAAGCAAAAAAATCGCTTTAAGTGCGTTCAGCTGATTAGCCACCGAATGCAGTCGATGCTTATAATGCCTGCTCAAAGATTGAACAGTTCGAGCCTTGATAAAAATGGCAACAACAACAGCAAAAAATACAACCAGCCAAAAAATGCAGCTGCAATTTTTGGCCGTCTGTTGCAGCTTTGACCTTTTTTGTGTGAGGGTTCCGCCAGAGAAAAATATGGCTGTTATTTTGACTACTTCTAATTTATAAGCGATGGTGTATTATTTTTGTCCTTGTTGTTGTTGTTGTTGTTGCACTCTTGTTGTTGTTGTTGTTGCACTCTTGTTGCACTGTTGCTGCCGCTGTGTTGCTGTGGCATGAAAAATGCATATATCATTGGCCTCTCGTACTTGGCAGCAGTTTGTTTGGGCTTTAAAGCGCGCAGACAGTAGCCCAGACGGGCAGACAGACAGACAGACAGACAGACGGACAGACAGACAGACAGACGGACAGACAGACGGACAGGCAGACATGGAGACATGGAGACATTCAGGCAGCCGGGCGGACAACGGCATCGTGGGAAAAACTTGTTAATGCTTATTCGGACGATTCGCTTAATTACCCATTACACAAATGCTGCCACAGCAGCAGCAGCATCAAGAATCGCAATTCGTTGGGTTTTTTTTGTCGAGGCTATTAACGTCATTTCGCACTCGTAATTAAGACGCAAGCCAACCGGGCAACCAGGCAACCAGGCAACGGGGCAACCAGGCAACCGGGCAGAAAGTCATGTCTCAGTTCGTTGCCTAAGTTTTTTCGTTTTGCCCTTTAGCGGCACGCAACCGTTTGAGCCAAATGTGCCATTGCATTATGACTTATCTTGTTGCTGTTGCCATTGCTGTTAGTTGGTTGGTTACTGCCGCTTCAACCATGTTGCAATGCAAATCGTTGTCATTGCATTTGATGTTGTCCGTCGTCAACTGGAATGAGGGACAAACATCGCAGTCAAAAGTCTATCAAAAGCAAATCTAAGCCACATGCCAAAAAAAATCATGTTGCTGACCAAACAAACACACACACAGACTAAGACAGTTAGCCTAAATACTCGCCACACACTGGGGTGGCTGAGCTAAGGAGCTCGAGGGGAGAGGGGGAGTGCAAATCTGCTCACTGATTTCTTTATTGCAATAAATTGCATATAATGCTCAAAGCAAGCCATGCTGTGCTCTGTTTCTATTTTAGCGATTATGTAAGCCAAACATCGTTCCAGTCCAGACACACACACACACACACACACAGCCTACTATCTCACAGCCTCAAATCTTGTGCAGCGTTGCCCAGTTGTTGTCCAGATTGCAGTTCCCTCATCTCGATGCGGTCTCCACATTTTTTATTTTTTCTTTTTTTTTTCTTTTTTCACTATTAACAGCCAGCGGCGCTGCTCTCGTTTGTCTCGCTTTGATTTCGATTTCATTTCGAGTCGTCTGTCTGGTCAGCTCCAGTGATTGCAACAGTCTCAAACAACAACCAGAGACAAGCACACACACACACACACACACACACACACACATACCAGACACTTGTAATGAAATTGAAATTCGACTCCGAGTAAAAGCGGTTCCATTAACGACTTGTTATGTAGCGCTTGAAAGTGTTCTATATTTAAATTTAAAAAAAAAAAATTGCTTAATTATATAAATAAAGCAATAAGACTTGGAGTTTTATTTAAGTGAGATTAATTGATGTAAAAAATGCATAATAAATTTGATAAAGTTCCACAAAAAAAGTTGCCTTTCATGTCTTACAACATTCATAACTTTATCAATTAAGTATTTCAGATTTCCAAAAACAATGCAATTTTTTGTTACGAAATAAATCTTAATTTTCAATTGAAAACAATTTTTTAAAAATTTTTAAAAGCTGGCTTTCATTTTGTATTAAAATAAATATAAAACCATTAAGTTAAATTGCTTGTTGGCATAACTAATGCAACAGAATGTTAAGTCTTTGTGGCCATGCAACATGTGTAACTCATGTCATATTTTATTGCGTGACCATGCTTCATATCGATATCATGGCTGTCGGCCAAACTGTCAGCTGGCTAGAAGCATTTTGGCCAACCGTGTTACAATGTGCGAAAACAAATGCGCGTTTTTTGATATTTGACAATGCTTTGTGCATTGCGTGGCATGCGTGGCACATAAATTTCAACGCAATGTATCACTATCAAGTGCACCTAAATACACACATACACACACACACACACACTCACACACACACACACACACTCACACACAGCTGAGTCGAGGTGCCAATTAAATCGACACGAACCGAACCGAAAATCGAGGCAAAGTCTTTTTATTTGGATTCGTTTCACTAGGTTTCGATTCTTATGCACCTTTGACATGCAAGCCGAACGGGCGGCGACTCCAAATGTTGTTGCACGCTAAGTCGGCACAGTTTACACGTAACATCAAAAGTAACAACAACAAATGCCTTTTTTTTCAAGCAAAATTACGAAATTTTGTCGTCTGACAAAAAGAGCAGCAAACGTTATAAATTAAATTTACAATTTTGGTGCTCATTAAATGTTGAGCAGATCGGCAACAAATGTTGGTTGTCGCAATTGTTTTTCATGTTTAGCGAGTATTTTGACCAAAATTAGAACATCGCTTTGGGAAATCGCCAAAATACCTTTAATTGTTGTCGATTTCGAGTTGGTTGTTTTTTTTCCGCTTGGCCGTTAAATTTTCTCGCGATTGTCACAAATTGAATAATGTCTCAATTGAAGCAACAACACAAACAACACAACGACAAAGTCAACATTGTTTGCAGTTGCAGTTGTTTGATCGGTTCACAGTTAGCCGCTTAAGTCGCTCAGTTAATTACGTGCTAAAAAAAAAAAAAACATAAAAATAAAAGATTAGTGAGTGTTTTTTTTTTTATACAAGCTATTGTATAATAACATCCTGGCAGGTGGTCACAGCTTAGTGCTAGAAAGTGAAAGGCAAACATGTAAACGCCCACTTGGCACTTGGATATGGTGGACCTATTATATATATATATATATATATAAATATATAATATATATACATTTATAAAACTCGATTTTTATGTAATTGCACGTATTTTTTGACTAATTTGCCTGTTAACCAAAACGAATGACTTGAACAGCGAACGAACTTGCTGCAGAAGACGCGAAAGTGTAAAATTAGAGCAAGTAACTAACTTACTGTTAACCAACTAAGCGAACCGGTAGCCATTTGGCGTGAGTCTGTCTGTCTGTCTGTCTGCCATCCAGCCAGTCACCCAGGCAGCCAGGCAGCCCGCCATCGAGTCAGCCACTGGTTATCTGACAATCGCACCACTGACCAACATTTGCCACAAAACAACAACATTAACCGGCTGGCAGCTAAATGATCGATACGAATATGGGTCACCATATGTACATATAAACATACATACATACATACATACATACATACGTCGTGAGCGCAGACAACTGATAATCTATGCAGTAAATGCAATTTTAATTGCCAATCATCGATGGGCCAAAAGCTACCGGTTGTATAAGTTAGTGCGGGAAATGCTTAACTTGCAGCAATTATGATTAGGTATCTCATTTATCTTTATTCTGGGGCAGCTGCATTTACCAAATGTTTAGATATAAATATCTAGTTGTGGTTCATACTTATTAATTGATATTTTAGTTTACAACAAGCATAAGGCACTAAAATAAATATTATGCTGAATTCCTGTTGATTAACTAAATATTCATAGATATATTTGAATAAGCAATTGGTTTTGTATTTTCAAAATACTTTTGCAAAACAAATATAACTTGAGTTTAATAGCCATTATTCTGACTTTCAAATATTTGAATATCCCACAGATAAATCATAAAAAAAATTATTGACAATTCTCCAATTCCTAACCTCACATTTCAAATAGTGTATCTCTCAGTCGATCACCTGACCAATCACTCACGTTAAAATTATTAAAGCTAACAAGATTTGCAGTAAGATAAGCACTTTATTAATTTTTAACTACCAAGTAGAACAGTTTTATTGCCAAGCTTTGCCCCAGAAATGTCTTCAATTATCTAAGAATCTCAAAGTGCTGCACCTTCAAAAAAAAAAAAAAAAAAAAAAAATACAACGCGCATGCGTAATAAACTTTTAAAGGACACGCCCACAACTGTTATGCCGCCCACACAATTTGTTAATAAACGCCAATCGGATTAAATGTTCAATAACTTAATTAAGCGCAGTTGGAGGTTAAATTTGCATGCAAATTGTAAAAATAAACTAATAGTCTGTGAATATGAATAAAAAAATGGCTTTGATAAATCTATATAGAAAACAAGCCATTAAATAAATATACGATAGCCAAATAGATTGCTAATAGACCACCAATTAACAAGTTTACTTTTAAGTATAGACCATTATAGCGAAGATCAAATAATTGGCGTTGATTAAACTGCGCCAAAAGCTAATGTTAATTGACATTTAAGCATAAAAACTAAAAAACTAGGAAAACAAATAACAGATATTCGAGTTAATAACGTCTGCGGGGGTTGTTCAATTTTGGCTACAGCTGTCTTTACCAAATGGCTGAGGACAGCCAAAAGGCATTGCTAATTGCATTGACTGTATGCACCAGTTTGGTGCCGTTTATTTATTTATTTTTTTTTTGTTGTGAAAATTGCAGTTTTCACATGCTCGACTTTGGATTTTTTGCGCGTTTGTCCAAAATTTGCATACGTAGCCAGCTTTATTCGTTTGTGTGTCTTGCGGCGCCACAATTCTCAGGCTCCATTGGACTGTGTGGCACTTGTTGGTTAGCGGCAATTAATGTTACTTGCCAACGGGCTGCATAAATCAGCCTAATTGCTATTTTTAAATTAAAATATTTTCTTGCCTTTTTTGTGGCCAAGAGCGCACGCTTGTCGTGCAATTCAACTAACTGACCCGACATTGTGCAATCGTACATCGGCTTATATGTTTAATTTGCATGTAATATATGCAAATATTAAGCTTTGGTTGCGGGCATGGATCCACGTCTTACTTTTATTATATTTCCATTTTATTTTAAAATACTGGTATTGGGCTGAAGCGATTATCAAATGCTTGACTCAAAATGCGCGCCAATCGATAGCTTCTATCGCTGTAAGTGCTGTTAAGCCTTTTCGCACACTGCCCACCAGCTGTTAGTCTGTATACAAACTATCGATAAGTCAATGTCTTCTTATTTATCGAATTAAAGCAAATATAAACAATAATTGAAAATGTTCCTGCCTGGAAAAAGCGAAGAATCAATTAAAACGATAACGAATGAAATCAAACACAAAAAAGATAACAGCAAAGCCAATGCAGATGTTATGGAAATGGATATGCAGACAACAAAATCGAATGCTAAGCAGGATGCGCAGTATGATGCCGACAGTGAAATGAATGAATCCGGCTCGGAAGATGTTGCAGCAAAGGTAGAACCGGCTTCGATTGCCGAGGATGACATCTCCACAAAATTGTCACCGATAAATCGCTCGAAAACCGAACCAAAAAACAGGCAAAATTTAAAATGGAATCTGCGTGCGATAATCTCGAATTTGTACATGCAAAGCGAGCATCGTCTGCCGGCTGCCCGGGTGCCCAGATGCCTGCACAATACGAGCCAGTGCGTTAGCAAACATCGGTGTGCCATGCTCCCAGATGCACCCACAATTAGGGTTGCCCAGGATCTGCGTAACAATCTGTACCATCAGAAATACGATACATTTCTGGATATGCTTGAAATAATGGCAATGCAATCTGTTTTTCCCGATGAGGCAGTTTTCGACCGTCTTTTCGATATGATAATGGTAAGTATGTTAAATGAATAATGGTTATCTAATTCTAATGTGCCTTAATAGGTCCTTTCGGCCAAAAGCTTGACGATGGACGAGCTATTTGACAGATATATAAATGTGATACGCACCTTTTATCTATTAGTCAATGCATTCCCACCATGCTGGGCAGCATTGCGTCCGTACTACTTAAATTTCCTGGGCGTCAATAATGCTACCGAGGAGAAGCCTCAAAAGCTGCAGTTACTCCTGGATTTGCTGGAGGATTGCATGATCAAGTGCAGCGATACTGAGCTGCGTGAATCCACGAAGTTCAGCGAAGCATATTTATTCGATTTTGCCGAGGATGAGAAGATGAACGAGGAGGAAGTATTTCTGCGTCATGTGCAGGACTACGACTGGCGCAGCGGCAAACCGTGGGTGAAAGATTTTAAGAAGATGTCACCAGCTGTACGGCTAGCACGTGTTTCCATTGCTCTTGACATGATTTGCTGGGTGCTGGAGCGTGAGTTTCTCGCCTGGCTGGATCACAATCGTCTGCAGCAAGCAGAACCCGAGATATTTCAGGAGGAATCGAAGCCCTTTGTGCTCATTGTTTTCGCCATGACGCCCAAAACGCGTCTCACGAACATAACGCGACAACTGCTGCGTCTTTATAGCCGTGCAGCATCCAAATCAATGTATCCAAATCGTCTTCACATATTGGAGGTAGAGAATAGAATACTTTTATTCTATTTATGATTGTTAATAACGTCATTTATTTTAGCGCTTTATATCGCTTATCATGGAGGCTAGTAATACCGCTGAACTGCAGTACGTGGACGGTACGGTGATTTATCCAAGTTTAGGTGAGCAAACACGTCGTCTCATTGGAGAGTTCTTTAGGATATTTAAAACGGAAAATCCCGCCGAAGTTAACACCTACATCAAGACAATTCCACAGTTGAGTCTGCCCTACGTGCGTTTCGAGTTTGCCGATCAGTTTCTGCAGCTATTCTACTGCTCCAATTCTCAGTTTAGCCCGGAAAAGGTGTGCGAAGAGCTGAAGGCAAAGCGGTGGTTAAAATACAAGCCGCGCAGTGAAATCGATCTGGCTGACAATGAGCAGTTGTCGCGTGAGGATTACCTCAAGATAATGCTGAAGGCTCTACAGGATTATTGCCTGTGGTTGGACCTGCAAGCATGTTGGGTTTACATTAAAACCAAAACGCCCGTTCAGCAGCTACAGACTAGAACAAATAGTCCGCTAGCCACGCCCGTGGGCGTGGTCACCGGCGATGTGGGTAAAATATTTATGCTCGATGAGATGCAAAAGGAGGCGCCCAGCTGGAAGCAGCTGATAAACGTAAAAGTGAGTCTGGCCAGGCCCAAAGTGAATCTGCCAGTGGCCCGCATAAATGTCAGCAAAATGGCTGAGTGTTATGGCGGTCATCTTCGCCAGCTGCGCTATCTGCGTCGTCTTTTACTGGCAGTTATGCGCTTCGAGGATGTTCATGATTGGCTGGACTATCTGCATGAATTCCTGGGCGAAGATGAGCCACCAGCTGCAAGTAAAGAGTAAAAGAAAATTAATTTATGTTTTATGTATCCAAAGTGAAGATTGTTTTTAGTTTCAAGTAATTTAAAATTTAAGTGAAAAAATAAATGAATTTGTTTTAAAGAATACATTTATTATTTATTGCTTAGAAAAATTTAGAATTCTAAAAATTATAGCTTATTTGAATCGAAATGTCAAAAATTCCCCCAAAGTCTTCCGTTACAAGCCCGATAGCCGGAACGCAACGCAATCTGATATAAACGCAATGTGAGCAACGTAAGCGCAAAGTGCACACTTCCACCGTTTAACAGAGAGAACTCCTCCACTTAACAGCGACGAAGTTCACATTACTGCAGGATAAAATCCTGTCTGGTAAAAAATACTTTTAGTTGATTTTAGCAGCACAACCCCGTCGCAAGCAGCAGCAGGAGCAGCCAACTGCTTACGTCGCGACAAAACACGCATTCTCTCCAAGTGTCCATTGAAACAAACTACTAACAAGTGTAAAAAAAGTATTTTACGTGTGAAACAACAACATAGCCACAATAACAACACAACAAACAAAATGTGCCGTGCAATATAGTGTATAGGAAGGAGTAGCAACAACAACAAACAACAACGTTGTGAGCACAGTGGTTAAGCAAACGGAAAATAAGAAAGCATAACGCAATAAACATAAGCAAGAAAGCCAAAATGTCGTCAACTGTGGAACAGGTGAGAGAAATGGCAAGAAAAGGAGCGGCAAACTAAAATTTATATAAGCTTATCAGTAATTAAGGCAATCTTACGGTATTTTTAACGTAGCGTAATGCCGACAACTGCGTAACATACAGTGTCTGTCTCAGGATGTGTGTGTGTGTGTGTATGTCTGTGCGTCTCTCTGTCTGCCATTGTGTGCGTAGGTGTAGCCATCTAGCTTTCTCTCTCTCTCTCTCTCATAATGCGTATGTGAATGTGTGTTTGTGTGTATTGGCATGTGCTGAATGTTTTGCATTGCCATGCCAACGGCGACGCTTGCCACTTCCTTTTCCTCTGCTGCTGCTACTATTGCCTTCGATTTGACAGTAAAATTCGATTAATTTCTAATCTGTACATCAGCATGACAAGTGCCAAGCACAGACCCAGACCCAGACCCAGACTCAGACAGCGACAAATATAAATAGCTGCCATTTTGTCAGCGAATTGAATTTCACTCACTCACACTTACATACCCAGACACCCACCCACACACACACACACACATACACACTCAGTCAGCACTGACGCGACATTGCATGCAAATTTCATTTGCATATCCCTTAAATTCAAACGCTGTCGGTGATTTGACATTTTGTTGCAATAGCTACACCACCCCCACTTCTGATGCCACAAACTTGTTAGCAAATTCCAAGTGCTGTTATTTCAGCTGTTAGCTACAACTGACCGGGAAACGCACACACGCAAACACAAGTTTTCGCTTTGTGTCTAATTGTAACTTAATTTTATGCAAATTATGGCTACGTAGCTTATGCGGCATATCTTCAGTCGTTCGTATTCTGTCTCTCTGCTTCTTCTTGTAGTCATCGTCAAAGTCACAAAAACTTTTTGTTGCATATTTCAAGGCGCGCGTGGAACGCGAGTCATTACGTTTTATAGACTTTATAAGAAGTTTGCCTGATGCAGTTTGGTCAAAAGTTTTTGCTGCGCTGCGTTGCCAGGTAACTGCTCACTGTACATATAAATATATATATAAATATTTCCAAACATATACAGTGAAAATATATCATGTGCAAACAAGATAGAAAAAGAGAGAGAAGGAAGAAAATATGCAAGCAACAAACTGATTTTCTTTTGGCTGATTAAGGTTAAACATAAAGAAAACATTTTCAAGCGTTTATGGCGACGCTCTCATATATTTAATGTCTTTTTCTGAAGCTGCGTGGCTTTGGGGAAAGCAAAGTTGAAAAATCAGCAGAATCGTTAAAATAAACTGAAACTTTCTGTCTTTTTTTTTAGTTTTTATGAGTTCAACATTTTGCATATGTCATTAAATTGATATTTGTTGATGCGCTTTAGAGCTTAATACGAGTTGTGAGTATAGTTAAACGATGATTAGTTTCCTTTTACAGCTATTGTTTTATTTAACAATTAATACTTTAGTATCAAAATTGAATCTGCGTGCCCCAAAGAGTATGCTATCTACTATCTAATTTAATGTAGAACGTAATAATATCTTCAGTCTCTTTCTTAAATAATCCAATTTATTTCATTATCGCCTTTTATTTGAATGCATAACAAAGTAAGATAAATATCAGATTCGCAATGAATAATGTATTGTGTATGATGTGTGAATGTATAACACCCCTATTTGTAACGGCGCATAGGCTAACTAGCGATACTTATAAAGCCACACAGACTCGCACACACACGGACACACACAATCGCATACATTTGTATAGTTTGCGCAGTTACGTGAGAAGCTTCCTGCTTTTTGTGCACCATTTTGCCTGAGCATAAATTACAACTTCAGAGGTTACCTATTCTACACATACAGACGCAAACACACACACACATATGCTTTGGGTACATAGGTTCTTGCCTCGGGATATGGGGTCGCTGTTTGCTGCCTCCTGGCTATCTGCCTGCCTTTCTGCGTGGCTGGTACTATTGCTGTCAGTGTCGTCGCCGGTTGCTGCTTACATAATGTTAATGATGTTGCCTGCCACCCGGTGCCGGGGCTCATTTCATGCTGTTTCGCAAAAAAAAAAACAAAAGTCAAACAAGTTGCAGCGGGGAAAAAAGAAACAACAAAAACAATCAGCAACAGCAGCAGCAGCAGCGACAGCGACACGTGTGATGTCGCGGGGTTAGGGGCAATGGCGTTGACCTCCATGTTGCACAATGGACGCACTGTATCCTGGTCTAAATTGTTTTGCCATCCTTAGTCTCTTGTTGTTGTTTGTTGTTCATGTGCATATGCATATTATTTCAATTTGGCGGCATAATAAAGTGCTTCCGTTGCGACTCACATGGCGAGTGCGTATTTGTGCAACGAGTCAGCCAGCTGAAGCAGTTGCATCCCCAAGGATAATGCCTCTGTGCTCAGCTTCGTTATGTTTATTTGCTCAGATGCACACGACCAAATTAAGGGGGAGAAACGGTGTAAACGTTGCCCCTGGCCAATGCCACACACTCTCAAAGCGGCAAGGTTCATGGCCCTCACTGTTCTATTTTTTTTTTTTTTTATATATTTTTTATATATTTTTTTCTTCGTTTTTGTCGTGTGGTGGCCCCCAAATGGCATCTCCTTTTTATGTCATTCAAATTGAGCTCGCTGAGACCATCGACGGCGCCGGGCTGCTCTGGCCAAGGTCAAATTTAACTGTTTTGATTTAATTTATTGTTGCACACATTTGAAGCACTCATAAAAGTCCAAGTTCATATATATATATACATATATAAATATATATACGGATATGTACACCTGCTCCTGCTGCTGATTTTTTCGCTTGCCTTCTTCCTTGTGCGGCGAGCAAAGGCAATATTTTGTTTGTCTGCCTCTGTTTATCTTTGTCTTTGTCTCTCTCTGTATGTGTATTTTGATTGCTTTTGCCCACACCTAAGCTCAGGACAAAACTCACTCGACCCCACACAGAGTCATCCAGTTGCCGCCACGAGGTGACTCAATGTCTTGCTCATTTCCTTCGAATGGACGAAACTATATTCAACACAACCACAGTTTCTTTCTACACACACACATATATATATATATGTATATATATATATATATATATATATATATATATGTGTGTGTGTGTGTGAGGGGGTTGCAGAGAGATTGGTGAGATTCTTTGTGGCATAAATAGGGGTTTTGTTTTTATGTGAGAGCTGGCATAAAGTACATACATATACACCTACATAAACGTGGATAAAAGAGCGCTGATTCTAAATGATTTTCGTTTGCCATTTCGTGAAAGCGTTTTATACCAAAAAGGATTGGAAATTGTCCTCACACTGGTTAGCTGTTAGCTTTTAACCAAATTCGTATTCTTAACTTCAAAAGCTCTCAAAATCGATTTCCAATTGATTTTCCTTTGTGGATTTGTAGAAAAAATGCTTTTATTTATTTAGTTAGAAATTGATTTATTCTGATTTCGATTAACAGTGCTCTAAGCTAAAGTTTTTTAATTACGGTAGACTCTAAAAGCCTATTTATTTATGCATTTTTAAAATTGCATTTATGAATAAATAAAAATACTTAATTTAATTTTTATTAATCCTTATCAGCACTTTGTATAATAAAAGTGACAAGCAAAAAGTCGTTATTTAAAAGCTTTGCTGTAGTAGTTTTCCATTAAAAGTTTTATTTTATTGCCATTTTAATTCCACTGTACTTTGCACTTTGTACTCATTAACAGTTATCTCAGTTACATTATTTTTGTTTGCCCTCAGCGATTGTCTGCTTCTGATAGCCATATTTATTATACCCTTCATTGGCTTGTTTAGCTACGGCAGGAAAATTATCTCAAAAAGAAGAAAAGAACCCATTTCAAAATTAACCAACAGCTCGTTGAATCTGAATTGAATATTCATAAAGTTCAATTTATTGTTATATATCGATGTGTGCGAACATTAAACTTCACTTTGGCAAGGGCAATAAAAAATTGGCTTTTCAAATAAGGCTTTTATTTTGTTGGCTTGTCTTACACATACTTCTTCTTCTTTTCTTTTTTTTTTGGCTCATCTTGCCGAAATGAGAATCATATTGCGAGTGTGTTCTCGCTTATACACCACCTACATATATGTATATATATGTGTGTGTTCGTGTGTGTGTTGTTTCTTTTCTCATTTTCTTGATTTTATTACTTTTACTTTTTACGATTTATTTGCCGAAATTGCTTATTTCCCTTTACACAAAAAGCCAAAAGGAAATTGGCGTATTGTTATTGTTTGGAGTTTGTTGTTGTCGTGGCTGCCACTGTTGCCGCTGCTGCTGCTTCCGTTACTATTGCATTGTCTCTGGCAGCCTCGCAAAACGCAATTTTGTGGCAAATTCAATCAGCCTTTTTGTTAATCGATTCTGCATAGCTTCGTTCCGCTTCACTCCTTCTCTTTGTTTCGCTATCAATTTTATCAGCTTTCTCACTGTTTTTCTTTGCTGCTGCTCTTTGGACTGCGACACACACACACACTATCACACATACGTGCACAATTTTTCATTAATCATACGCCATGTTGCACCCACAGAGGACTCGCGCTTCGGCAGTCGCCATCTCTGCCATCTGCAATCACTGACTTGCAACTGACATTGCACACGGATTTTCCAAGCTTCTGCACACGTAGCCACACTCGTTGCAACAAAATGCAGGGGAAATGCGAACAACTAGCAGAAAATATATACGTATATAAATATATATATTTATAAATATATAATATATGTATAAGGGATATGCGCATATGTCAATAATCAATCGGAATTATCAGACACATTCTTTATCAGCATTTTCCACTTACTTCCGCTCAATAAAATGTCAAAAATATATTTTATTTTTTTCAAATAATAGGCAAAAAATAAAATTGAATTAAAGACAAACATAAAATGGAAAAAATGCTAATTGCAAAATTTAGTTTCGAACAGTAATTTAAATGTTTGCTTTATATTTCATGCAAACGTTTATTTTAAGAATATTATCTGTTTATGCAGCCTTCTCTGTATATATATATATATCTCTTTCTCTCTCTGTCAATTTAGTAAATTGCACATTGGGTCGACTAAAAAAAAGAATAAAAATACATTTGCTGCCTAAACAGGTTATCTAAATTGCAAATTTTGAGGCTTGCGTAATTGAAAAACATAAACCGACAGCAGCGACTGCCGGCAGCCGGCAGCCGGTAACCCACCTCCACGCCTGCCACGCCCCACACTTATCCATCATTGCAGGCCCATCCCCCCCAACCTACTCATCTCATCTTTCATCTCTGGTACGACTACCGTTCGCCATTTTAGTTATGCAGCATGGCTAGCAAATTAAATGAAAATGCCGCTAAAAATAGCTAGCAAATGTGTGGTTCTCTCTATCTCTCTCTCTCTCAATCTCGCTCTGTCTCTTTCTCTCTCTGCCCGTCCACGTCTATAATGCAATTACAGTAGCGCCATGCCAAAATGCCTCAATTTACTGCAAAATGGCTGTCATCGATTTCCGCTTAAATCGACATATGTATGTATCTATGTATATATATATATATATATATATATATATATATATAAACATATATACATAAATATGTTAATCAATAATTTTGGTGCGTGTGTTGACGAAATCATTCTGAATGCGGTTCGATTTACACATTTCTGTTCTGGGCATTCACTTTATTATTTTTTCCCAGCGTTTTTTTATGTATTTGACATTTTGTGTAATACGTTCGAATTGCCATCAAAATATGCATTATTGTGTGTGTGTGTGTGTGTGTATGTGTGTGCGTTCCCCGCTGACACAGAACAACATCAACATACAAACAGAAACAACATTGTTAACTGCCACATGAAGTTCAATATTTGCTCGCGCTAAACCGTAGATGTATTAACATAATGTGTCAGCACAAAAAGCACAGAATGTGAACTAACACACACACACATATATATGTATAAATATATATGTATATGTATATGTATGTAAATAAACAGACATGCTTTCGACATATTTGTATTTGAGTCGAGGTCGCGATGCACATTGAAACTGGATTATGGTATGCCACACACAAAAATGGATTATTAAATCTAAAGAAAGACGTTCTTTTAAACTGTTTAAATTTTAATAATATGAATTTTAGTTATTATCTTTATATTTTAACTACTATATTCTTTTGCTTGACTTCTCGTGGTATTTTGGTTCTGGTTCACAATTTGCGCCCACTGTGCAATAACAGCTTCGAGTTGTAAATGCCGCGCTAAACTTCTTGTCGCTGAAAATAAAAAAAAAATGAAAATGATGAAAAATATGACGACAACTGTTAGGCAGCGATCCAGAGGCAGCCATTTTTCCAGACGAAAGATCCGAATTGGCAACACAGCACCGGCTCCAACTTCCTTTCCTGTCGCAGCCCCGCGTCACTCGACTTCAGCTGCTATTTCGCCCCGTCCCTCGGTTCCAGCTGTCAGTTTGGTGCACATCGCACTTCCGCCGCTTAAGCAACGTTCAAGACAGACACACAAATGCGACAGACAGAGACGGAGCGAGGCATGTCACGTATGTTTGTGCCTAAGCATTCGCATAAGCATTCCGTTGCCATCGCCGGGGCACATCTCATATCCATTCAGCACTGCTGACAGACAGACATAAATACACATTGGCACTGACGGGAGCGTTCCCGTCGTTTGTGTTAAATGTCAGCGATGGTGATGGCAGTGGCAGAGGCCGAGGCAGAGGTAAAAGCAGAGCCAGAGGTCCTTTGGCTGGGGTCACAGCAATTGACCTTCCATTCATCAGAGCAACTGGCGCATATTGTTTACCAAGGCTCGCACAAACCGTCAGAAAAGTCTATTGATGTTTACAAAATTCATTTATTGATTACGGCACAAAAGTTTTGGGTTACTAAAACAACACGAGCGCAACATGAGTTTTGGGTATTCTCCCCCGCCTGGGGTTGCTTGCTCCACTGTAATTATCCACTCAAATGAGGCTGAAAAAGCAGTTGAAGCACGAACTGTAACTCGCTCCGTTCCTTTTATCTGGTCTGCCTGCTAGCTGTAGTTAATGATGAGTAGACAGGACTTTTCCATATGGCGACTTCCGTTTCATTTTTAAGCCTTTTTGCATGCCACCCACAACACAAAAAAAATAAAAATAAAATAAAAATAAAAGACAACCAAATAACTGTAAATAAGCAGGCTGCCGTGGAATGTGACAACGAAGACGACGTCAACATCTTTTGCGTGGCACTCGTTCGTCCTTTCGTTGTGGCAAATTTGTTTGGATGCTTTTGCCTCACATTTTCGCGCCGCACAAAAGGCAACAAATGAATGACAAAAATATTTTGTAATGAAAGGACTTGAGAAATATAATAAATAATGACAAGTCCCCAAGCAAAGTGAAATGCAACCATGAGTAAGGCATTGCCCACGCCACATTCCTATGGTCCCCCCGCTGCCACCTCCGCCTCCACCACTCATTTCCCTCTCTCATTACAGACCCACTCTCGTTTCCTTGTTGTGTGTGCTGATGTGCGCTTAAAGCACAATGACAATTAGAAAATCTTTGGCACTGTATAAAAGGGTTTCCATCTTCTGTTTTCACAGTGCTCATTTGGAAATTAGTTCTTCCCTTCTTTTTTTTTTGCCATTTCGCGCGAAAAATGAGCTGCAAGGAAAGAGCTGAAAGTGACATAAAAAAGAAACAAAAAACTGTAAACTCTTTTCAACTGCATTTGAGCGTGCAAAAGATTTATGCTGGGGTCTTACTTTTCATTATCTTTTCCTTTCGCAAATCACAATGATGATCCAATTGATGAGGAATCTGTGCAAAGTCAACTTTTTCATTTACTAATTGTTGGGGGTTTCCAGTTGGTAGATTTTACACGCATTAAATTCTATACTCAACGAAAACTTTTGAAGGTAACAAAAACAAATCTAATTAAACTAACTTTATTATTATAATATAAAACTAACTTTATTATTATATTATTTAATCCTGACTACATTCTAGATTTTTTAGATTTATAATTTCCATAAATTGTGAAAGCTAAACTAATTTTGCTTAAGGGCTTCAGTTTGGCAAGTGAAAGTTTTATATTTCAGAAAATATTTACAAATGAAAACATATTTGAATAAAAATTAGTTTGAACACAATTAAATTGTATGCAGCACACAAAAAGCACTTTTGCTTCTATGAAACAATTACAAAACACTTACTAACTTTTTCAAAACAAACAACAACAACAACAACAAAAAGCACAAATTGTAAAAACTAAAAGAAAACAAAACTATGCTGACAGCATGAAGATACAAACACAACATAAAATGCATAAAACATGAAAATCATTTTACGATGAAAGCCAAACAAAAAGCACAATTTAAATTGCAATTAAACACACATAAATAAAGAGCAGCAAAATCTCAAGCGTTACTTTGTCCCATTGCTGCAAAGTTTATTTTATGCCAGATTCATAAAAAGAAAAAAAACTATTTTTATAATTGTCACGAAGTTGAAAATTTTAAAAGTGTATTTTTTTTAGATACATTTCGTTTAACCTAAAATAAAGTCGCACACTTTTGGTGCAGTATTTAAAAATTAATCTTTGAAATCGCATCACTTCAGAAAAAGTTATGGCTATGAAAACTTTAGAACCATATCTATAATTACTTTTTGTGCAGTTTAAATGAAAAGGTCGAGCCTTAATTAAAATGACCTGGCTTTTGAAAATCTGAGCACTTTTGTAGGAAGGCGACTTTAAATGCAGTTTTATTAAAATCATGACTAAGATGCTTTGGTTTTAAAAAAAATCCTTAAAGTTTTGACAAAGTTATGTCTGTGGAAAGCTTTGACCCGTCCCCCTGTCCATTAATGTAATTAATATAATTTAATAGGGATTCAGTTGCTCAACATTTATATATGGAATTGCTTTTAAAAGTCAATAATAATTAATACATTGTATGTTTGTAACTGTGGGGATAGCCTTAATTGTTGAAGTTTGGCTTGTTAGAGTTGCTGGCGAAATTAATTAATGGCTTCGACTATGTCTGGCAATATGCGACCCCAAAAAGCGACACTCATCGAAAACTATAAATTCAATTTTTGCTATGCGTTTGCACAAATACGAAAGCAAACACACATACATACATACATATGTATATACACGTATGTGCTAAAGACAAGGAAAATACTTGGTATTATTATAGTGAGCATTCGAAACGCTGGCGCTGCACAAGACATCCTGCAAAAGAAGAAGAAGCAGCAGCAGCAGCAGCAGCAGCAGCAGAAGGAGACTGAAAGGCCAAGTCAGCGAAGCCAAGTAACTTTTGCACAGCCTGAAAATCCTTTTTTAATTAAATTTTCTGTACATTTTGCAGTTTTTAGGTTTGAGGAGACAGCGAACTCATCGCCTCATATATGTCAAGCGAGTCCTTTTACCCTCCCATCTCTCGCACACATTCTCTAGCTCTCTATTTCACTCTGTCTCTCTCTCTCTCTCTCTCTGTCTCTCTGTCTCTCTCTTTGTGTTTCTCCCGCTGAGACTCTTCTCAGAGTTTGGCACGTTGTCTGTGACTGTAACCGAAGACAAAGTTTTAGCCTGGCAGCGTTCTGGTTGCTTTCCTCGTTGTTGTTTTCTGTCAACTAAATCCAATTACATGCTCAAATGCTACACACACACACACACACACACACAGATTTGGAAACTTATACATATATATTGTATAAGTACATATGAGTGTAGTTTTCTCTTTGATTTTAGTCAGCCGTCTCCTGCGGTTACCCCTTTCTGATAATAATGCAATTGATAAGAGAATTGTGACTGCGACTTGAACAAAAGATTTTCAAAAGTTTAGGTTAGGTTAGGAAATTTTTGCAATCCAACTCAATGTCTTCGAGCATCGTAAGCAATTCACTAAAATAAAAGAAAAATCTTTTTCTCTGAGTGTAAAAGCACAATTATGTTAATTTACAAGAACACAAACACAA
The DNA here is from genome assembly GCA_037043585.1 of Drosophila mimica. NCBI lineage: Eukaryota > Metazoa > Arthropoda > Insecta > Diptera > Drosophilidae > Drosophila > Drosophila mimica. The sequence goes on from JBAMBE010000579.1 coordinate 975,865, forward strand.
AAGTTGAAATATTTCATTGCATTACATTATGAACTAATACTCTTCTCTGCACTGTTGAACGTGAGACTCGAGAGATCATTTGTTATCTCTACCCCGCTCTTTACAGTTGCTGCAGCTTATCAGCTCATTTGCTGGTCAAATTGGGGGTCACTAGCAACGCCCATGAGCGCGGAGAGAGTTGCTTACTCACCCTCACTAGCTCATTAACTGCATGGGCAAATATTCGTATACCCTGTAGTAGGCATGCAATAAGTTAGTTTAATTGTCTACCACAAATGATAACTTAAATATGTTCCTTCACTTGCTACAGCATATCTCCTAGTCGTATCTTCAACACACGTAGCTACTTGCTGCGTTATCTGTGGCAATATAACCAGATGCTGCTCTTGGTAAAGTTGGAAAAATTAAGCACAGGCAAAGCACGCTTATCAGACCAAACTCTTCCTCCTAACCCTCTGCCCCACTCTCTCTCTCTTTATCTCTCTCTCTCTCTCCCTCTCTGTCTTGTCTATATGTAGCATTTATGAGCATGACGTGCATTTTTATGATGTGCTCAAACACAGAGGGACGCACGAGCGCCCAGCTTTTTTAATTTTATTTTTATAAAAAAAAGAAACGCTTGTAATAAGTCGAGTGCCGTGCATTGAATGCTGTCTATCTCTCTATCTTTATCTCTCTCTATCTCTCTCTCTCTGTCTCTCGGTTGGTCTGCCCTGCGTTTAGTAGCATTTTTGCCATTGAGGCTGTGTGACACTTGCGTCCGGTATGCGCTGACTTTGCTGGCGGAAGCAAAATTAATTACAAAATGCACATAATTCCGTTCATTGTTGATTATTTTTTATTTAATGCTGACAACAATTCAATTGCAGACGGCCACCGAAGCGCTCACAGCGGGCTCCCTGACAGCAACAGCAACAGCAACAGCGACAGCGACAACAGCAACAGTTGCAGCCGTAACAGCAGCAGCAGCATCAGCAGCAGCAGCATCAGCAGTGACAGGAACAGCAGCAACCACAGCATCATCCACGCCCAACACAGAAATCGAACAGCTGCAGCAGGCGCTGCTCGACAAGCAGACACAACTGTACGCATTGGAGACAGCCTGTCTCCGGGAATCGGAGCGCCAATTGGAGCTGGAGGATAGCGTGATTGCGTGGCAGGATAAGTACGATAGATTGTACGAGTCGCACAAGCGTGTCCAAAAAGTCAATCAGACCCTCGAGGATAAGATGCTCAAGCTCGTCGATCGCAACACTAACGAGCGGGCTCAGCTCACCAGCGATGTTGCCACACTCAGCGTGCGTTTGGCCCAGGCCAACTTTAACATTGCCAAGCTGCAAAGGGAAATTGTAAGTACAATTCTTAATTAACTATATATTTAAAAAGTTGAAAAAACTATTTGAACATTCGTTATGATATCTTTTTTTTATTATTAAATATATACAAAAATAACAAAACAATTGTTCAACAGAAGCCAATTCAATGGGCCAAAGCCAAAGATTAAATTATGATAGTGATGATATATAAATGGCTTGTAATTTTATGTATTCAATCGATAGATCAAAGCGTTGTCAAAAGGTTACTTTTGACATACATATATAAGCCGATTCAATTTTCTCTTAATGAAATAATCGATAATCTCTCAAACTATATTTTCATATTTATTTCCAACAATATTTCGACCATCCACAACTCCCCATAAGTAAAAGCTGAAAAATGTATTTAAGAACCACCGATTTATACATTTAATGAAATACTATCCATTTTGATTCAAATGGAAATGTTGCAAGTAGAAGCTAGATGTGTTGCAACATCCTTAAGGATGCATTCCGCATTCTTTGTCAATTAGTGCAGTGTACTAAAAGCTTCAAGCGAACAATGACTGAAATTGTAATACACTCTTCAACCGGATGCACGATGGGGTAGAAGCATCAAGTTTGGTTTACGCTCAGCTCCCGTAAGGCTAGTCAGCTAATTGGCGGCCAACTTTTTGGGGTGGTTTGGGCTGCATTATTTTGGTAGCTGGCAGTAACTTTAAGCCGCTGAAAGTCGCTTAGTAGAGCTAAACAAATGCAAGGCGCCAAAGCGTTAAAAACTAGAAACTTTTCCAATTCACTTTGTTTTCTGCATTATTATTATTTTTATTTCTTTTTTTTTATTTGTTTTAACAAGCTTTTGTAGAAATTTTTTGAAAAATATCTACGCGAAAAGTTTTCAATTAAGGCGAACAGTAAAATGCCATCGGGCCGAAATGCACTTCAGCTTTTAACGGGAATGAAGGAAAGGAGGTGATGGGTTGGGTGGGTCTCCAGGAAACCTTTTATCGCACTCTACTGTATCCAAGCTGGGGTTGACTGTCGAGGTGTTTCGTGCAGGCTATCGGCCATGTTGCCAACAATTAGTGACCCGAGGGAATCGAGAAAGTTGAGGTAATGGTTAATATGGCAAGCAAAGTTGGAGACACACAATCGCATCAAAGAAAATGGAAAAACGTTGCAGTTGCTTTAATTAACCTCTGTCAACTGGGAAAAGTGTTTTCCACAAATTAAATTTCACCTTTTTGTTCAGCTTTTGCATTTGTATTTTAAGCTGCACTGTGAATAAACAATGGATTTTTACTCCATGTTTGCGCTACATTTCTTCCATCTCAGTCAGCTTGTGATATTTATTTCTGTCACATCAAGATACTTATTGTGCTCACTGTAATAGCCCATATGTGCATAGCATTATTGCCATTTGACTTTACCAAATCGATGGACTACAGCTTGTGGGCAGCTTAAATGACTAGGATTTATTTCGTTTATGGATTTTCGCTGATTGCAGTTTATGTTTTGCTGTGTTGGTTTTCGGTTTGTTTTCTTTTTGTTTTCCTTTTTTTATTTTTTGTTTGTTTCGTTTTATTGTTGTTTTTGTCGTCTGCCCGCTGTTTCGTGAGTTTGGGGGCTCCTGGCACCAATGTCAATAACCTTTTGTCGCTTACACGCTTTCCACCCACCCACTTGGCCGGATGAAAAATCAGCACTTGGTCATGGACTGTCGCTGCGTCACGTGCCACAGCGAATTCTCTCTCTCTATCTCTCTCTCTGTCGCTGTCTCTTTTAGGCTATCTCTTTTTGGCTGTCTGTGTGGTATACGGTATCCTGCTTACGCTATCTGCATCCTGTATACCTTTGGCATGCCTTGGCCATGGTTCGTTAATCTGGCGCTGGCTTTTTGCATGATAGCTTGGCATTTCCGTTGCAAAACACTTAGCCGTATGGCATAGTCCGTAAGCGGTGGTCCTTCGTACATCGTACATCGTACGTCGCCCGTGGTTTGTGGGGCTGTGTCCTGTAATCGCTTGCCATCCTTGACTGTTGTTGTCGGCTGTTATTGTTTACTGCCAACGTTGTATGCAAAAGCGATTGAGTCCTCAAGTGCTTGACTGCGTAATACCCTGGATTTGGTTGTGCCTGGGTGTAGTTTTATAAACGGTATACTTAAGTATTTATTGAAAAATATTTAAGCAGCTTAGTACGTATCTGTAAAATCAATAACAAAATTCCTGTAAGAGGAAGCTTAACTTAAAATAGTGGTTTTTTTTCGCATCTTAAATTATTAGAACATTGACTTACTTTAGTGGACAGTAACTAACAATTGGGCAATTGATATTATCTTATATTAAAATTCCCTCTTAAATCAGTCTAAACTGGTATCAAAACTAAGCCAAAATTTATTTACTCGAAGCTTGTTGCAAGCCTTGTTGTCTCTCTCTTGAGTTAATGGGTATGGTTTCACTGGCTCTTATGCCGCATCCTCTATCCGGCTCGTTCGAATATTTGAAACGTTCCTGCTACACCCCAGTTTGATGCAGAAGCCGCATCCAGGGCGTCATCCATTGAAATTCCCACTTGCATTAAATGCCGAGTAATTGTAAATATGATGCGGCACTCACCGGTGCCCCGAGCGCTGCAATTGGAGCAGATAAAATGCAAAGCAGAGCGGAGCGGAGCACACACAGTTCACCTGGCAATCGCTATGCTCACTCCCAGCCAGCTTTTGGCTTTTAAGATGTTGTATGCTTTTCTTTTTTTCTATCCCGAAAGAGTGTAATTAATGTTTCGTACCTGGTGGCAAGTGCTTTGAGTAATCGCGTTGTTCGCTTCGCAACTCAAGACATTTTTTCGCCCATTCTCAGTTCTGTTTCAATGAGTTTTCGCCGAGAAGTTCTGGAACCTCTTGTGCAACGGTGCGTATAAGTGATTGCATACTAGAACTGCTCCTGTTTTGCCACAACTCAAGACGAATCCTCAAGTTTACTTTAGGCTTAGGCCGCTGCTGTTGCTTCTGGCTGCTTGTTTTGGGCCTGTGTGCTTAATTTCTTAAAAGTTATTTACATATTTGCCTGATGTGGTTTTGCGAACGAGGCTTAGTTGCCGCTTGTGGCATTGTGGGGTTGGCATCGTTTCTCCACCTTCTTGTTGACTGATGGTTTTAGAGTTCTGGGATTTGAGAGCTGACTGGCAAAATGCTATTTTAGACAAACATTTTTGCGTGAATTAGCTTCATCTAAGAATAATCAAACATTGGAATGGATTGTAATTAAAATAGAACGTACTTTTCTTATTGTAGCTTCAAATTTAAAAAGTAACAAGACAGAACGTTGCAGTCGGACGTAACCGACTGCGAAATACTATGATACCATAATTTGTGGTCCAATATTTTTATTTCCAATTTTTTGCAGGGTGTTAGGAATATGCCTTTAAAATTTTGTGACTCTAGATTACAAATTATGGAATATATGCGCATTTAAGTTTTCTAAAGCCGAAGTCGGCATATGGGCATAGGTCGAAATTATAGTCCGAAAAACGGCATATGGGCATAGGTCGAACCTTCAAAATGCCATAACTTCGTCAAAACTCAACGCATTTTGAAAAGCAAGGGCGTTTTAATCATAGTTTGGCCTCTAGATCAATCCCACATTTAAAGTTGAAAACGTGATTTTGGGTCGGAACATAAGTCAAATTATAGTCCGAAAATCGGTGTATGAGCATAGGTCGAACCTTCAAATTGCCATAACTTCGTCAAAACTCAACGCATTTTGAAAAACAAGGGCGTTTTAATCATGGTTTGGCCTCTAGATCAATCCCACATTTAAAGTTGAAAACGTTATTTTGGGTCGGAACACAAGTCAAAATTATACTCCGATAATCGAGATATCGGCATTTGGGCATAGGTCGAACCTTCAAAATGCCATAACTTCGTCAAAACTCAACGCATTTTCAAAAGCAAGGGCGTTTTAATCCTAGTTTGGCCTCTAGATCAATCCTACATTTAAAGGTGAAAACGTTATTTTGGGTCGGAACATAAGTCAAAATTATACTGCGAAAATCGGCAAGTCAAAATTATAGTCCGAAAATCGGTGTATGAGCATAGGTCGAACCTTCAAAATGCCATAACTTCGTCAAAACTCAACGCATTTTCAAAAGCAAGGGCGTTTTAATCCTAGTTTGGCCTCTAGATCAATCCTACATTTAAAGGTGAAAACGTTATTTTGGGTCGGAACATAAGTCAAAATTATACTGCGAAAATCGTCAAGTCAAAATTATAGTCCGAAAATCGGTGTATGAGCATAGGTCGAACCTTCAAAATGCCATAACTTCGTCAAAACTCAACGCATTTTCAAAAGCAAGGGCGTTTTAATCATGGTTTGGCCTCTAGATCAATCCAACATTTAAAGGTGAAAACGTTATTTTGGGTCGGAACATAAGTCAAATTATAGTCCGAAAATCGGCAAGTCAAAATTATAGTCCGAAAATCGGTGTATGAGCATAGGTCGAACCTTCAAAATGCCATAACTTCGTCAAAACTCAACGCATTTTGAAAAACAAGGGCGTTTTAATCATGGTTTGGCCTCTAGATCAATCCCACATTTAAAGTTGAAAACGTTATTTTGGGTCGGAACACAAGTCAAAATTATACTCCGATAATCGAGATATCGGCATTTGGGCATAGGTCGAACCTTCAAAATGCCATAACTTCGTCAAAACTCAACGCATTTTCAAAAGCAAGGGCGTTTTAATCATGGTTTGGCCTCTAGATCAATCCCACATTTAAAGTTGAAAACGTGATTTTGGGTCGGAACATAAGTCAAATTATAGTCCGAAAATCGAGATATCGGCATTTGGGCATAGGTCGAACCTTCAAAATGCCATAACTTCGTCAAAACTCAACGCATTTTCAAAAGCAAGGGTGTTTTAATCCTAGTTTGGCCTCTAGATCAATCCTACATTTAAAGGTGAAAACGTTATTTTGGGTCGGAACATAAGTCAAAATTATACTGCGAAAATCGGCAAGTCAAAATTATAGTCCGAAAATCGGTGTATGAGCATAGGTCGAACCTTCAAAATGCCATAACTTCGTCAAAACTCAACGCATTTTCAAAAGCAAGGGCGTTTTAATCATGGTTTGGCCTCTAGATCAATCCCACATTTAAAGTTGAAAACGTTATTTTGGGTCGGAACACAAGTCAAAATTATACTCCGATAATCGAGATATCGGCATTTGGGCATAGGTCGAACCTTCAAAATGCCATAACTTCGTCAAAACTCAACGCATTTTCAAAAGCAAGGGCGTTTTAATCCTAGTTTGGCCTCGAGATCAATCCTACATTTAAAGGTGAAAACGTTATTTTGGGTCGGAACATAAGTCAAAATTATACTGCGAAAATTGGCAAGTCAAAATTATAGTCTGAAAATCGGGATATCGGCATATTGGCATAGGTCGAACCTTCAAAATGCCATAACTTCGTCAAAACTCAACGCATTTTCAAAAGCAAGGGCGTTTTGATCATAGTTTGGCCTCTAGATCAATCCCACATTTAAAGTTGAAAACGTGATTTTGGGTCGGAACATAAGTCAAAATTATACTCCGAAAATCGGGATATCGGCATATTGGCATAGGTCGAACCTTCAAAATGCCATAACTTCGTCAAAACTCAACGCATTTTCAAAAGCGAAGGCGTTTTAATCATAGTTTGGACTCTAGATCAATCCTACATTTAAAGTTGAAAACGTGATTTTGGGTCGGAAAACAAGTCAAAATTAAAGTCCAAAAACCGGCAAGTCAAAATTATAGCCCGAAAAACGACATATGGCCATAGGTCGAACCTTCAAAATGCCATAACTTCGTCAAAACTCAACGCATTTTCAAAAGCAAGGGCGTTTTAATCATAGTTTGGCCTCTAGATCAATCCTACATTTAAAGTTGAAAACGTGATTTTGGGTCGGAACATAAGTCAAAATTATAGTCAAAAAATCGGGATATCGGCATATGGGCATAGGTCGAACCTTCAAAATGCCATAACTTCGTCAAAACTCAACGCATTTTCAAAAGCAAGGGCGTTTTAATCATAGTTTGGCCTCTAGATCAATCCTACATTTAAAGTTGAAAACGTAATTTTGGGTCGGAAAACAAGTCAAAATTAAAGTCCAAAAACCGGCAAGTCAAAATTATAGCCCGAAAAACGACATATGGCCATAGGTCGAACCTTCAAAATGCCATAACTTCGTCAAAACTCAACGCATTTTCATAGCAAAGGGCGTTTTAATCATAGCTTGGCCTCTAGATCAATCCTACATTTAAGGTTGAAAACGTAATTTTGGATCGGAACATAAGTCAAAATTATAGTCCGAAAATCGGCAAGTCAAAATTTTAGTCCGAAAATCGGTCAATGGGCATAGGTCGAATCTTCAAAATGCCATAACTTCGTCAAAACTCAACGCATTTTCAAAAGCAAGGGCGTTTTAATCCTAGCTTGGCCTCTAGATCAATCCTACATTTAAAGTTGAAAACGTGATTTTGGGTCGGAACATAAGTCAAAATTAAAGACCGAAAATCGGGATATCGGCATATGGGCATAGGTCGAACCTTCAAAATGCCATAACTTCGTCAAAACTCAACGCATTTTCAAAAGCAAGGGCGTTTTAATCATAGCTTGGCCTCTAGATCAATCCTACACTTAAAGTTGAAAACGTAATTTTGGGTCGGAACATAAGTCAGAATTATAGACCGAAAATCGGGATATCGGCATATGGGCATAGGTCGAACCTTCAAAATGCCATAACTTCGCCAAAACTCAACGCATTTTCAAAAGCAAGGGCGTTTTAATCATAGTTTGGCCTCTAGATCAATCCTACATTTAAAGTTGAAAACGTAATTTTGGGTCGGAAAACAAGTCAAAATTAAAGTCCAAAAACCGGCAAGTCAAAATTATAGCCCGAAAAACGACATATGGCCATAGGTCGAACCTTCAAAATGCCATAACTTCGTCAAAACTCAACGCATTTTCAAAAGCAAGGGCGTTTTAATCATAGTTTGGCCTCTAGATCAATCGTACATTTAAAGTTGAAAACGTGATTTTGGGTCGGAACATAAGTCAAAATTATAGTCCGAAAATCGGGATATCGGCATATGGGCATAGGTCGAACCTTCAAAATGCCATAACTTCGTCAAAACTCAACGCATTTTCAAAAGCAAAGGCGTTTTAATCATAGTTTGGCCTCTAGATCAATCCTACATTTAAAGTTGAAAACGTGATTTTGGGTCGGAACATAAGTCAAAATTATAGTCCGAAAATCGGCAAGTCAAAATTATAGACCGAAAATCGGGATATCGGAATATGGGCATAGGTCGAATCTTCAAAATGCCATAACTTCGTCAAAACTCAACGCATTTTCAAAAGCAAAGGCGTTTTAATCCTAGCTTGGCCTTTAGATCAATCCTACATTTAAAGTTGAAAACGTGATTTTGGGTCGGAACATAAGTCAAAATTATAGTCCGAAAATCGGCAAGTCAAAATTTTAGTCCGAAAATCGGTCAATGGGCATAGGTCGAATCTTCAAAATGCCATAACTTCGTCAAAACTCAACGCATTTTCAAAAGCAAAGGCGTTTTAATCATAGTTTGGCCTCTAGATCAATCCTACATTTAAAGTTGAAAACGTGATTTTGGGTCGGAACATAAGTCAAAATTATAGTCCGAAAATCGGAAAGTCAAAATTTTAGTCCGAAAATCGGTCAATGGGCATAGGTCGAACCTTCAAAATACCATAACTTCGTCAAAACTCAACGCATTTTCAAAAGCAAATGCGTTTTAATCATAGTTTGCCCTCTAGATCAATCCTACACTTATAGTTGAAAACGTGATTTTGGGTCGGAACATAAGTCAAAATTATAGTCTGAAAATCGGGATATCGGCATATGGGCATAGGTCGAACCTTCAAAATGCCATAACTTCGTCAAAACTCAACGCATTTTCAAAAGCAAGGGTGTTTTAATCATAGTTTAGCCTCTAGATCAATCCTACACTTAAAGTTGAAAACGTGATTTTGGGTCGGAACATAAGTCAAAATTATAGACCGAAAATCGGGATATCGGCATTTGGGCATAGGTCGAACCTTAAAAATGCCATAACTTCGTCAAAACTCAACGCATTTTCAAAAGCAAGGGCGTTTTAATCATAGTTTAGCCTCTAGATCAATCCTACATTTAAAGTTGAAAACGTGATTTTGGGTCGGAACATAAGTCAAAATTATAGACCGAAAATCGGGATATCGGGATATACCATATGGGCATAAGTCAAACCTTCAAAATGACGTAACTTCGTCAAAACTCAACGCATTTTCAAAAGCAAAGGCGTTTTAATCCTAGCTTGGCCTCTAGATCAATCCTACATTTAAAGTTGAAAACGTGATTTTGGATCGGAACATAAGTCAAACTACCAACCAAAATTGGTGACTGTTTTCAACTTCTGTTCTGAATACACTGCCCAGAAAGTTTATAAGCCCTCTGTAATATTCGCTATCGTAAGAATCTGAAGAATGTCGACGCCTTTGTAAGAATTCGAAACCGAAAACCCAATTAAACCAAAGCAAACAAATGTTGGACATTCATAGCTCACCTAATCCCACTGAATGCACCTTGTTTTTAATTTCCTTGCACAAACATTGAAATTGTTCCGGTTGCATGTCAAATGAAGTAAAACAACAACCGACTCCTGAAAATATGTGGCCGAAATGCACGCAAAAATAAAAAAAATAGGGAACAAAACTCAACCCCAGCAAAGTTGAAATATTGGAGAGAGAGAGAGTGAGATAGAGAGATAGAGAGAGAAAACAATTGTTTCATATTACAGCAATAACGGTGCGGAAAATCAGAGCTGTGAGCCGATGTTCACTCCACGATATGAATCCTTCATATTTTCCTGTTTGCCTTTTGCAGCTGGTGAAACACACAAACAAAAAAAAAAAAACGATGGGCAATCGGCGAAAAAAAGTATTTTAAAATTTAACAAAACAAAAAAGGAGAAAATGAAAAACGGCGCAAAGCGGAAAACTGCCCAAGTAAATAAAACCAAGGTAACCATGCGGCACTCACACACACACACTCACACACACACATACACACTTACACACATACACACTTACACACATACACTTACGGGCACACACAACTTGATGTACATTCGACCAAACTTCTGGTCTATAAATGTCTACCTATGCGCACACATTTGCATATTGCAAACACACCACACACACACCACACACACACACACACACACACACACCACACACACACACACATAGACAAAGATAGATAGCGTCCATTGTTTTGTGGCTTCAGTTCTTTTTTTATGCCACTGTTCTGACAAGCTCTAAAAGTATATAATGACTGTGTTATTTACTATGTAACGCTTGGGGAAAAAAATGACTTTGATATCCTACGGCTTAACACATCCCTTTCTGCGTTTTATTGGTTCGATAACTTTTTTATTGACCATCACTGCATTGTGACACATCAAAAAAAAGAGAGTTGCTCCCTAGCGTAAGTTTGAATAAAAGTGTTTGTGGTTTTAGAAAATACTTAGTAAGTATCTAAAGTAAAATTTAACAAACAACTAGATGCAATGTATAAATAATATATCTATCTAAAAATGTTGTTAGAGTATACGCAATTCGTTGCTGTCATTTGCAAATGGCGCACTTTTTATGCCATTTCCCTTTTAAGTGGCAGACTGTTGCTTTTTTGGCTCCTTTGTTGGGGAAACGGAGCTGGGCGGCATTTCATTTCAGTCTAACAAATCGATATTTTAAGCATTTTAATGTCTGCGCCAAGCGCAAAATGTTGGCGCCAGCTTCACAGCGCAGAGACCCTGACTGGGACCAGGGTTGAGTGTTCATGTACATGTCCATGTCCATGTTCAAGCCCGTTTCCGTATCCGTAGTCGTGTCCGCCTTATATATATATGTACATGCACTACACTCTAATGATCCAAATAACCACCCAAAGCTGGGAAACATGTGCACCTCATATTTTTCCGCAATTAGCCTTAATTTAGTGTATCAATCATGATAAAAGCAACAGCAAAAATAAGGCGACTTCACTTATTTTTAGAGTGCTGCTCGAAACTGTTGAGCTTAATATGTACGTATATTTTTAGACGCAACTCGCAACTAGATAGCTCCCAGAACACCCCCCCACAAAATGCAGTGTGTGTGTTTAGTTGAAGGAGCATTTAAGCTGCGGCAGGCTGTGGCAGGCAGACTGTGGTCCCACCGAGATTTGGACTGTTAAGTGGGGTCAAGTGTGGGTGGGTTGACTCTATGTTTTGCATGCCAAAAACAGAGCAGTTTACAGCGGCAAAGGGGTAAAGGGGTGGCTGCGGTAAATTAATGGCAGACAAGAGTGAAAACATTGGAGCACATTTAATATAAATGTTGCCAATTTCAGTTTAAAAGTAGCCAATATTCTGCTTTGTATCCGCAAATGTAGAGTGTGTAATAAAATCGAGGTAGTAGCTAGGGTAAATATTTGTAGAGAGCCAGTTTGAAAATAGAGTGCTATCTGAAAAGCTCAATAAAACCACAACATAAGCCATGATTAAAAAATTCATTTCAAATTGAAATTTAAATGATTTTTTTTTTTGGAAATATTTTTAAACAAATTTCGAATTTGATTAATGGGAAACTCGGACCACAGGAAATATTGACAGCAGTACAGCTCCACTTGTGTTCATTCTATTTTTTGATGCAATGTTGCCACCCCCTCTAAAACTAATAGTGCAACCTGGCTGCCTGTCGAATCGAGAGCCTAAAAGTAAGCAGTGCCAATTTTAGTGCTATTTGTTGGTGTTCTTCTGTTGATGCACACAAAACACACAAACATCAAAATTACAGTACAGCGCTTGGCGAACAATTTTCGATTTTGTTTGCTCTACTGAAAGCTGAAACCTAAACAAAATGTCGAAAATTAACAAACAAAAAAAAAAAAAGAAAAAAAAATACACACAAATATGTATCTATGAGATTTGCAGCTGGGTGAGTGTGGCATTAGTGGAGCTTACAACGCAACCACATAAAACTTTAATATGCCCGTCGCGTCGAGTTATGTTCAAAGTTGCAGACCCTCAAGTGCACCCAGCGTATATGTATGTGTGTGTGTGTGGGTGTGTGTGTGGCTGATGCTTCTACTGCTGCAGTTATGCAATTTTAATTTTGAAGTTTTCCGTTGTGGTTTAAAAAGACTAAGGACAAGTTGGGGAGTTGGAAATGAGTTTCATGGTGCGCGCCATTAGCTGGCAGCTTTTTTAATTTGCAATATGCGCAACACTTTTCTCCTTTTTTTATGCACTCTCCCTCCCATTCCCCCTCTCTCTCTCTTTGATTCTCTCTCTTTCTGTTAAATCAAGTGTCAAAAGAAGTTTGGAAAAGAACAATGGGGCACACAGCCGTTTTCGGTTTGGGCCATTTGTCATGCTTAACGCGGCGTATGCGTTATATTTTTGCATATTCTACCTTTTTGGTTCGAATATATACAGTTAAACGTCAGCCACGCAAATCAGCCATATATCATTTGTCTAGCTCTTCCGCACTGTCTATCTCTCTCACTCTCTCTGTGGCTCCATCTAAAGTGGCATGCAAAAACTCAACGTCAGTCAGGCAGAAGAGAACTGGAGGCAACAGCCTGGCGCATGCAACCCACTGAACTGAGTTTCGCCTTATCGTTTCTCTATCGTAACGAATTTTTTGTTGTCTTATACTTTTATATTAGTTTCCCGGCAGTGGTTGCTTTCTTGCGCGGCACGATTCAGTGCCACATCCATATCCACATCCACATCCACATCCGCGTCCGCATCCTCACGTTCCCTCTTCTGCTGTATTTATTATGCAACACAAAGTATGGCAAATCATTTACATAAATCAATCTCTGGCGCCGCAAAGAGTGAACCTCAAGTCACAGCCCCAGTGTCCATGCTGAGTGCCCCATATTGGAGTGTCCACGCTGGTTGGTTGTTTGGTGGCACAAACACCATTCGGGGCTTAAGTGCCATTTGTAACGCACAAGTTGCAAATGCTTTTATCACTCGCAAATCTTGCAGCTCTTTGACTTATTATAACTTTTCTCAAATGGTCATAGAGTAGTTCAAGACTTGCAAACTTCAGAAAAGAAATTTCGGGCTACTCTCTGAAGTGAGATCATACCTAGCAATAAGCCAACTAGTTGACAAATAGCATATTTCAGGAAAAGCAGCAAAAGTTGATTCATCTATTGAAATTCAATTCAATGCGATTTTTGCTGAAATCAAATTATATTTTTTCAAATATTGCACAGGAAAAAATCCAATAAAATAATTCAAACAAATTCAAGTTGTTTTTTTTTTTGACTAAGTTACGCTAAGACACGAAGCAGGTTTTGTATTGATTAAACAAAAAATGTCGATGCTAAAAATGCAGCTACACCAACTAATCATGCCACAAAAATATTAAAAAATACTGTAGATAAAACTTACTTATATCTGTTTGATCCGCTTTAGCATTCAAATCGTTTGCCTTTTTCAGTTTAACTCTTATCGATTTAAACAGATTTTGGTTAGCAATAAAAGCCACAATTTTAAAACAAACTGCAACACCTTCAATAAGTTCAGTTAAGATGCACAGAATTTGTTACATAAAACAAGTTTTGTGGTTGCAAAAAACAAAGACACACACACATATGTAAATGTATAACTGTAATTCGTATTCATTTCTAAAGTAAACCTTGAGCATAATCTACACATCGTGTGTGGCAAATCCATAATCTACACTTTGATATTTATGGATTTTTATTTCGCATTGTTGCACTTGGTCGTTGCACAAATTTATTAGCCTGCTGGGAATAGTGGAGCTGGATTTGACCTCGACTTACATTTTTCTACACTCTCCGATTACTCACATTGTGCATACGCCGCGTTGCACGTGCGGATTGTGCAACATTTTGAAGCGCACCGTTGACTGTCGTTATTGTTGTGCTACTCATAAAACTTCTCAGGGCTGCTGCAGCTTTTGCTTTTGCTGTTCGTACTTAACTTTGTTGTTTAGTGTTGAAAACCCTACAAAAGGATGACTGCTCGGGATGTTTGCAGCCGGTACTTTTACTTTGTGCACATTATCACTTTGCCGTGCAACAACCACAAAAACTAAACCAACAACTTCGATCTTCTCAGACACTGCCAAATATAACACAGCTGATATATAACTATATAACAAAATTCTGTGGCAAATAGTTTTGCTTGCACTTTAAGTACTTTGGGGCACACACATTTGCAACACCTTTGGTTGGCCTTTTAGCAACAAACTGTTATCAGTCCCACGCTTCATGGCCAACCTTTTTTTCCAGCCCTTGGCAGCAGCTGGCAGCTTTGGCGTTCCAAAAATTTTCCTTTGCGGGTGGCATCTTCCAACTTTTCTAAGACACCCCAAAAAAGTTGGCCTTTTTTTTGGCTGTTTTGGGTTGGTGCCTTTTTTGGTTTTGGCAGCGCTTTTTGTGGCGCAAGTGTTGCCAGTTGTTATTGTTGTTGTCGTTGGTGGTTGTTTGTCGCTGGTGGTGCCAACATTGTTGCGACGTGTCGTTTATTTAACTAAAATTGAAATATATATTAAATTAGGCAAAAAAGGTGACAGCAAAGGGATGAGAATTTAAGTGGCACAGCGAAAGATACGCTTCAAAGTTAAGAGTTGATAATGTCTTTGAAAACTATAAAATGAGTGAAAAATTAACCCATACAATTTACAACTAGCGAACTACATCTTTTCTATTTTAGTCCCAGAAATTTCAAAATAATAAATTATAATCTAAAACTAAAAGTAATCCGCAATTGGAGACGTAAATGTTGCATTCTCAAAAGGACATCAACTTAATTGGCTTAAGAAATGTGAGAATTTAAGGACATATTTAGAGGCAGTAAAAGTAAATCGTTAATTTATTGCTCTGACTGGGCTGTTAAGTGTTGTCTGTGTTAGCCAAATCCGTTGAAGTGCTGCAAACAACACGCTTTTAAATCACTTACTTTAAGTCCTGGCCTAAAGTGCTTTCGTCTGTTTTTGCCTAATTCACTGATTTATTTAATGTGTATTTGTAAACATGTTGCAATCACAATCTTCCACTCGATTTATTGGCAACCTTTCACTTGCTGCAGTCAACATTTGCATAAGTTATTAGCTAATCTCATCCTTTTATCGCTTCCAGCAACAACACTTCATACTAATTGCAACACACACACACTCACACTCACACACACAAACACACACACATATTTATTTGGTTTTGCTGTTTTGGTTTTGGCATTTTGTTGTTGCCATGCTTCGCAATTGAGTCTGACACGCAAATAAATTTATTTCTACCCCAGCTAAAAATCAAATGATGCCCTCCCACCACCCCCTGCCCCCAAATGTTGCCTGACATGTTTTTGTGGCATTTCACTTGTAACATTGCGTATACGCCTTCGGTTCGTAATTACTGCGAAGTAAACGCACGATTTTCGTAACAAGCCAACATGTTAGTATTTGCCTAACCCCCCCCTGCACCACCTACCCCCCGCACCACATCTCTTCCTTGCCTGGTTTGTTGCTGTAAATCATAAATTGCTGTTGCTGGTTGGTTGACTTGCATTGTTTTGGCATTTGGCGCCAACTGGCTGCATGATTCATCGCCAGGCATCAGCTATCAAGCATAACAGCCTTCAGTGCCCCACTCATTGCCTCATTGCCTCATTGCCTCCTTCCTTCTCTGTTGCTGTGTCGCACGTTTCGCTTACGCAACGTGACCACCCACCCTGCCACTGCCACTGTTGTTCTCATTTGATTGAAACGCATTTTTATGAAAATCTGCTTTATTCTTTTTTATCGATCCGTTCATTTTAATTTTTCGTGATTTTCCGCACACATGTCTCTCTCTGTGTGTGTGTGTGTTCTTGATTACTCTCTGCTGTATACTACATTCTCCTGAGGCAACGTCAGCAGCTGCTCTTGTCTGTTGTCCTGGTTGTCCTGTTTGCTGCTGCTTTATGACCTGATGTCAGCTGCGCTTTCATGCAAATATATTGTCCGCTTTTAATTAAAACACAAGCCTTAAATTAGTGCCAACAAACATGTATACAATCCTGCATATATATATACATATATACATTTGTATATATAGATGATGTCTTTAAATTGCTCAAGTTTTAGTTTTTCATGTGGTGCTTTTTATAAAGTCATTTTGCTGTCACAATATTTGCTGGAGACATCTGACATTTACATTTTTCTGTTTGTTCTTTGGTCAACACATTAAAATTTGTAATTTACTTGGCTTTAAGAAAGTTTGCAGGAACAAACACTGCCTCGACCCACATAGTACACACACACACACACACACACAGATACACACGTATTCGAGCCATAAACAAGTTGGCCATCTCCAGCCCCGCCCGGCAGCCACAGAACATGTTTGATGTGTAATTTCTGCAGGTGCTCATTAAAAATAATTACATCTGCTTTGGGCCAAGAAAATGCCAAATGGCGAAAAGGCAACGAAGCTGACAGGTGAAGAAACTGGAACTGAGTTTCCTTTTCTCTTTCTCCTGTTTTTGTTTTTTTTTTTTTGGTTTTTTTATTTTTGTGTTCGCGATAAAATGTAGATGGTTGCCCCATTTATTTTCTATTTACACGCTGTAAACAATCCGAGAGCGTGCAAACCAAACAAATAAAGGACTCGAATTGTTTCCCCACAACGCTGTATATTTGAAATGAGATACACCATTTAGTTATCGAACTTTAGAGTTCTTTTTAGCAGAAACGGAATAAACAAACGTTTTCCAAAGGTATTCGTTTTTCAACGTTTTTTATTGGCAGCAAAAAAAAAAGAAGGAACATTTCTATTCACTTCCTTAAACAGGTAATTTGACATTTGAAGCAGCGGCTGCAACCGATTTCAAGTGCCACAAACGAGTTAATCGAAAATGGAATCGCTTTAAACCGAATATTTGCAAAATTCAATTTACTTTAACACATTTTTTAGAAGGCCACAATTTAGCAATCGATTGTTTTGAACCTTGAGACAACAATTTGCAAAGGTCCTTTTTAATAATTAAACGAATGCACAAATTTGTAAAAGTCCTTTTTAATAATTAAACGAATGCACACATTTGTAAAAGGCCAACAACAAACGTCTTATTTAAAGTTGACATTCTGTGGCTAACCCTCAATAACTGAAATAAATAAATCAGAGCGTGCTGTCTACACACACTCACACACACACACACAACAACACACACATGTGTTGCTCTTGGGGTGTCTTTGTGTGGATAAAAAAATGAGAAGAAGTAGAAAACTTCTGCACTTTAGACAAGTGTACAGTTAGTCGGAAATGGTCTGAACTTTGATATCAAACTGAAAGCAGCCCTTATAAGGCAGAACACAACAAACGCCAACACACACCCACACACACACACACACATACGCACACTCACAAGTATATTTATGACCATTTTCATGATTGACCGACTTGCACCCACAATTTCAATGGGAAATGGGACTGTGGTGGTTGTTGGGATTGCGATTGTGATTGTGTGTTTGAATGTATGTGCGGGCTATATATGTATATATATATATATATATATGTATATATAATATATGGGTATTGCCCAGCTTTCATTCTGAATGTGCGTGATGAATAAATGATGCGACTTGGAAGTTTCAATGATTTGCTTTAGTTTCACTTGACCATGCATTGCTTATCCCACTCAGACACACCCACATCAAATGGATATGTTTTGGTTTGTGCAAATTATGGAAATGCCAGTGACACACACAAACATATACATAATATGCAGTCTAAGACTAATATAAATTCTCTACAAATCTCTTACAATTCACAACTCATAATAATGAGCTTTAAATAAGCGTCAGAATTGTTCCAAAAAAAAAAAAATATGAAACCCAAAAGCATCCAAAATTTGCAGACTAAATTTTAATCGGAATTTCACTCCAAGCCAATCTTGGGATGATGAGAAAATGTTTATCTAGAGTTGAATTTAATAATAAAAGGTTGTTAGAATAAATTAAAATTAATATACATTTAATTTTAAATACGCCATATTAAAATTCCAACAATTATTCCCCAAGGGTATTTTGTAGTTGTTCCATTTGCTTCTTGGACATTTTATTTTTTTGGCAAGCTTTCTATTTTTTTAGTTTTATTTTTTATTTTTTCTTGTTGCTCTGACTTATAGCCTCAATTGCCATGTGTCGCATATTTGTTGCTGCTATGCTTGAAATAAAAATGTAAATTCTAAATTTTCTACGCACAAGCGCACAATATTAGACCCTTTCCAGCTCACCCCCCCCTTTGCTGGAGAACCCATCCGCATCTGTCGGTCGACCATTTTTATTTGCTTTTGGCATTAGACAACATACCGACTCCCTGCTCCCTGCTCCTCAACCCCTCCACGCTATGTATTTATTGCGTGTCCTGCATGAATACACCAAGAGAGAGAGAGAGGGAGATATATATATATAGAGAGAGAGAGATAGCTTTGTGCTTCTGCAGTCAATATGACTTTTGTCCTGCCTGTCGAAACATTTCAAATTTTTGGAAATATTAGATTGTGTCGATCGGATAACACATCCCCAAAAATATCCAAAACCCTCCCGAGCCGTGTTGTTTGCGTCAAGTTTGGGGTTAGTTTGTGTTGCTCACACAAATATATGCGCAATTTTGTGTATTTAATGCAGTGCCAACAAACACACAACACACACACACACAACAATAACAACAGCAGACACACACTCATGAAATGGACTTGGGCCAATGTTTACATTTATGCTAATTTTGGGGCAAATCAAAGTGGTGCTTTGGTGTATTTGCCATGTTGGCGTTCTTTCTCAATGTTGTCTTTGTTATATTGTTATGCTTGTTGCCAAAACTTAACATGCAACATGCAACAAATTTGATGTGTGGCAATCGGATTAACACAATCTCTCCCTCTGTCTCTCTGTTTAGTTTAGTCGCATAAATCAGTATGCCAAATGTAGCTGTTTAACAACAATGCAAGCATTAGCGTAGTCATCTAAACTTGCCCCATGCAGCGCTGAATGCACTCCAGGCAACCTATAAGGAGGCCTATGCTCCAAGAGCAACTAAATGTCCAAGGCACATAAATGACATGCAGATTCACTTTACTTACCATTTGCCTGACTGCTGCGTTTGCAAAGCTTTTGAGCTACTAATTAGATTCAGAATACACTCCATCCACCCTCGAGGCCTCCAGCCTCCTCCACCTTCTCTCTGTCTCTCTCGGAGTCACCTGGCTGCATTCCCTTGCCGTAGCTTAACTTAATTTACTATGCAATTACGTTGTTTTTGTGTCGTTGTGCAAAATTAATTTTCTCCTTATGAATTAGTTGGCATTTGTGGTTTTGATTTTGCGGCCGAGTGGCCTTTAAAAGGACTTTTCAGCACAGGCACAGGATCAGGTCGAATGGACATCAGCACAAATTTAATTAGCGCATTAAAATAACGCATACGTCATGTGCCACCCACCCACAATATTGAAAGGGTGGAAAATCTGAGTGAACCGCTCACATGCAATGCCATTTAAGTGTATATATAGAGCAATATGTGGGCCATAAATATATACATACATATATACATATATATGTATGCAGCATTGTCACGTCAATTGAATGTGTCCCCAATTACAGTTTAACTGCCTCCTGGGTTTATGCGTGCCGCTTTTACTGAGTTGCACAGCAGCAATAATTGCTGAATTTTTTTGTGAAAAATCATGAGTTCCGTAGCAAAAGAAATGAAAAGAAAATTCAATTGCAAATAATTCTGTGACGCTAAGTTCAAATTATAGCAATTCTATACATTTGAAAAATGCCAATTTTTAAGTGCTATTTGTGGCAAGCTGAAGAACTCGCCACTAATCAAACAGCTGCTTTTGCAAAGCAATCAATGTCAGCAACCGCTTGAGAATTCAAAGCGAACACAGCATGGAAATAGCTTGTGGCATGTTGGCTACTGTGTTCCTTTGATTTTTTGTTTGACTAGAAAACAAGGTGTTTTTCCGAGCTCTTATTGATTTTCCCCTTCAACGGGCGTTGCTTTAATCAGTGACTAAAACTCGACTATTCCAGAATATCACAATATTGACACTCTGCATAAACATCAACTTGCATGTCAACGTTTCTATTAGCAAAACTCGAACTACGACAACACACAAAACGCAAAACCCACACCCCCCTGCACCCCACATGTGTGCACCCTTTCATTTCCTATGGGGGGGGGGGGTTAAAAAACATATGTACCTTGGTGAGGTTCCCTGTTTTGCTTGTGGTCAGTTGGTCCTTGGTCAGCAAACAAGCGTGAAATTGCACAGCAATCGTGTTGGACTGCAAAAAAAAGCTGGAGAGTGAGAGAGAAAGAGAGAGAGAGAGGGAGAGGGGAAAAAGAAATTGTGTTGGGGCAACAAGCAGCCCGCAAAAGGCAATCAAACTTGCGGCTTATGAATGTGAATTCCCTACACTTTCCCTACCACATAATCGGACACATCGTACTTTAGCTTTATTTGCATGCCGAATGCATATTCGACACAAATCCTTTTGCAACACACTCACACACACACAGACACAGACTCCACTGCAGGCTTTTCCAATTACTGTGCTATTGATGTTTGATTAGGCCAAGTATTTAAAACGCAAAACGGCTCTTTGGTTGATTGTCTTTAACAGCTGCTGCTGCTGCAGGCGATTTTGTTATTCAAATTAATTGAATACAAGACTCGCTAATGATTCAATTATCCTTATTAATTTGCCTCGTGCAAACATTGCACAAGCCAACACACACAATCACGCTATTCAAATATTTACACACACACAAATATACATATACATATATATATATATATATATACACATATATATACAGCGCTTGGTCTTAATTAAAAACGATTCGAATCGATAACCAGTCGCAGCACGTTTTAAATTTAGCGTACTTGCAACACAGGCTCGACAGGCAGCCTGGTTGCCTTCCTGCCAGTGAGTGGCAGCCCCAATGGTCGAGTTCATTAAAGGGTGTAAGGTTGAACAATTTATGTGCATCATGCGCCAAGCGTACGTTGCACGTTATTCCGTTATTCAGCCTGAACGGCGATTGATGGCGCCTGTCCCTATGCCTGCCACATTCGGTGCAGTAATGCCGTAAATTTCATCACTGCAAATCCGGATATTTTTTGGCTTTGGTCAAAGATTTGCCCATCAATACGGCTCAGTATTTGTTGCCAACATTTCAATGGAAGAATTCCAACACTCTATTGGCAACGACAACCGTAGTTTCTCCCACCTGCCAAACTGACACTGACTGCAAAAAGTAAATCTCACCAGTAGACATCGAATTGAATCGCATTCAATTTCAGTGCAGCCAATAAAATGATAAAATGAGATCATTTTTGCACTTTTAATGCAATTAATTAAGGCGAAAATGCGCTTAAGCACATTTTTTTTATTAATTATAAGCAGTTTTCAACAACAACAACAACAAATAAATGGATTGGCAACTGTAAATGGATTTAAGTTAAGCGTTTAATCAATTTTGATCTGGGTTGAACTCGCTATATACTTCATTGCACAATATATAAGTACAGTTATCAGCTTAAAATGAGGCAGAAGCTCTACAATTTTATTAAAATTCATTTACTTATTTAAGCTCTTCTATAAATTAAATATATTTAAGATTAGAATCGAAATTATGCGCTTAAATCGATTAAATTTAATTTAATTTTTAAAAATCATCGATATTATTTTTACCTCCGTCAATCAATTTACTTTCAATTATCGCAGCTAATTTAAAGCTCCCGCTGCTGTTGAGCCACTTTGCCATGCACTCTCAAGGGATATTGTATATATAAAATTTATATATATAAATTTATATATATTTATATATATATATATGGAATGCAATCCTATTACGGCAGCTGCTGGCACTTTGCCGTTTGAAGTGTATTTCATTTCCATTGCATGCACTTTTTATATCCATTTTTTGTCTGTAAAAAAAAGGCCAGAATAAACGAGAAAAAATGGGGAGTAAAACAGTAAAAGAGGCGCATAAAATGCAAGCGGCAGCATTTGGCAGCTTTGCGCCGCGTGATGCGGCGTGAAAATGCATGGGAAAACCGTAGCGAAACCGAACACAAGCAATAAGCGGCAACAAAATACAAAATACAAGAAAAGTGTAGTGGAACGTGGCGTGTAAAAGTGTTGGTAAACGCTGTACGCTTTTTGTTTCAGCACTGCATGTGCATATGTATATGTATGTGGGTCAGCAATGCAGTCGAACTGATTCTGTTGCCGGAATACCCTGTGATTAGAGATTCGCAGACAGGCACGTCACACGTGTTAAATGACACTTAATCACTTTCAGAGCGCTACTTTTATTGTTGTTGTTGTGAAAGCACTTGAGAGCTTGAACAATATGTAAAAGAAACTAAAGTGTTTTTCTATAGACTACTTTGAGAGCTTGCCACATTGAGTTGCACTTAAAGAATATTGTTGGTATTTTATTGTCGAGCACTGTTGACGCTTGGTTGCTGTTTCCACTGCAGTTGCTTTTGTTTAACAAGTTCGAGTGCAGCACATTTGTAAAATTTAAGAACTATTCAAACTTGTGTGTGTATGTGTGTGTGTGTGTGTGTGTGTGTGTGTGTGTTTGTGTGTGTGTGAAAACAAAACGAATTGGGAGTGAAAGGAACTTTTGAGGCTGTCGCTGACACCAAAATGAGAAACACACACCCAGAAAACCAACCGAAAAAAGTTTGTTTAACAATGTGTAAAGAAGCTGAGAAATGGTTACAACGGCAAATGGCCGGGAACTGTAGAGGGAGGGGAAAATGGGGGTTCACACTTTGGCAAATGGGAGTTGGGGGGGGGGGGGGGGAGAATGCTGAAAAGCGACGGCAAACATATTTGACATTTGCATACGAAAAGTGTCAAAAGGGGAGCTAACAAAACACTAACACACATGAGACCGCAACTTCCGTAACCCTCTTATCTTGTAGTATTGTTGTCTATCTCTCTGACTCTCTCACACACACACACTCTCTCTCTCTCACACTCTCTCATTCTCTGTCTCTCTCTCTTTGTGTTTATGACTCTTGTAGGAACGATACAAGGCCGACATAAGTCTTGCCATACAATTGCTGCAGTGCAAGCCGGACAGCTTTGTGCCACAGAAGGTGTCCTCGGTAAGTGTTGCGTCAGGCGCTCCTTAAGTATTCATCATATCCAAATTTATGAACACATCATCTTATTTATCTTCATCACTTAATGGATGTTAGCTGCCAATTGACATTCAGTCCAAGGTGTCGGCTTATATGCGTTTGGAGACCAATTCGCATTCGGACTCGGAGTGTAGCAATAGTGGCGTTGGCATTGCCACAACGGCTTCCTATAAAGTGCTTCCGGTCTCAGATTCGCCACCGCCGGCGCCCTGCCCCTTTCCGCCAACCGCCATGGTTTACTCGATGCGGGGACTTGGTAAGTGTCAGTAGACCATGTTGATTTTATTATTTTGCTCTTGATTCGTTTATTTAATTTGCTTACTTCATATTTTCTTTGCCTAGAAATTGAATTTTATTTCTCTACATATTTATTTCCTCTGGAAAATGGATAATATATATACACATATATATCTCTATATATTTTTTTTATATATTACATTTAACTCAACCATCATTCAGATCACAAATAAATTCACATATTTTCCAGCCGCATTTGTTCATTTATTTTTCTTCATTTTAATGAATATTTTATGAGCATTTTGTGCAAATTTATTCGATTTAATTGCTTTTATTTTTATTTTATTTGTCGTAATTCAAGTTTCAGCTCAAATTTACTGTAAATAATTTGTTTTGATGTTTTGTATTTTTTTGTTTGCTTTGTCTGAATGTATTTTTAAATATTTCTACGTTTTATTTTATGATTGCTGAGGTTATAGACAATATTTGGTTAGGAATTAGTGCAATGAATGAACGCTTGGAATTCTCAAATAATTGAACATTGAAATGCAATCAATTTGTTTAATCAACAAAGCGCTGGCTGCAACTCATAAATATGTCAGAATTCAATTAAATAATCATTTAAACAATGTTGCAAACAAAAAAAAAAAAATAAAAAATGAAATGCTACAAATAAATTGCAAATTTAAATCATAATTGAAATATTTGTAGCAGTTGCCATGGAAAAAGCAAATTTAAAGAATTTCCACAAATTCAGCAAACGAAATAATAATAATATATATAAATGAAACTTAAACCAAATATTGCGCACACTTCCTCGCAGACATAAAAAGAAAAACATTAAAATAAGATTCTCATTTCAAGCTATTGACGAAGGCCACTTTTCTTTTATCTTTGCTTGGCAATAAACAGACGCCGCTAATGGCAATTCCAGCAATGCACAACAGCAACAAACGGCACCAGCGAACAACAACAACAACAACAATAATAGCAACAACAACAACAACAACACAAGCAGCAGCAGCAATAACAGCGCCAAGGATGTGGTCAACAATAATAAGAACCACAACAACAACAACAACAACAATGGCAACAATGGCAACAACAAATTCAACTCCAGCCAGTCGCTGAATGGACAACAAACGAAGACAAACGCTGATCCTGATATGATATCGCCAACGGTAATGGCCAAATTTCTGGAGGACGAACTCAAAGTGAACGATGTGAAGCATTGCGATACGTGCCAGTGCACCAAACAGGATCTGACTGTCCTGGCGGATGTCTCCCGTTCCTATTCGGTGGCGACACAAACACCACATTCGCTCGGAGCCGGTTCAACGCTGCCAAATGAACCGCTAACGCAGCTCTGTTTGCGTTGCAATAGCAATCTGAACTCCCCGTCACGTACGAATAGTCCTTATATGATGAAGCTGGTCAAGTCGAGCGATTCTGTCATCTCGGAGACAAAGAGTTCCGTCTCCGATCTGAATGACATGGACAAACTGTTTACGCCGCCCAAGAAGGATGATCTCATGGTTAATCCCATACTGGGTCATCACAGGCTGTGCGAGCGGACCACGGGTCAGACTTCCACCCTGATGTATCCGACCACACATCTGGGTGCCTATGGTGCGGAGAAGTATCTGCTGGAGACAAGCAATCTGGGTCAGTTGCGGCAAGGAACTGTTTCGCAGCACCGTCGCTTTGTGGATGGGGGCGGCACAGCGCTGCAGCTGCTCAACAAATTTGAGGCAATAACAGTTGCACCCGATCTGGAGCTGGAGGATGAGATCAGTAAGCCACTGTTGGCGGGCATATCACAGGCCAATCTGCTGGAAACGGAGCAGCCGCCGAGCGTGCAGATCGCCAAGCCGGAGGATGTCTGTGAACCGCAACCGGCGAAGACATCAACTGCGGCAGTTGGCGCCACTGCCACTGGGGCAGCTGCAACTGGCGCTCAACTCAAGTCAACCAACTCGGGCAGCGTCCAGAGTCTGTGGAGCAACAAGACGAGCAGCTGCGAGGGCGCCAAAATGTTTGAGACCTTCAATCGAAATCTCATCAAGACCATTAAGGTGGGTAAAGTGGGATTGTACAGTGATCACCTGGTAAATGGAATTTTAAGATTATTATTATTGGGAAATATAAAACAAAACTCTCTCTTTTGGCAGGCGGAGAATCCCAAGTATCGTGGACCACGCCTCTGTGCGATGCGCATCCAGCAGAATGGCCAAAGCAACATTCTGCTGGACAATCTGGAGTCGATTGAGACACATGTGCCGGTGATCTATAAGCGAAGGGAGCGACTGCTGGACGAGGAGCTTAACGATGGCAAGGACATCATCACGTCCAAGGAGAGCAATGCGGCGGCAGCCGTTGAGGCCTGGCAAGGACCGGCAACGCCGCTGGAGAATGTGGCACTGCAGCCCGTGCTGGAGCCACAGGTGGAGGCAAAAGAGACTGAAAAGAGCGTCCAAATGGAGGACAGCAACAAGACGGCGGCAGAGGAAACTGAAGCCGGAGCAGTGGCAGTAGTTGCTGCAGCGGGAGCAACTGCAGCAGCCACCGTTGTCATCTCTCCAAAACACTCGGCCAACTCGAGTTCGCTGAGCGATGCGATTGATTATCAGGAGAGCGTGTTGCTCCGACGACAGCAACTTAATCGTGTGGCGGAGTGGGTGCAGCACAATACACAGCAGTTGGAGCAGCGGGCGCTGCAGCCACCTGCTCTGCCCACGGACTCCAATTCGGGCACGGAGCGGCAATCGTCGTACTCCACACTCGACCGCATGGACTCCATATCCATTGAGAAGCTAAGCATGGATTCGGGCTACAAGACAACGCCACAGCAGCTGACCAACGGCTATGCGGATGCGGGCAAATCCACGGAGGATTCGCTGTCACCCAAAACGGACATCACGAGCAACTCACTGCCGGAGGCGACGCCCAGCCAGAAAGGCGCCGCTGCTGTGGCAGCAGCAAATGTGGTGACCAAAAAAGCCGAGCTCTGCACCACCTACTATAGACGCACCACACGCTCCGGCTTGCCAGTGGCGTACACCACCACCACCACGACGACAACAATGATAGCTCCCGGCTCGGAATCGCAGCGATGCTCGACCTCATCGGGATCACCGGCGCTGCAGTGCCCCGAACAGCCCACGTGTGATATACTCAACTACAAATACTATCCCAATGATACGGACAAGACGCGATCCGTGCAGGCGGAGCTGCACACAACCACCCAGCATGTGGACATCGCCCAGATGGAGTACAATGTGAAGCAGTTTCTGCTCAAGCAGAACGAATGGTCAATGCGAGCATCCGAGTCCGGCTCCGGCGGCACAGTCCTGCGGCACACGCGTGTCCTTGGACCAGGGGTGGGGGAGAGGGTGCGCATGGCAACGCCGGGCGGCGCTGTGGCAGCCACGCCCAGTGCCCTCGCACCACACAGAACTGAAACGAATTTATAAGCGAATCTCCCGAAAACAGAAAAACACAAGAGTCTAAAACCAAAATTGTATTCTAGTCTAGCGCAAAAGTTTAGTAAGGGAATGGAATGGGAATGCTTATAAGGAGTAAACATAAACTAGTTAATGTACGATAAACACACATATATATATACATATATATATATAATACTTAATAACTACATTCTAAGCTAGCAAAGATGCTTCTAACAATGCAGCTAAATAATGGGAAACATGGCGTAAAGAAAAAAAACTTTTAAATTCTTGATATTCATAAATAAAATAAAAGCACTTCTCAAGTCTTCCTGCATCTGTATAAACTGTATAAAGCTATATAGAGATCACTTTCCCGACTTTATCAAATGATATCTTAGCTTTTCATGTCTTCCTCTTCCCTATGCTTTCTCTCAGCTCTTCTCAATGCCACAAAATCCCAAACTTATATATATATATATACACATTTATATATATATATTTCAATGCATATGATTATTCCATATGATATTCAAAATTTCGCATTACCTTTTGGTGTCTGCATGTTAATCAATCCACTATATATATATATATATATATATATATATCTGCCTAGGCTATATAACGATATTATGCTATATCAAAAATCGATTGATATGTATTTGATAAGCGCATTATATTTTCTAGATTCCAATTGTGCAATATTTGTTATTAGCGAGAAACAAAAAATACCAACAAAAAACAAAAAAAAAAAAATATGAAACGAATTTTTATTTTTATAAAATGCGACCAAAAACATATGAAAACCCAAGCAAAGAAAAAAACCTATTCTAGAGTTTTTATATTAATTTGAAAGAAATTCCGCACGGTTGAAAGAAAACAAAAAAAGAAAAAAAAACAAAAAAAACAAATACGAAAGCCGCCAAGAACCTGCCTAAATGTTAGCTTCTATACGATATAGCAGCCCGATCTATAACTAACCTATATACACGATGTACTGTACCTTCTTAGTAACAATTTTGCAGCAACTGTACTCATTCCTGCCCATTAGATGACCTTCATACCACAGCCTATATACTCAATACATACACACACACACACACAAACACATATATAAATATATATATTTATATATACCATATAGAGACAATGTAATCTTCAGCTAAATTAGCCTATGCATTGCTATATATATAAACGTATCTGAACCGACATATTCAAACACACACAGACACATTCACACATTAATTATACCCGACCGACATTAAAATGGCTTCAAATTATCTACCGGAACGTTTTCTATATATATATACATATATATATATATATATATATATATACACGCGTAATCCCTCCCAGTATCTAAATCGAAATCAAAATTAAAATGCCTATTTACTCGTCTATTTACAAGCATAACATACAAATACATAACATGCATACATACATACATATAACTCAATATATATACATACATACATCTACATATATATATTCATTTACCATATGTATACACTGAGCGAAATGCTAAATGGAAACGCTTTAATACTGTTATGTTTGGCCTAATTCTAAACGTTTAATTAGATACAAATTTCTCATATAAACCGAAATCTATTACTCTATACTTAACAAATCAGCCTGATCGGAGCTATACTTAAGATCAGCCAAAAAATAAATAAAACGAGTTTTGATCAGCTGAACACCTATCATTATAATAACTTGTATTAACTATTAACCTATGCAGCTAAGTTCGTAAGTCTAAAAAGAAAAATTAAAAAAAACGAGAAATGAAAAGAAAAGAAAAGCACAAAATAACAAAAAGACTTAAAAATGTTCTTCGAAAGACACTCAAACCAAACAACACAATCAAAACGAACATATTCAGAACTCACATCAAATCATAAATACTCAAAGCACATCATTCACAAATCTATTCAAAACTAACCCAAACTAAAATCGCTGCTCAAGAAAACATTTCCCAAATTCGCTTCGTCGCAAAGGATGTTTATCAGAGAAATCCCTTAAGAAAGCAATAGAACACTGCCCCCTCCACCAACCCCTCCCCTCAAGTCACTCCCCTCTCATTAAGCTACGCATGTTAGTTTAAGTAGACTTATTTCAAACAAATTTTCGAGCTCAAAAGTACTTTAAAAAGGCAGCTTAAGTGTAACATTTACGATTATTAGCGAAAAACTATGTAAAATGAAATGGAATTTCAACAAAAAAAAAAAAGAAAAGAAAAACAAATATTTGGGCTTAAGAATTTTCCTCCCAACAACAACAGGAAGAAGAAGAACAAGGATAACAACAACAACAGCTGCAATACCTATTGAAATACATAGTTTTTAAGAGATTTTGCTGAGTTTTATTTTCTCCCCCCTAGCCTTATAAAAATATGAGTGTACA
Organism: Drosophila mimica; assembly: GCA_037043585.1. Lineage (NCBI taxonomy): Eukaryota > Metazoa > Arthropoda > Insecta > Diptera > Drosophilidae > Drosophila > Drosophila mimica. The sequence goes on from JBAMBE010000579.1 coordinate 1,005,555, forward strand.
TTTTTGCCCCTAGGTTGAGATATAACAATTTTTGAGCTATCGAACCACCTTAATGTGTAACAACTATATAATAATAAAAACCAAAAAAACTAATTAAATAAATATGAGATAATTTTTTGAAAAGATTGTCTTTTTTTCTCGTTTAAATTGGATGGGGAAACTGATTTATTGATTTGGGTAGATCGCAAAATCAATAATAGAATTTTGGACCTTAAAATATATATATATCTAAAATATATTATCAGATACCTAAATTATTTTGTAATATATAAAAATAATTAAAAAAGTAAAGAAAAAAAGTGATATTTTTATATTTTATGTTATCGTGTTTTTTGTTTCTTGTTTTTTGTTTTTATTAAATATAAATTCCTGCGAAAATGAAATAAATAATTTGTTTGCATGCACTTAAACAACTATGGGAAAGTATTTGTTCTCTTTCTCTTTCTCTCACTATCTTCGTCTCTTGTGTTTTAGCATTCGAAAAATGGCGACAAAATGGCTTCAGTCAGTGTCCGACGACTTCTCCGCTTCTAAATAGTAAATTTGTGAGATGCAAAAATGGATATTTCTTAGAGAGCAGCTGGCTCCTCAGCCGCTGGCTGCGACTCGGGCTCCACCGAATTGTTGGCCACGCTTTGGCCAGACTCGGCGGCCGTCACATCGGTCTCGGAGGCATCATCGTTGACCACAATGACCTCGTTGACGGGCACCGCCTCCTCAAAGGAATCATCGATGGCCTCGCCGCTGTTGCGCACCTCGTTCTCCGTGTCCGCCGTCTGCTCGACGTTATCGTCGGTCTGCTCAATCTTGTCATCCACACCTGGTTGCTTGGCGGGCGCTTCGGTAACTGGTACTTCGGCTGCAGCAGGAGCAGCATTCGGTGGCCGATTGCCGCCCAGGAAATTAATGATGCCCTGCAGCGGTCCCTGTTGCTGTGGTGGTGCAGCTGCTGTGGCATTGTTGTTGTTACCACCGCCGAACACATTGTTCACAAAGGATTGAATGGGACCCGGTGGACGTGGTGTCGTCGGCTGCTGTTGCTGGCCCGTCAGCCCGGACAGGGTGTTCTGGAATTGAGTGCCCAGATTGTTGGCGAACTGCTGAATACCCTGGAAGGCCTGAGTTGTGGTATTCACCACAGATTGTGCCGCATTCTGAACGGAGGTAATCGCATTGCTCGGATTCAGGAAACCAGGCACTGTCGGCGCCGGCGTCACAGCCTGATCAGCCGTGGGCTGTGCCTGCTGCTGTTGGTTGCCATTGAACTGATTGAGGAATTGACCAATGGGCGAGTTTTGGATTAGCTGCTGCACAAAGTTCTGCTGCGTCGACGATTGCTGGGTGGGTGTGGCTTGTGTTGCCTGACGCAAATTCGGCTGCACTGCATCCTGTTCCTCGGCAACTGGTGCAATTGGTGCGGCTGGGACAGTTGGGACAGCGGGACTCTGCTCATCGGGCTGCGATTTTAAAAGTGTCTGTGGCTCCGATTGGGGCACGGCTTGTGCTTCAGTTGGTTGCTCCTCTGCGATTTTAGGCAACTCTGTTTTGGGCTCGGTGGCCGCATCTGGTTTCGGATCTTCTATGGTATACGGTGGTATACGTATATCCACCATAAGCTGTTCTGCCTTGGCCTCTGTCGTCACCTCGTTCTCTTCCTCCTCGCCGATTCTCGCCAACTCCTTAGCCTCCTTCTCCTGCGTCGGCTTTTGCTGCGTCTTCTCCTTCAGCTTCTGCTGCTCCTTCAGCTTCTGCTTCTCCAGATATTCGAGATCTATTAGAGACTCAACGGGTGCATCGATTGGCTCCTTGTCTGCTTCTTTTGCCTCCTTCTCTGCCTTCTGCTCTGTCTCCTTCACCGGCTTCTGCTCTACCTCCGTCTCCGGCTTCTTCTCCTTCTCCAGCTCCAGCAGATAAGCAGGATCTAATTGAATATCAACGGGTACATCGATTGCCTCCTTGGGCGCCCGCAGCACATTTCCCTGGCTGCCCAATGCCAGGCAGATCAGCAGCAGAATTACCAACTTCATGTTTAAGCCCAAAACAAAAACCCAACACGCGACGAGATTCAAGTTAAGCTTAGCGCCTCACGGCTTCAACTGTTTGAAATTTCTTTAGCCTCGCCGCTTTTTATATGCCTCATCAGCGAAGTTGGCAGAGACGTTGACGTCGACGCACCCAGCGACTGCATGGCAGATGGCAGCGAAGATCTGCAGACGTTGCTGCTGCTGCTGCTGTTGCTGCTGTCGACGTCTTCTTGGCCAATTCTTGTAGTGAATGTCATTGAACTGGTGCAGGCGAAGGTGAAGCTTGCAGTCGAAAAGGGTTTTCTTCTACACACACACACACACACACACACACACACACACTGACTCACACATGCACAATCTGTGGCGAGAGCCAAAGAGGCCAAAGAAATCGCTGTGTTTAATTGGACAATTCAGTGGTGCGGCACGTGCAACAGTGCGCAAGTGGAGAGGGTGGGCTGGGGAGTGCCACTTGTGTCTTGTCGAGCGACAATTTAAGCAAGCAACTTCTCGAAATAGAACTGATCAAGGTTACGTTTATTTTTTGCTTTTCTTCTAAAAGATACTTGCGCAGAAGTAGACTTAATTATTTTAACGATTAAAGTTTAGTTTTTATTTTTTTTTTTTTGGGATTGAAATTAGAGATCTTGCATTGGATATGCTATTGGAGCTGCTTTTGTAAATTAGCCCAGAGATCACTGAGTTGATACTGCTGATGGACCTAATGTGTTATGTTTTGGGAAATGTGTTGGGCATTAAAGAAAGCAAATTTAAATTCTTAATTAAGAGTTATTTAGAGTCTACTACTTTACTTAGACAATAAATCAGAAGATTGCTTTTAATATATTTATAAGATCAAACTATAACAGAGTATATAAAATTTGAATCCACCTTAATCCACCGAAAAACATATTTATATTTCATCTAAAATTAACTTCTAATGACAAATTTTTAAAGAGTTGTCCAAAAATTTGTTCGATTGTAAAGATTTTAAAATAAAAGATAAAATAAACTTGTGGTACTCGAGGCATATTTTATATATTTAAATAAATGGATAGTTCAAATTTCGTAGAGTTTGAGTTTGTTTCAGAATTGCATATTATCATATAATTAAACTCAATACAGATCCTTTGGGAAAGTTAGAATCTTGATTGGAAAATTAGCTGAAATTGATTTAAGTGAAGCTTAACGATTTTCATTACAAATACCTGTTTTGATTTTGATGATAACTTAACCAAATAAATAATATTAGACTTATTATTTTTAGAAGCATTAAAGTTTAAACAAACTTAGATTTAGTAACATAGATTAGTATTAATTATATTCAAGTATTCTTATTATTTTTAAAGCTAATATTAATAGCTGAATATCATTAAGGAGAAAATGAACTGCGTCTAATGAAATATTTTAGATAAGTTTTGTTTCAATTTGCTGGCACTCTGTTCTTAATAAAATAAATAAATACCAAATTAAATTTAAAATGGATATGCCTTATATATATTATCGATATATATGTATCTCGAGAGCATTTGATCTTCGGCACATCAAAAACAAAGGAATCTTCATTTTGTTCTTGCTCACATTAACGATGGTCGTTAAAGTTTACAGAAGATTCAACTTAGTCTCTCCTTAGTTGTCGTTGTTGTTGTTTTTATGTTGAACAACTTGCATTTTGTGCCACTATGCAACTGGTTTCTTATGTCTTTTATTTTATCGATCCGTCGATCTCATCGTATTTTCCAGCCAACCCAACCCAACCCAACCCATCCACCAACCACTAGACCCATCCACCCACCTCCGCCCGCCGCCGCCGTTGGCTGTCTTTGGATTTTTCACTCTCATTCCTGGGATCGGGGCGGCAGATGCTTGCCCAGCATTCTAGCAGTCAGCGTCTTACATGAAAGACTTCTTTGGCTTTGGTCTTTGGGCCGTCTTTGATTGCCTGGGCCCAAGAAACAAGTTTGTGTGTTGCTGCCAAAGAAAACCAGCTCAGAAGTGCGGCTATTTTTAGAGCCAATTAGTTTTGGATGCGGCGACTGTAGATCGTGATGGGAGTTGGAGTCTGGGACTGAAGTTGGAGTCGGAGTTGGAGAGTTGGCGACGGCACTTAAGATGCATTTTCACCCATTTGGTGGATGGGGTTTGTTAATAATGCTCGATTAGAAATGCGTTAGAATTAAGCAGGCCAGCAGACAATAGATTATGCAAATGACTCCGACAGTTAAAAATGTAGTTAAATGGGTCAACGAGTGTTCGAGCAGGGGAAGGGGGCAGGGGCAGGGGCAGGGGCAGTGTCAGGTGGCAGGTGGGAGGGGGTAATAAGCATAGCAAATGAAACTGAAAATGCAAGGTAACGTTTTTTTCCTTCTAAGCAAATAAGTTGGTTTTCTTGTTGTTGTTTTTGTTGAACTTGACACCAACAAAAGTTGGCCAAATTGCTGGCGAATCCAATGGCAGACAACTGGCCACAGATATATTTGTATATATCCACTTTGGCCAGTTGGCGAAGAACTCGTTTCGTTGGCGGCCCTTTAAAGCAAACAGGCTAAGAGAGTGGCCAAGAGTTATTGTTGTTGTTGTAGTTGTTGTTGTTGTTGTTTTTGTTGTTGTCTGCCTGCAAAAGGACATTGACATCGACTTTGATTTTTTATAGACTTGGCTTGGTTGGCTGGCTGTTTAACTTGGCTCTTTAGCTTGGCCGGGCCGATGTTTAATTGATTTCCGCAACGAGCAGAACAAGTTCCACACTCAAATGTATTTTTGTTATTTAGTATTTGTGTTGGTCATTAAGTTTTTGTTTAACGTTTGCTTTGTTTTCGTTGGACTTTAATTGCTGCACATATATATATATTTATATGCGTATATATCGCACAATGATTATGCAATTTTTTTCTGGTGTTATCACACACATAAAACGGTTTGTGGGCCACAAAATCAGTTTTCAGACATTGTCTCTTTCTCTGACGTATTTGCATACTTAAAGCCTCAACTTCAAAATAATTGCCAACTGAAATTAACACCTTGCTCACATACCTACGCCCGAAAGAAACACACACGCACCACAGTGTGGGCGTTTACATTTGGGGCGTGGCAGCAGTCACACTATGCAAACGGTGGCAACTTTCACTTGACAATCGTGCGGAATCGGAATTATAAACAATATAAACAATAACAGACAACAACAACAGGCAACAACAACAACATCAACTGCAAATATAAATGTGGGTAAATTTAAGAGGAGGCGTCAACAGATCTCGTCACCAGCAAAAAGAAAAAAAATATTGGATTTTTTTTTATTGCCGCAATATTTGTGTCACATTTCTTATAGTTGTGTCAAGGTCAAAAATGTGCGCAAAAATGATAAAAATAAATACAAATTGGGCACAAAATGCTCAGATTGTTGGCACAAAGAAAAAAAGACTTAAATTTGAAGGAATTTGAGAAGACGCAAATTGGGAATTACAGCGACTATTTTCAAGGGCTATGGTTGCGTCATAGATCGAGCAGCTCTTAAAAGTAACACCTCAATATAAATTACAAGAAAAGCGTTAAGTTTCATAGACTTGTTAAAATTGTTTAATTTACTATAATAGCAAAAAAAGTAGCTACAAATGGGAATTCACTTTTAAATTATATTTAAATAGCGCCAGCAACTTGCTCTGTATAGCAGAGAGCTTTGGTGTGTTAGCAACAGCTAGCTGACAAGAGCTGTATAGTACAGTCATTCTCAATAGTTAACAGTGCGCAGTCAATTTACAGTGAGTTCAATATCATATCATAAGATCATATCTGAACACAGGTGTATTATTTGAAGCAACAGTCGAAATTTATTTAGTATTATAAAATATTTATTGGATATAATTAAAAATTCACACATGCTAATACGGGCTTGGCTTTTCATACCCAATGTCAACACTTCTATGTTAAGTTAACTAACAGCGTTATTTCTCTGTTAAAATGGGGAATGTTAAAATAATCAAGAGGGCTGCTCGACAAGAAAGCAAAATCCATAAATTAACAGTGTTCAAATTTACAGAAATTTAATTATAAGCAGACGTGATCTGATCTTATTGAACAAATATGTATATATGAAACTAGAAATATATCAATTAGAACGTTCATATATTTGATATTCTTGTGGACTTTACATTTTAGTACCGGTGTAATAAATATTGAAGAAAAATAAATACTTAAAATTTAAATCTTAACGGCATACAAAATTGTTCATTAAGCAAAACATATGTCTGCCGTATATCTGGTCACCCTTAAACCATCGCATCTTATCGATATATCGGCAAGTAACAGCATGCCTTACTTCACATTTGCATTAACATGAACACAACAGACGCGCTGCACAAATCGAAAAAAAAAGAATAACAACAGCCAGTTGGCTCCGTTCACTTCTCTAGTTAGAGGCCGCAAAACTATCGATAGGCATTGCTGCCGCGCGTTCGCGTTAATATTATTGTTAAATAAATGAAATTAAATGCAAAGAGCACGTGCAATGTGTGAAAAAGTGCGTGAACGTCAAGCCAAACAGCCAAGTGAATGAAGGCACGCAACACACACAAAATTGCAGCCAGCCAACAACAACAACACTAGCGCTGCTTGCGCCCACACCAACAACAACAACAGCAGCAAGACCAATGTGAGAGCGAGTGAGAGAGAGCAACCAAGTGCCAATAATAATATTATTTAATTAGGCGCTTATAAAGCCATAAAAAAAAATTACTCAACAACAATTACTGGCTGCTATTCACTGTCAAAATTCATCCGCACAACAGCAGCAGGAACAACTATAACAAAAATAACATCAGCAACAACAAGAACAACATGTTCCGCTGCTTGGCTCCTGTGTGTGTGTGTAAGTCTGCGTGCGTGTGACAGCAGCAACAACAAAAGAATTGGGCCTGCAATCAACGGGATCGCGAGCATTTAACATCGACGTCGCAGTCTCAGTCGCAGTCGCAGTCGCTGTCAAAGTCGCCGTCGCAGTGGCAATCGTTAAATTTTTGTGCATGGTTATGATAAAAAAAGAAAATAAGAAATGAAATACAAATAATCAATTAAATTAAAGTAAAAAGAAGCAGAAAAAAGAAGAGTTGGCCTAATTGATGTGGGGCTGCTTTTTGTGTGGGCATTTTGTGTTTTCGTTTCGATTTCGGTTTCGGTTACGACGCGTCTGCAACGAATAAAAACCAAGAAAATGAAATAAACTACAAGTAAAAGAAATTATTATCTGCTTGCTGCTTGTTTGCTTCTGTGTGTGCGTGTGCGTGTGTGTGTGTGTGCTTTGTTGTTGTTATTGTTGCCTTTTGCCTTTGTTTGCGTGCATTTTGTTTCCGTTTCTCTGTTTTCAACGCACACACAAAAACAACGCACACACTCACCTTGTGTTTATTTATGCTTGTTAGTAGTGTGTGTGTGTGTGCGAGTGTGCGAGAGTTCCTGTGTGTGTTACTGTGAAGCGTTTTCGCGACAAGTTCTTATCAGCACCAACGACAACGACGGGTTCAAGTTCGCTGTCTGCTACAGCGACAGCAACAACAATAACAATAACATCTGCAACAACAACAATAATAGGAAACGTGACTAATGCACTGCTCCCGTAGCCTCTCAGCTGCTGCGGATACAACAACATTCTTCAGCGCAGCGTCGGCAGCGGCGTCAGCGTCCGCATCCTCAGCCAGCACAACACCAACAATGGCCACAACAACAACAACAACAACAACAAATGCTAAAGATGGTAAGTTGAAGAGGCTAAATTTACTTATAGCTGACCCACAAACAAAAAAGTTAAAACAAAGACACATAAAAAACGGCATGTGGCCCAAAAAAATCAGAGTGAGACAGAAAATCAGCATTTAAAGTTCAAGGCAAGCGCGACACAGTTTTGCATGCGGCCAGTGACTGCAAAACTGTGGAGAACTACTATTCACCTGAGAGTCACCTTGTTATTGATGTTTTCAGACACTTAACGATAATGCTGCAACATATTAAATCAATATCAATATTCTATGTGAATATTTTGTTAATTAGCATGAGTTTATTTAAGCTTGGCTCGATTTAAGATTCTCTTATCCCTAATTAATCAAAAACACAAAAAAGTTGGTAGAAAACCAAGCACAAATTGAACATTGCTGACGTAACTTGTTGAGCGCATGTGTGTGAAATTTGAGAGGTAGCATAAAAATGTTTATTAATTAAACCGAACAACTTAAAACATTGTATTAGCCAAAGAAATCGACATAGCAGCAGCAGCAGCAGCAGAAGCAAATAGGCTATGAAATTAATGATCTAACAAACAGCTGCCGCAGCGGCAACAACAGCAGCAGCCGGCCGGGAAGTAAAAACACATCAAAACTGGCAGCACGAAAAAATGCCAAAAAAGCAAAAAACAACAACAACAATAATAATTAAGTATTTTTTGCGTGCAAAAATTAAGTAAAAAAAAGAAACACGCACACATCTATAAAATTTAATTGCCTAAGAGTGTGCAAGCACAGGCCGAGGCGGGGCGTGGCAGGAGGCAGGGTTAGGTGCTGTGCTGTGCTGTGCTGTGCTGTGGAGGTCACCGAAGTGCTCGAAAGGCTTATGATGAAGGTCAGAAGCATTTCGATGTTGTCGTCACCTCTGAACCCGCTCGCATTTATTGATTTTACACGCAGAACATGCACACCATCAAAACAATTACAGAACAAAAGATACACCACATAAATATGGTTCAATATGTATCTGTAAATGTAAGCTTGTGTGCATTGCACCCTGGTGGCAAGCTGTGCAGGGTATGCTGAGCTGCAACTGGAATATGTCAGACTGTCAGATATATTGATTTATGAAGAAGAGATATTTATTCAATAATAAGTAATTTACATATAAAGTTCTAGTTTCTGATTGAAATTACAGGGCATCTGTTAGTCGAACGAAGCCAGCTTTGTTGCATTCCTACTTGTTTAACACTATCATTTGCTGACGCTGTTGCTGTTGCTGTTGTTGTTGCTGTTGTTGTATGTTTCTTGTGTTTGGCCGTCAGAGCGACTTTTGTGCGGTTTTGCCGGGCATTCGGCGAGCTGTTTTCTGGGCCGGCTTTGGCTTTGGCTTTTGCGTTGGCCGGCTTATGCCAAAGGCCAAATGGAAAACCTGATTTGTTGTTAAAAGAAAGAAGCACAGAAGCAGCGCAAATCTCACCGATGGTCAAAGAGCCAAAAAATCGAAACTATGCCAAAATTGTATAAAATCATTAATAAACCGACAAAAAACACAATTATTTAATTAAATCATAGCTAACGGTTATTGTTAATCGTTGGCAAAAATCGCTCGATTAACTTTTGATTCGTTTACAGTTTTAAATATACCGTGAGATAAGAACTTTTGAATGGCAATTTATTGACAATTTATTAAGTTATTTGTTGTGAGTGTAAATTTATTTAATTCACTTTTTTCAGTTGTATTTATCAGCAATAATATTGATAAGAAAAAGACTAGCTGAATCACTAGCTAATATACAACATATATTTTTGTTAACTGCTTCGTAGCAATTGATTACTAATCAAATCATGTTTTCATTTGTTCTATAAATTAAACAATGATTAATTACTAAATACTCACCTGCGATAAAAAACCCGCAAGATATAAACTAAATATTTAAACAGCTTTAATTAATGCTAGCATATTGAAATATGGCTGAAATGAAAATATTTCTGCAATGTATGAAAATTGTTTCGTTTTGGAATTTTTTAATTAAGCTCACTTTTTTGTCGCTCACTTATCATGTTCATAGTAATTGTCAAAGGCATTTCGTTATAAGTTCTTTTTTTTATGAAATTCCAATGTGGTTGCATAGCTTTATTATGGAGAGTTAAAACTAAGCAGAAAGAATGCCTCTAAAACGAAAAAATGCTGAGTTGATTTAGTAATAAAAAAATCTCTGGCTTAAGATTGGTAAATGCCATGAAGCTGTCTAAAAACAGGTTACAGGCAGAAGGAAGCTTATCCGATATTAATAGGTATATATATATATAAATATTGATCAGCAATAACAGCCGAATCGATATAGATGTATAGTTTTACAGTTGATACATAATATACCCAAAAACATATAATTGATCAATTGTAAAAATTTGATTAAGTTTGTATAACAAACGCCGATTTTGTTAATGAACACATATTGAACACTATGCATTTATTAGCTGAGTACAGGGTATTGTCAAGTCGGGTTGACTCGTCTAACGCGTTTTAAAATGTTAAATATCATTTCTCACAATTATCAGCCACTAATTGTTGCCGCAACTTGTGAGTTTTATCAGCCATTAGCAGCAATATAGGGTACATGGGGCAGCCATTCATTTATATTTACATTCAACTATTGTTGTATCTTATTTTTTATCAGTTGTGAAATAGTGCTTATCAGCAAATTGCAACTTTGCCCGGGGCAAATACACGTTTAATACACGAACACACAATTATTTTTATTCTTGTTGCCATTTTCAATTAGTGCACAACAGCAAAAAGTCAACAGTAAATAATTATAGAAAAACACTTAATAATATCATTTTAGCAACGTTAAATCGCAGATAGCTTCACACAATATTTAATGAACATAAAATGAAAATATGCACAACAAAAAAGATGAGATGCGAGTTCCAACCCTACACCTCTATTCCTATATACAATTTGCAAAAAAAAAAAAAATAATAAAATTACATAATGAATATAACATTAATATTGCTTAACAGTAATAAAAGTAATAATAATAAACTACATCAGTCTGGGAATTTATGTTTATATAACATATTGATATTTTTCAGTATGAGTTCGAGGGATTCATTTCCATTGGGTAAACTGCATTTGAGTTTCCACTTCACGTGCAAAGCTCATTCGGCAAATGCATTTTGCGAGACCGGCTGGGCATCATTTTTCATTTGCCACTGCCATTTGCCTCACAAGTGGCGGCAGTTTGTCATCTCCCCGTGTCCGACCCAACACTCCAATTTGAACTCAGCGCAACTGAATAACTCTAAAGCTCCATGCTCCACTTCGGGCAGGTGCTTGTCTGGCTTTTCCGGTATTCAGTCAGCTCAGGGCTCAGTTCTTTTGATTTGTGGCCAGCTCCCTGTGAGTGCAACAACAACAAATGTGCTGAGAGAGCGGCGACTGTTGCACTTGTGAATTGCTTTATTATAAATTCTGTCGCTTGCAGGCAAAGAAAACGCAAAAAAAAAAAAGAAAAGAAAAAAACAGCAGCTGGCAACTGACTAAATTAAATTTCAAATGCGTTGATTGCCGACTACGATTAGATTTGGTAACCGTTTCTACTGACAATATTTATGCTGACAAAGGCCATTAGAGTTGTGGGTAATTCAAGAATTGAGAAATGTGATTCACTTGACTTTCAATTAGTAATATTTAGTAAATTATATTATTATTTATTATTAATATATATATTTTATTCTATAAATAATTTAACTGTTAACAAAGATGTTGAAAATATGTTATTTAACATTCAATGCAATCGTGCATCGATACTTATGTTAAGTCTCTCATTAATAGCTACTCATACTGTAAAGTAGCAGTCTTGAATAAACGCTGATTGAGTACACAACGCTGGTGGGACTCAGTATTACTTTTCTTATCCAGGCATTCCGTGACGCGGGGAAACTTCGCTCCAACAGGTTATGGACCCAGGGAACGTGGCCTGATAAGATCGGTTATAGTTTATTGACTCGATATCCAGAGTTACGAACTCGGATGTGATAAAAGACAAAATCGGCAGTTACGTGTGTGTAAATGTAAATTGCGTCGCAAAAATAGAAATATGAGTGGGCTGTACCAAATACAGAAGCTTGAAGAAAAGAATTATGATTCTTGGAGCATACTGATGCGAAGCGTGTTGGTGCATGCGGATCTATGGGAAGTTGCGTCGGGGGATTTACTGGAGTCTGATGTTGGCGAAAATGTTAACTGGACGGCGTTGGATCGTAAGGCATTGTCAACGATCACGCTAAGTGTTAAGGAATCGCAGTTGGGATACATCAAGAATTGCACAACGTCGAAGGAGGCATGGATTAAGTTGCGCGAAGTCCATCAGCCAAGCGGGCCGATGCGTAAAGTCTCGTTGTACAAAAGTTTGCACAATTCTCGCATGGCGGAGGGGCAAAGCATGGCTAGCCATTTGATCACATTTAACGAAATCGTGGATCAGCTTGCCGGAGTTGGAATAGAAATAGTTGACGAGCTCAAGGTCATAATTTTGCTTGCCAGTCTTCCAGAAGATTATGAGAATTTCGTTGTCGCCATCCAGACGCGCGACAGTCTGCCGTCGTTTGAAATTCTGTGCATAAAGTTGAAGGAAGAAGGCGAGAGAAAAGAAGGCGCCGAGAAGCACAACGAAACGGCGAACGTCTTTACAGTTAGACAAGGGCATAGCGCTAGTGCGAAGGTCACTACAAAGAAGAAAAAGAAAAAGATCGCCTGTTACGAATGTGGTGAAATAGGGCATATTAAAGCGAATTGTCGCAGATTAATTGCCAAAAATGACGTAATGAAGACAGAACAGCAGAATTGCAGCTTACTCAACGCATTGGATGCAAGCAGTTTTAAGAAAATCGGCTGGTGCTTGGACAGTGGAGCAACAAGTCATATGTGTTGTGATAAACAAATGTTTTCAAAATTTGAGGCGCATACCGAAACGATCGGTTTGGCGGACGCCGGTACCTTGCAAGCAGAAGGCAGAGGCGAAGTCAAATTGGAAACGGATTTGTGTACACTGGTGCTAGGCAACGTATTGTACGTACCAAAGTTGACGAGCAATTTTATGTCTGTGGGACAGGCCGTCGCAATGAAGTGCAATGTTCACTTTGATACAAAGAGTGCTCGAGTCTGCAGAAACGGCAAATGTATACTCGAGGCCAAGCGAGTAGGAAATCTGTATACGTTTGAAGGTCATCGTAACAGTTGTTATGCTGCTGTTAAGTCAGATGGCGAGTTGTGGCATAACAGATATGGTCATTTGAACTACGATAGTTTGCGTGAAATGGCAAACAAGGCGCTGGTACGAGGAATGGAAAATGTTGACGTATTGCAACGGGTGTCGTGCAAGACGTGCATGCTGAACAAGGTTCACGTGCAGCCATTTCCAGGATCAACACAAAGCCGAGCGGAAGAACTTCTGGAATTAGTGCACACTGGATGTGTGTGGCCCTTTCGAAACGAAGTCTCTTGGCGGCTCTAAGTATTTCCTCACATTTATTGATGACAAATCAAGACGGATTTTTGTGTATTTCCTGAAAGGGAAGGACGAGGTCTTTCGCAAGTTCGTGGAGTACAAAAATCTGGTAGAGCGTCAAACAGGAAAGATGATTAAGTGTATTCGCAGCGACAACGGACGCGAATATGTTAATAAAACTTTCGACGGGTTTTTGAAAACCAATGGAATTGCACGGCAATTGACGGTGGCGTACACTCCGCAACAAAATGGTGTGGCAGAACGAGCTAATCGTACGCTTGTGGAGATGGCAAGATGCTTATTGGATCAATCAGGCTTGGACCAGTCATTGTGGGCAGAGGCAGTAAACACAGCGGTGTATTTACGCAATCGTGCAGCCACAAAAGCACTGATCGGGATGACTCCAATGGAAGCGTGGACTGGCAAGAAACCAACGATAAGTCATCTTAAAGTTTTTGGTTCCATTGCAGTGGCACTGGATAAGGGTCGTCATAAGAGCAAGTTTAAACCCAAGGGGAAAGAATACCGCATGGTCGGTTACTCAATGCAAGCAAAAGGCTATCGGCTCTACGATGCAGAATCCAAAACAGTGGTCGACAAACGAGATGTTATCTTTGATGAGGTCAGCTATTTGGAAAAGGCAAAGGGCGAAGCGGTAACATTTGATATGTCGAATGTTGGGCATCGAGTTGAGCAAGTTGACGAAGAGGATGATGATGAGGTTGACTCCAGCAGCGAAGACATCACATCTCGGTCAAATGCAACTGATGAAATCAATGCGGATGAATCTTTTGAAAGTGCAAAAGACGACGAAAAGCTGGAGGAAGAGCAGATCCCACGAGGTGGACCTGGAAGACCGAAATTGCTAAGGACGGGTAGACCTGGTCGCCCAAGGAAGCAATACAATATACTCGGCGCTATGGCTACAAGTGATGTACCCATTCCAGCAACCTACGAGGAGGCAATGCGCGGTACGCATGCTTCGTTCTGGAAAGAAGCGATGCAAAAGGAGTATGAGGCTTTGATTATGAATCAAACCTGGCAGCTGGCAGATTTACCGAAAGGACAACGTGCAATTGGTTGCAAGTGGGTCTACAGTCTGAAGCGGGATACTCACGGCCAGATAGAACGGTTTAAGGCACGACTGGTGGCAAAAGGATGCGCACAGCAGTACGGTGTTAACTACGATGAGACGTTTTCACCGGTATGCAGGCTGGAGAGCATGCGGTTTATATTGGCGTTGGCGGCAGAATTGCAGTTGTACCTACATCAGATGGATGTTTGTACTGCGTACTTGAACAGCGATCTAAGGGATACTGTTTATATGAAGCAACCGCAAGGATACTCTAAAGACAATCGGGCGGATGGAGTATTGCTACTGAAAAAGGCGATATATGGATTGAAGCAATCTGGAAGGGAGTGGAACTCCAAGCTCGACAGCGTTTTGCGTGGAATTGGCTTCATTGCATGCGACAATGAGCCATGCCTTTATAAACGAAAGGGAGGTAATTTGGCACTAATCCTAGTTTACGTCGATGATCTCCTTATAGCTTGTCAATCGAAAGCGGACTTGGTCAGCATCAAATCTGATATTATGAAGTCGTTTGAGTGCGTTGACAAGGGGCCACTAGAACTGTTTCTTGGCATGGAAATTCAACGTGAGGGTGAACTTGGAGAGATCACTCTGGGCCATACGCAATACATCAAGGATCTTTTGCGTAAACACGGTATGGAAAGTTGCAGACCAGCAGCTACGCCATTGGATGCTGGGTACCAGACAGCTTGCAACGGCAGCCAATGTCTAAAGGTGGATAAGACATCGTACCAAGCACAAGTGGGTGAGCTAATGTGGCTGGCTCTTACAACAAGACCGGATATTTTGCACTCGGTTGCAAAGTTGGCACAACGGAACATGGATCCGCATAGCGAACATCTTGCAGGCGTGAAGCATGTCCTGCGGTACTTAGCGTCTACAGTGGAGCTAAAGATACACTACAGAAAGTGTGGAGCGGCGTTCGAAGGCTATGCTGATGCTGATTGGGCTGGCGATCAGGTTGATCGTAAATCGTATACTGGCTACGTATACTTTCTCGCTGGTGGGCCGATCTCGTGGAAATCGGAGAAACAACGCAGCGTAGCACTCAGCAGCACAGAGGCTGAGTATATGGCTTTGTCGACGGCGTGCAAGGAAGCTATCGTCATGCGCAGGCTGATTATCGAAGTCGGTTGTGGCACTGAAACTACCCAGACGGTGTTGTACGGAGACAACTTGAGTGCACAACAATTAGCAAAGAATCCTGTACATCATGGTAGAACTAAGCACATAGATATAAGATATCATTTTGTTCGGCAAGTTGTTAATGAGGGTCAAATTGTTTTGAAATATGTTCCTTCAAATGTTATGATAGCAGATGTGCTAACAAAGAACTTGTCCAAAACGAAGCATAATGAATTAAGGAACATGTTAAATTTGAAATGATTTTTTGTAAGCATGCTTGCATTGTGGAAGGGTGTTGAAAATATGTTATTTAACATTCAATGCAATCGTGCATCGATACTTATGTTAAGTCTCTCATTAATAGCTACTCATACTGTAAAGTAGCAGTCTTGAATAAACGCTGATTGAGTACACAACGCTGGTGGGACTCAGGTATTACTTTTCTTATCCAGGCATTCCGTGACGCGGGGAAACTTCGCTCCAACAAAAGACTTGCGTTAAATTGTATTAAAAATAATTGTTATTTTCAATATTAAGTAACCCTTAAATTATTTTTCTCAGTTACTAATAAATCTAATTTTAAACTATTTGTCAGCTTTCTACGCTTGTTATCAAGCAGCTAATTTTTTAATCATGCTCTAAGTATATTTAAGAATATCCTTTACTTTCAGTTAGTATTTGTGCATGCTTAAGCTTGCATAACTTTAGTAGTTGCTACTAACTAGCTGCTGCCAACTCCCACATTCTACATTAACTGCTGCAGACTAATTTGTCTTATATTTCAACTGCACTCGCCCACCTTTCTCTTGGCCACTGTGTCTTGGCCATTCTACCTGTTCCGTTTTGTTGTCTTATCTTGTTTTTTGCTCTGTTGACGCTTTCGCGCTAATTTGCTTAACGTAATTTGCAAGCAGCATTTGCAGCGTGTGAAGAAAAAATAATAAGAAATTCATTTAATTTAATGTTTGACGATGTTGAAATACTCTTTTTTTTTGTAATGAATTAAGAGTAATTAACAATTATGTGTGTTAACAAAACTGTGCAGAAATGGCTGTAAAAGGCGGAAGACGATCTCTTTTAATTGACCAAATATAACTGCTTTTTGTTTCGTAACCTCTTTTTATAGTGTAACACATATTTATTATATATATATAATTATATAACGTATTACATAAAAATAAAAATCCCAATATAAATTAAGTCTGTTTTAACTCTAAATCACTGACTTGGCCAAAGTGTTGGATAAACGCCGCCTTTTAATCAACCTAACTTGCCACTCTATTTTCAGTCTCTGCTCCCTTTTTGATAATTGTTGTTAATTAAGCGCATAAAATTCTTTGACGTTTGCCTGCAACCCATCACCCACTGAACCCTGCCCCTTGTGCCCCGCAGTGTTCCTCAGTCAATCCAGTTTCGCCTTTAATGTCCACTCTGCCGTACCCGTTTTTATGTTGTGCGCTTCATTAAGATTTTTATTGCTCAAAAGAAATGGCTGGAAGTTGATTACAATATATATATATATATATATAAATGTATATATATACATTTATATATATATATATATAAATATATATGAATTAAATATCAGCTTTTGCATCTCTGATGATGTTGTCCACCTCAGGAGGTGGACAGAGGAGTGCAGAGGAGTCCAGTTGCCCACCTGCCTCCTTCAGACTCTTGGCATAAATCAAATTCTTCCGCGCGTGGTCTCATTGAAATTCGCCCAGTTGTGACAGCTCCTTGATGCAGTTGCTCCACTCGATGTGGGCTTCCTTCGAGCTGCGCTCATTAGAGCGCAATTTCCACACGAATAACTTCGAATCATCTGTGACGTATCTCAGCATTTGCGGATTCATCTGCGATGCAATCGCCAAACCAATTTTTCGAATGCAAAATTGTTATTATTATGTTTTTTTTTTTTTTTATTTTTTGCTAGCCATTTTTAATTGACGTTTCGCTCGTTTTGCTGTCATCAGAATTCACTGGCACCTCAAATGGACAGAGCCAAAAAAAAGACTGAAAAAATGTCGGTGCTTTTGTAGCTTGTTTTTGTTGTTGTTGTTCTTCCAGCGAAACGATTTTTTTATTTTATTGAGTGGCTGCATCTGCGTTGAGCTACAAAATACAATTGGTGTCTATATAAAGCTTTGCATTTAGCATGTTGAATGTGGATTTGCGTGTGTGGAGGCGTTGCACTGACGCACAACTGCCAAATGTGCTGGAAGACATTAATCAGCTTGCAATGCAATATAGTAGATATCTATATATATATAGTAACGATGGTTACGCATCGACAGTTGCACAAACTCACACATGCATCTCAAATTGATGAGTTAGTACCTGTTCCGGTCTCGACTCGGTTTAATCAGTCTTCATGCCAATGACAGCCGCAGCAATTTCCCCGAAATTGCCAAAATCGGGTCTAGTTCGACGTGCAACTCTGTGGAACTAATTAAACTTGCATTTGAGGCATTTTGGACATGTTGCTATTGAAATTAAAATTCCAATGGAGATTAAACCGTGACAGTGGAATGAAAGCTTCAGTTTAACAATTGGAAACTAGTTGGAGTGCTCCACTCGAGAGATGTTGACTACCCAGTTTTTATAAGTTTCCTCTACATTAAATGTGCAGAGTTGATCTATAATATTACAGGGTATATTGTTTATCAATTGTTGTTGGTATTCGCTAAACAAGCACGAGTTTAACTTGATCTGTGTTTGGTGTTTGAGAAGCTTGTTGAGTTTTGCGTTTATTTTACAAATTATTTAAAACATTTCATATTCTCAAATGAATATTCAAGGGTTATCCACTGTTGTTGCTACCTTGCCACTTAGAGTGTGGAAATGGCATTGCTGTTCAAGTGGCAACCGCAGCGAATGCAAACAAATTTGCACGTTGCGAGCCAAATTCAGCGCCAAATGTAATGTCGGACAATTGCCAGACAGACAGACAAATAAAGAGTAAGAGAGATGGTGACAGAGAGATAGAGAGAGATAGATAATGTGGATCAGATATACACGCCACACAACACCCACTCCACCCTTTTCGCCCCAGTTATCCACTCAAATATGTGGAGCAAACAATTATCGCTGTTGCCTCGCGCTGCTGCAGCTGCACCTCATCCTGCTTGCCACTTTAATTTTGGTTGCAATTGGCAATTGTGTAAATATTTAAAGTACATTAATTAAATGCAAATGTAAATGCAAACTGTTTGCTGTCTCCCCTCACCCCCTCCACCTTCTGCATATTTATTTTTAATATATTTCTTTTTTTTTATTTGCCCTTGCAGAGTTTTTATGCATATTCTACATATGCGTAACAATTTTCATTTAATTTTATTGGCAGTTCAAAAATTGTAATACTGAAATTTGTTTCGTTTTTTTTTTTTTCGTTTGTTGGACCAACTTCTTGCCACAGCAGCTGTGTCCTGTCCTCGTCCTTGGGCAGCAGGTGGAAGCTTGGGCTGCGTTTTTTTTGGACGCCTTTTCCACACAGACGCGCTTCCTTCCTGTTTCTTTGCTCAATGTGCGTAAAAAAATTTTTATGAGTATTGCCATTCGTTTGTTGCTTTTGTTGTCTGTTACAATTTGAGTCCTGCCTCTGCCACGCCCACTCCATTCAAGCGTTTTATGATTTTTTACCTTTTTTCTTTTTTTTTTTGTTGATGTTCGGCATCTGTTTGCCTTTTCTTCTGGTTCTGTATTTGTAGTTTTTTGCATGCGATTCTGTAGTTGAAAATTGGGAAACTACGCTTGATTGCGCTCTTCTCAGCCACGCCCACAGCACACGTTAACAAACACACACGCACACCCACACACACACACACACACACTGCCAAAACACCCACACACAAGAGGTGCTTTAACAAAGCGCTTCGTGTGTGTGTTTTTATTCAAGCTGTGTTGTCTACCAACAAATTTGCTTTCGCCTATTTTTAGCATTCTTTTCGCAAGGACGAGCAAATTTCTAAGCCGGTTCCCTCAAGCTGTGTGCTTTTCTCTGTGTGTGTGTGTGCGTGTGTGCGTGTGTGCGTGTGTATGCTGTACCCTCTAATTTGGGCCTTACCTGTTGTTCAAGTTCATAAGCTGATCATTATTTGAAATGTCCCAGGCTCAACAAAATTTTGAAGGTATGCCTTTAAGGATCGATACTGGCCACGCCCACTCGATATACCTGATGCTCCTGTAAATCGATAACACACTTAACTTGAATGGTGTATTACAAGCAAGCGTAAAGCAAATTACCGCACTAATCTGAAAAGCTTGTATTGGCCACAATTTAACAGCAAAAATTAGCAAACTTTTATTTTGCATTATGCGGCACATGCTTCAAAAATTATTTAAAAATTCTTTGGCCATGTCCACCCTGTTCCTGTGCCACCTGCCATCAGCTAGTGTTACTTTGCTGCTTATTTGCTGTTTGCAATAAGTTTGTTATTCAGCAAAGAATTTGAATGTTTATAACAAGTTGAAAACTAATATAAGTAATTGTATTTGCAGCACGTGGTATGCAACAGTCGAAATTTGTTGATTTGTTCATTTCTATGGTGTATTGTTTGTTGTGGCAAATGCGATAGGCAAAGTGTTATTGTGTTTGTGTTTGTGGCTGTCATTGTTCTAGTCTTGGTCTACAGCTGTCATTTGGAGGCTGCCGTAATTTGTAACCCCCTCTCCTTCAGTGCACACCCCCCCACCCATAGTTGTCTGCTATTCACTGCCGCTTTATCTCTAGATGTATCTGTATCTGTATCTGTATCTGTGCGTGGGCATCCAACTTTTGCTTTCAGCGGCTGCTTGAGCATTTCCATTTGTTCGTTAGCCCCGACGAGGGAAGAACAACAACAACAACAACAACAAAAGCACTTGGCGCTGTCAGTGGAATATGCACTACAGCATCTTTAAGATACTTTTGATATTATTGCTAGCTGCTTGAGCTATTTTTAAAAGAGAGCCCCTCGAAAAAACAACACACAAACAACCACAAATGTATCTTTTGTTTTCCAAACAAACATTGGGATACGACAAACTGTTTAATTGCTGCTTATCGCGGACTCGCTTGAGTTGATAAACTTTTTCGACTTTTTTTGTTTACGCCAGTTGAGGTTTTTAATTAGCCATCATTGACGTTTCTCCGAAAAACAACAACAACAACAAAGTTCGCCAATTGTTGTCAAAATTAGCGTTAATATTTCAATGTTTTTTTTACTTCTATTTTTTGAGCTACTCATTTTTATTTTACTTTTTTGTGTTGCGGATGCGGTTTCTACTTTTGCAACATTATGATGCCCATTTGTTAAAAGTTATTATTGTTGTTGTTGTTGTTATTGTTGGGGCTGTTGCCTTTTGTCAAGCGCAAATTACTCGACCGCAGCGAAAAAATACACCGAAAAAGTAGCAAAAGTCCGAGAAGAGTTTGGACAGAAAAAAAAAACACAAAACAAACTTTTGTGATTTTCGCATCAGAATATTTGTTGTTGTTTCCACAAACTTTGTAGCAACTGTTTTCTATCTCGCTTTTTCCTGTCTGTGTCTCGTTCTTTTCCTATAGCTATCTCTCAAATTTAGCTCATTTATTTTCGTTGCTAATTTTTGACATTTTGTCTTGGACAATAATCTGTGTTTTTTTTTAATGTTCGACTTTTGGTTGCCACTCGGAAAATACGTAAAATACTTTTGAAGATCTTTTTTGGTACTTAAACATTTGATTAGCGTCATTTTATGGCCTGGACACGCGTTAAACAGAAAATGACAGCAACTTAAAATAAGCTATTTTATTTGATTTTCTTGTTGGTTTTCGATATTCGATTCATTTTCGCTGATTTTACGCTATAAATTTGCTTTGTCCTGCTAATTGGCAGCAGTCTCATGAGTGCGTTTAATTAAATTTCCCGCCAATTGAGGCACGTCTGTAGGCCGTGTGCAGGTGGCATATACTTGATAATTGTTGACACTTGCCATCGCCAATTAAATTGAAATCATGCCACTAAAACGTGCTGCAATAAACGTGTTTTGGTGGCTTCGATGAGGTAACAAAATAAACCATGAATTCATTCTAATTGGTGTCAAGCCATAAAGTTTATATATTCCTGATCAGCCGATCACAGCGACTTTAAATTTCGAAAATAAATATACAGAAATCAAGTTTCGATAGCAATAAAAGACACAATTAAAAAGATGAACACTTCCAATTGATTTATAATATACCCAGACATATTATTGAGCAGTAAAATTGTAATTAAAATCTGATAAGAAATGTTGCCTTCAAAGTATCTACTTGTCGAGCTCCCTCGATTGGAACAATCCGTCTTTTTTTTAATGAAAATACTTAATTAGTAAGTTAATTCTAAATTTAATTAAACTGTTGCTCTTGAAAATCAGTTTAGTTTTGGCGACTAATGCGATTAGCCCTTTATTTTATTATATTATCCTTTAATGGGATTACGCACTCAAACCACACACAAAACTAAACAACAAATATTAATTTTAATTTGTATTCTAATTCATTTGCTCATCCTTGCAACTTGGAGGCACTCATTCATTTATGAGCTACACCTTCTACTTCTACTTCTGCTTGACTCTATCTGGCACTCTTTCGATTACATAACCTAGTTATTAATGGCTTTTACAGTTGTTTGTGCCACCGCAACTTCACCTGTCTATCTGCCACATCTGCCTCGTCGTGACGTGGCGACTTTGTGACATGCGGCATTAGACAAATGTGGAGCAAGTCGGAGCGAATGAGCAGCAGCAGCGGCTAGCGATGGGTTTCGGCTTGGTGTGGTTTGGTTTGGTTCGGTTCTGTTTCGATTCGGTTCGGTTCGGTTTCGTTTTATGTGTGTCCAAGTTCATTTACGTCATGGTCAGGTGGATCGGTCTTTGGGGAGCAGCGTCTGACAGCGTCAATTGCCACATAAATTGTCGGCTGTCATGTTCTGAGCACATACACACATACATACATACACACACTCTACACACACACTCAAAACACAGTTTAAGCAATTTGCTAATGAGTTTTTCACTGAGCGTCTGGCTAATATGCGGCGACAGTTTGAGTGCCACTGATTGAAGTTCAAAAAGTTCATGAACTTTGGCAGTCAGCCCAAAAGGCATTTCAGTGACCTGAGCACAATGCACATTTGACTCCGACCAACAAAAAAAATAGAATAATAATAAAAAATAGCTCGCTACCAGCAGTGATTGTCAAACTGTGCGCACACAATGCCACACAATTGTGGCTTAGTTTTAAAGTCACGCTTGCAGCAAGTTTATGTGCAACGCCTTTCAATGCACTTCCACAACAATTGTGGCGTAAAAGCGTAAAATGGCTTCACCAAAGAGTGGCAACCAGGTGAGGAGGCGACGCGGGGGGCAGGCGTTTGGGGTTTTTGAGGTAGATGGCTGCCATAGAAATTGTCACAGGATGGCAAAGTTCAGAGACTGCAAAGGTCTGTTTTCAAATTGAAAAGAAGTTGGGGAGTTGAAAACACTGTGAAAATGAATTTAGTTGCAGTTAAATTTCGAGATTTTTTTCAATTTTTGAAATGAATATTTAAATAACATATAAAACTATTTAACATAATATAATTGAATCAAAATAAGATGTTAGAATTTAATAAATTTAGCAGAAATCACGTATTCAAGTATTTATGTTTATAAATCACTCAAATTAAAATTTTAGAATTTTAAAAAATAATTAATAGGATTTTATGGAATAAGGAATGAAATTATATTTAGCGAAGATAAGGAATAATATTTAATATACATTATTTACTTATTCCATTTCATTTTTTCATCTTTTATTTTATAGTTTGCCTTGAATTTCTTGCAGTGTATTTGTTGGCGTCGTTACGTTTATGAAACGGATGTTGCCGCTTGCATTTAGTGCACTTGAGCCTTGAGCGTCATCCTCTTCGTCGTCAACGTCGTCGATGGCGTCGTCGTCGTTGGTTTGGCGTCGTCCTGCCGTTTTCCAGCCAGTTTCCTGGCATTGTGGGTCTGGCTGTGCCCCACATGTGTCGTTGTGGCATCCGAATAGCTTCACACGCTTTACGATGCGTGTCCTGTGTACAAATTTGCAAAGAGTGGAGAGTCGGCGTCAAAGTCGAGTCGAGTCGAGTCGCGTCGAGTCCAGTGTCAGTGGCAGCAGTGAATGGAATGGAGTGAAGTGGAGTGGAGTGATTCAGCGGCAGCTGCTCCACATAAGATTCCTTTTTTGGGGGCTATGCTTTGTTTCGCGCTGACTCCTTTCAAACTGGCGCCAGGAAAAATAGAGTGCAAGGACCGCCGCCTCCTCCGCCTTGGTCCTCCAGCCGTGCACCTCAGCAGAGAACAATCTTTGCGTGGCGCTGCGGGAGTCAAAGCTGGGAACGGCAATCAAAGGCTGCTGGTCGCCTTTGGGCTCCTTTTGTGTGCCATTTTCATTGTGTTAATTGAATTAGTTGAGCGCTGTGCAAAATATATGCAAAACAATTTTATTTAATTTCTGTACACTTTATTTTCGTTTATTTTGTTTTGAAATTTTCCCATTTCGCATTTCGCATTTTATTTTAATTTGATTTTATTATTTTTCTCTGTCAGTTATTCAAATTTTTGGTTGTCAACCAGCTCACGTTTGTTTTCTGCTTTGATTGGATTTGTTTGGTGCAGACATTTTTAATTTGGTTTTTAATATAATTTATGCCACTTAATGTTGTCTTTTCTTTTGATATGTGTTTAGCTGAGTGAAAGGCAAAAATCTGATAAGAGAGTGGCAAGAATAACTGTGCATATGACAAATTTTTGAATAACACAAAACTCTGGTTGCATAAAATAAATGTGACTTTAGTTTTTGGTCATTGAACTGTTAACTGTTTTGTTCTGAATAGAATAGAGATTGTATAAATGTTATTGAATATGTGTGGGCTGACAATAAATAGGGGAATATTAAATATTGGACGGGGAGTATTGTGTGATATCTGTGAAAAGTCGTCTTGTGTGGTTATTTAAATTGGGTGTTGCAATAAATAATCAAACGAAATGTTGCTCGGACAACGTAGTTCATTTGCCTCTATTTAATTTCAATTCATTCTTAAATGAATGCGAATCGAAGTTGTTGAATGCCTGCTAAAGAAAGATTGATAAATTCATATGTTCTACAGGGTTTTATAATTTCTTCGTGCAGTTTGTAACACTTTTAAGGAACGTATATATTCTATTATATTCTATATCTATATCTGTATCTTTATCTATTTCTATATCTGTATCTATATCTATAGCTTATCGTCTACTAAATCATATAGAATCAATTTGTCCATTTCTCAATGTAACATTTCTGTAAGGGTATTTAATTTACCACGTGCCTCAAATATCGATTCTTACTTATTTTATTCATTTTAGCAATTCTAATTTCATCTCAAGTTGATATTTTATCCGACTTTACACCCCATTTTCAGTGGATTTTGCAATAAATTCAATATATGATTTCTGTTTAAAATACAATATGCAATTACCCGAAAAGATCAAAATCAACAGGCAGACGACCGTCGCCAAAGTAGACGAAGTCGGAGACGCATCTGCTTAGCATATCAATGTAAAATGTATTTGCATTTAAAGCCACTTCGCAGACATTAGCAGACACCCAACCCAAACACACACAACACACACCCAACACACACACAACACACACGCACACACACATTATTGAAGTGGACTGGGGTGTGCTGTTTGGTGAATCCCATTTTCTCATTTATGGTTTGGCATCAAAGTCTTAGGTGTAACACACTATGTGTGTGCGAGTGTGCGTGTGTGTGTGTGTGTGTGTGTGTGTTAGTGTTATTTATGCGTCTGTTTGCACTAATGCCACACAAAACACCAACTAGAACTTTTTTGGTCTGGCTTACGTTTGCTTTACGGCGGCGGCTGCACACAAAGTGGCCAACGGAAAACTGTGGGGGGTGTGGATGGGGGGAAGGGGTTGTAGGCGACATGTGTGAGCTGTCGGTCGATTGACGGGCAGCCGCTTCAAGTTGGGGCTTATCACAAATTCTAATTGTCGCCTGCCACAAGCCGAAAAACCAAAACGGGGAAAAAACTCACACAAGTGAAATATAAATTGAATTACATATTTTATGCAAACAGTGCAGACAAGAAAAACACGGAATACGAAGTTGGGTCTTTTGCCCGATATTTTCTGGCTAACCCGCACCCACTTCAATTGTAGTTGGCTTTTGTTTTCATACGGTGCGGCTGCCCGGACAAAGTTTGCCGGTGTCCATCAGTGTCAACAGCGTCGAGGACGACGCCCCACGGTGTCCGACATGCGACAAATCGTCGCACTTGCCACCAGAGTGTCGCCGTAGTGCCAAAGTCAAAGGGTTTACCATTGAGTTGCTCCTCCTCCGGCTGTCTGCTCCTGCTGCTGTCTGGCTGAGTCTTCTGTATATTTATTAAATAGTTTCGTGCAAATCCTTTTGAAGAGCTCGACTCGACGCCTTGTTAAAACTCTGTCCAGTGGGGTTAGAAGACTCACAGCTATATCAATTAGCAGTTGCCAGTTTCAGCCATTTTTATGGCATACATGCTCTTTTGTTAACAAATCCTGGCGAGTGTGTGTAAAACTACTTTGTCTGGATATTCTGGATTCACTTTTAACTTGCTTCGAGATCAATGCGGCTTACAACAGCTCAAGTCATCCAAGCCAGGTTAAGCTTTCTGTGTCCTTTGGGTTCAACTTCTGACATTTGTGTTGTCTTCAATTGATTAAGCTTAAGTATTGTTTATCTTTGATTGATTATTGATTGATTTGATTAAACAACTAAATTAAAATATTGTTATTTGAATTGCGAGTGATTTAAAATAGTTAATCTATTAAATATATCTTAGTTATAGTTTCTAACTTTTTTCATTGGTAATAATATTTAGAAAATTATTTGAAACATAAAACGGTAATTAAATTCAACACAATAAGCAACAATAATTTATATTTAATAGATTTCATAAACTACTGTTTAATAAAATTACTTACACTGCCAGACAAAAGAATTCTCACAGAACAGAAAAGCCTGGGAAATATGAACAAAAAAATGTATTTTTTTATTAGCCGAGAAACAAATGTTTTCTTGTGTGAAATGAGCAATTTTACGATTATTATTATATTTCTGGTTGTTGTGTGTGTGTGTGTTTGTGTTTGACATCAACGTTTAATGTTTTACGCAATTGTTTATTAAGCAATGGCTATAAAAAAAAAACAAAACAAAAACAAAATAAAACTTCAACAGCTAAAATTTGAACTTGACTCGGGTGACGACTTCAGCATTTAAAAATGTTTTCTGTTTTTATTGTGAGTTTGAACTTGAGTGGATTGTTTAAAGTGCTTGGACTACTGCTCTATAAATTAAAGGTATTAAACCATTAGCGTTGCCACCTAGTTATTGTAACTGTTTACTTTTAAAACTTATGCTTATAGATGGGTGTTGCCATATCTGTATTCTTTTTTGTTAACTTTAACTGTTAACTGTTAACTGCTTCTAAATAGGTGTTGCCATATCTATATTACTTTCTATTAACTTTTGTTCACTTTTGATAATGGTTTAGGCCTATTAATAAATAGTCAGCTGTTCTTGGCTATTTCTGGCTCTATAAATTTCCTTTTGCTTTCGTTTCTGGCATTTCGCATTCCTCGTTTTACATTTCGCGCCCCCCCGTCGCGTTTTGGGTCACATTGCAATTGCGTTACTCATACGCCGTGTGTGTCCAACGTGCCACAAATGTGTGCCGTTCTTTTGTGTGTCTGCCACTGCCACTTACACACGCAATCAGACCGCATGATATTATTATTATTTTATTATTATTCAGTCAGCTATTTCCGCGGATTTCCCCCACTTTGCGCGCATTTTGTTTTCACACATTTACCAACCTCCCCCAACCCCCCCTTAACCGCAGATCTGTGAGATACATTTGTCGTATAGATAGTTGGTTATATATTTGCTGGCTATATTTCTTGGATTTGGGCCAACGAGTGTGTGAAAATAGAAAATTTTGCTTAGCATTGGAATGTGCCATGTTCTTTTCGATGTGTCGCAGTTTGTTGTTGTAGTTGTTGCTGTTGTTGCTGTTGTTGTTGTTGTTGTTGTTTGCTGCTGCTTGTTTTTGGCGCTTTTTTGTTTGGTTTTGTCATTTTCATTTCGTTTTGTTTGTTGGCATTTTGCACTTTGTATTTTTAAACATTTTGCACAAAACTGCTCCAACATTTGTGGCATGCACTCGAATGGGAATGTGCCATTCTATGGAATGGGGAAGTGTGGCAGTAAAAAGAGGCGAGGTGAAAAGTCCAGTGGCAATATCGATGTTTTTTTTTCCACGGGTGGGCGTGGCTGTCTATGGGAGTGTTATTGGCAATCGGCAAATCAAGTGTTTTTATTCGAGTTCGTGGAACTTTTGCCATTAGAACGAGGCACTTGGAAAAGTTTTTGATAACAGCATCTGATATGACCTATATATGTATGTATATACATATATATGTTTATGTAACTTGTTTGTACGAATTGCTCAATTGAATTTAATCGGATTAAAGCGATAGCGATGTTTTTAATAGTCGCGCAATTAAATTCAATTCTGATGTCAGAATATTAAAATTCAATCGACAACTAAAACTTTTGCGTGATGAGTCGAAATTAATTGGAGGCATTTTTGCATTTAAATTGCAAATAAATTGTAGAGTAAATTAAGTGGTTTAATGGTTATTCGATAAAAATAACTTAAATGAACAAAGGAATTTTATAGAAACCGACAATTTTATATTATGTATTTGTTTTTATATAATCTGTAAATAAAACAATATTCGGTTTGCGGACATGACTTGCTTTTGTTTATTTATTTATTAATTTATATTATAAATAAAATAACATTTCTTTATCAGATTTATATAAATCTAAGATTCACTTTTTGTTCGTCCGTTTTTGTTCTCAGATCTTCTTTAATTTTTTAATTAAAAATAAAATATGAATTACAAATCCCGACCTCATCACAATCAAATCTCCGTAGGAATGTTCTTTATCCCAAATTAGAGGTAACATTTGCGCCCTTTTTTTAAAATTCATAATGTGGCATAATTTTTAAGCAGAATCATTTGCGATTTTATCTCAACTTTAATCCACCTTTCTTGCCATCATCATTACAAACTGCCCCTCGACATCCTGAACCTGCCCACCTGGACCCCGACTGACAGGTAACTTGTAACCCCACCCGATATGAACAAAGTATCCCTGGAGGCGCAGCCTACATCCACACACACATACACACACAGTGCTCAATCCTGGACACCCAACGACTTGGCAAGGCAATTATTAATTTTAATAAACTTGAATGGTGGCAGTCGGGTTGGAAGAAGCTGCCCAGAGGCAACGCCTGGCTCGCTCCTTGCCACCACCACCACCACTCTCCAATTGCACCCCTGCCATCTTCCCCTTTTCGGCTAATGATATAATTTTTCTCAGTTAACTAATTGAATACATTTGCACCAAAAGCAGCTCGCAGCTCGCAGCTCTCGGACCAGGAGCATCCGGGGAACCGGGGCGACAGGGAGCTGGCTCTGAAACACATGGTGCGCTCACAAAAGCGCTAACAAAGATTGTTAATAATGGGCAAACAAGCGAAACGAGCTCTAGCTTCAGTTTCCAGCTCTTAGCAGCCAACACCAACACCAACACCAACTCTTCGTCTTTGTCTTCTGGGTTTTTCGTTTTCGATGCCTGGCACTTGAGCCAGGCCATTGACAAGAAGCGACTTTGGCGGCGCAGAGGAAAGAGTGATTCAAACCAAAGGAGACGCAAGCGGCACGCGAAGAAGAAGTTAATTTGCAGCCAGCGAAAGGGAGCTAAGCAGAGAGAGGGGATGAGGGGTTGAGGGGATGAGGGGATTGTGTGTGTAACCAAGACAGAGACGAGCACACAAAACGACATTCCGCGGCAAAAGAACTTTTTAGATGGGTTGAGCAACTCCAACTGGAGACTTTTTGCGCTTGGCAAGTGGAGAGGAGAGGAGAGGAGAGGGGGAAAACGCATTACAAATTCCATTACTTTGAGCAGCGAACATGACCTGATTTTTATGTAGATGTATGAGTGTGCATATATGTACGTGTCTGTGTGTGTGTGTGTGTGTGAGTGTGTATCTGTGTGTGACTGCTCGAAGATGCTGTAAGAAATTAGGCAGTCGCCAAAGATGGGAGAGGAGTCAATGCCAGAGTGTCTATCACGCCCAGCCACACAATCTGTGTGTGTTGGCGAGAGTGTGTGTGTACGTGTGTGTGCGTGTGTGCGTGTGTGCGTGCGTGGGTATTGAGCCACGTATATATTGAGCTAAATGCCGCCCCTCCATTGCGCACTTGTCGAGTCACGTAGCACAAAGTTTTAAGCATCGCTACTTGCTACGTGCAATGTTCGTCCTGACCCCCCTCCCACCTCTCTCCTCTGCTCCTTGCTACCCCCCATATCTAGGCCTGTAACCCCACGAGCTTGTCTTGGCTATAAATTAACAAAAATGAGTGGGAACAGGGGCCAAAAGCTGCCCAACACATAAGTCTATACTTGCCATTTTATGTGTCTTAAGTAGAGACGAGAAGAGTGGATAACTTGTCTGGGTGAATTTATATATATATATATTTTTTATTATTTTTTTCGGGTTATAAAGTGCAGTGGGTTATTGGCGCACTTTTATGACCGGCAAATGGCTGTCCACACGATCCTTTCCCTTTCAACCAGCCCAAAACCAGGTCCACACTTTAAATGCAGGACATTACACAATGAAAGTGTCACAAGTTGTTTTACATCATGGAGAGGGGCAGGGTGTGGGGTGCCTGAGGGCACCTCGAAAGTGCACTTTATTCAATTAGAATTACGGCCAAGAGGCCTGACCATGTAAACGGTTGTAAATGTTGGCCCAAAGGCAAAATTGTGTGACAGCTGCAAAAACCAAAACTAATTATGAAAAGGGTTAAGGGTGCAGAACAACAGATTGGGTTGACTCCCAAGAACTGGCATCATTTTAGTTGTATTAAATATTAAAGTTAAGTGTAATAAACTGAATACAGAATATATATATATATATATCTATATAAGTGCATGACTATCTTAAGTTTTTAAAGATTTAAACAAGAACAACGAGCAAAGAATATACAACAAACAAATATTTATTTCTAAAAAAAATGCTTTAAAAACTACTATTTGTTTAAATTGGAAATAAGAACGTGCTGAGAATGCAAACAAACAAATATTTATATAGGAAAATTGATTACATTTTTGATTTAATAAATAATTTTGTACTTAAATGAATTTATATGACACAAAAAGAGCAATAAAGCATTTTAAATTGATAATGTATAATTGCTACAACTGTAAAAACGTCAATGCTTAAATGTCCCCAACTAATGATGTAAATCATTCAGATGAATATATTCAATATACGAATAAGTAGACATTTTCAGTCAATAAATGACTGACTGATGATGAATGTGAATAATTTTCAAATGCACTCACAATTGCTGCTCTTTGCATACATTTGAATTGAATTTACCAATGCAAATAGTTTTGCAATTAGCTGTGCTTGATAGAAATTGTTGACTCACAACACACACACCAACACACACACACTCACACACACCCGAGCACACACAGACTGTCTGGCAGATGAACACACAATTGAAATGCTTGCAGGTGTCGGGAGTTATGACGGGTCTCAGAGGCGCCCCTCGCAGACTCCGGAGTGCAATGCAAATCACTCGATCTATTACAGCAATTTGCAGTTATTAATCAAAGCAGTGTGCATCAAACATGCTTCAACTATTCCGATGCAGTTTCTGTCCATCAAATATGCAACAGCTGTAGCACAAGCAGCAACAACAACAACAACAACAGCAACAACAACTGCACTTGTGCAAGAAGCGAGTGTTGAAGATTTACGACCTACTTTCATATGCATGACAGCTGGAAAGCAAACGTCTGACTGACTAACTAACTAACCAAGCAAACCAAGCCAACATGCAGCAGTGGAAGCAGTAGAAGAAGCAGTTGCCACAGCTCAGGAAGCCACTCAGCCTGTCTCGGCAATCAGCAAAACGGCCTCGAAATCCTTTTGCCACAGCAAACAGCAACAACAACAACAGAGAGGCGCCCAAATTGCGTGTCATAATAAAGTACCAAGCAGGAATGCCACTAGTTGCAAGTGCACCACTAGCAGTTACCTGGTGGAAAGTCGCGTTTCTAACTTTAAATGCAGCTAAAAACCATGACGAAAAAGTCCTGTATTTTAAAAAGCTTAGGCACATCTCAATATGCAACATCTTGAGCTGCCTGTTACATGCCTCTGGCTGTTGCATGCCTTAAGATACCCAATAGGCATTTGAAACGCTTGCAGAGTATCCAATATCGTATGCACAAGTTGCAACTCCATCAACTTTATGTTGTACGCATTCAACTTTTTGTTCAACTGACTGACAACTTGTGCAACTTGCATATGGTAGCTATAGTTGGTCTCCTCTTAACTTCAATGAACTGTTTTGCATTACTCATTTGACACTTTATCTTTAGACCCGAAAACGTGGCACCTGCTACAAAAGGCGCTTACCCAGAAAACCGCAGACAAATAAGCTGTTGCTGTAGTTGCTGCAAACTTGGAGTTGCACAAGAAGAAGACTTTGATGAACGACTGCCGTGTGTTTCTCTCTGTGTATGTGTGTGCGTGTGTGTGTGTGGCGCGAAGGCATAAAATGTAATCCTTCAACAGCAGCCAACATTCAGACATGCAATTTGAGGGGAGGCGATGCGGTAAGTAGATCGCTCCACATAAGTCTGATATAAATCTCAAGAGCTGCCTGCCAAGCACAACATGAAACCACTAATTGAAGTGAAAGAAAAGGCAGCCCAACAAATGACGTTAGATGAGTTGCTCAGCCCGAGACTCCAACTCAGCTAAAGTTTAAAGAGATGCTGATAAGTGTGGCATGTGTGTGTGTGTGTGTGTGTGTGTGTTGGTTTTCAATTTTTAATTAACATGTGGCATGGTTCAAGAAGAAAAAAAGTCTCAATTGCAGCACGCTGCTGCTGCTGCTGCTGCTGCTGCTTGCCATGCTGCAGCTTCAACACTCTCAATCAGTGCAGCATTTCGAACAAAAAACTTTGCCAACACAAATGCATACTAATTGAGGTTAACAAGGCATGGATACACCACTACCACTACCACTACACACAGCCCTACACTACACTACACTACACTGCACAACACAACACAAGACTACATTGCAAGACTACCAATACAACGATAACTTTGGTAACTCTGGCATTTGGACCTTGGCAGCAACTGCCGCAAGCTAATTTCGTTTTTAACCCTCTCCGAATGTTTACATTTAAGTTCCAAAAGACAAATTGTTTGCCTGAAAAATGTTGATTTGATGCATATTTTAAATTCCTTCTTTGTTTTTAAATTCCTAAATTCAGTTTCCGGCTGTTATTGATTGCTTTTTAAATATGTTTTCAATCAACTCTTTCAGCTTAACCCATTTATTAACTTTTTTTCTTGGCCACTTTCTCATCAAATTCCAAAAATGTTATTTTATATTTTGATTATTTATTGCCTCTGGCTTTTTAGATGAAAAGCACTTTAGCTTATATAAAATACATTTCCTTAAATATAATTTAAATTGACTTAATAACTGATAACTTTTCCGCAGAAGTGGCTTCAACACAATTTCTTAAAATTCAGAAAAAGCAGTGAAAAGAATTTATTTATGCTTCAATTGCCATAAAATATTTATAGCTTAAGCGATTTGCCGTTAGTGGGTTAAAGGCGGGTTAGTAACGCCAGCTCAACTCAATTATAATCCATTTGGAATGCAACACAAATCCGTCCAAGCGGATGACTCCACCGGAGGCCTCGAACAGGCTGCTGCGACAGCTGAGTCAACCTTGACATTAGCCTTGCCGCAGGGCCAAACAAAAGCCAAACAGGCGGCAACCAACAGCTGCCTTGCGGGGCAACTTCTTCTCTAAGCGTCTCTCGTTGCCCCGCCTTAACCTGACTGTGGCTCACTGACTCACTGCGAGTTGCACCGACTGGGTGGGGGGGGGGGGGGGGGCACGTAAATAAAATGTCAATGATAAAAGCGAGAAGAGGCATGCTGAAAGCTGTCAGCGTCAGCCAAACGAGCTGATTGAGACAGAGACAAAGAGTGTGCGAGTGAAAGAGAGAGAGAGAGAGAGAGAGGATAGGCCAACAATTCACAATTATGATATGCAAATTAAGGGGCAAGATATTCATACATATATATAAATGTGTGTATAAATTGTGTGCACGGCCTCGTTGCAGCAATTTATTATTCGCACTGTCTGGGAGAGATGCTGCAAGTGATACTGCTGCTGATGCACCAGAGTACATCTGTATACATATATATATATATATATATAGATATATGTATGTGGCATGTCCGATTTATGTGTAAGGGGCGTTGCCTTCAACATCTCCCGGGCATAATTGAAAACCACAAGGGCCAAAAATCGTATTTCTTGGATATTTGATGACTGCAGCTTTGTTTGAGGGAATAATTGCAGTTTTGGACACTAATTGCAACATCAAATTGTAAATGGCCAAAGAAAATGGAAACGATATCGAATTGCATTTGATATGCATTGTGCAATGTGCAACGGGCAATGTGCAATGTAAAATGAGACTAATTGGCTTTTGGGATAAAGTGTTTGAAGGGTTTCCATCTTGTGTTGCTATTGCTATTGTTGTCTCCGATTTGAATGCCACTGCCACTCATCAATTTTAACGAGCTGCTTCACAGATTGCCACAAAATGCACTTAAGAAATTGCTTTACCATTGTTTGTGTTGGAGTTCAGTTATTGGTTAGGGAAAACAGTTTAGAGACAAAATTACAACACAGGAGCTTCAGATTTGAAGTAGTAAATATAATCTAATTGTCTCTAATATTTTGAAAAGTTGTTAACTCTTTTATATGAAACAGGGAAATATTCGTAGCTTGTATTTGTCTTTATATCTTAAGTCTCTGGAGAGCACTTATTTTATTCTTCAAAGTTTATAGGAATAAACTTGACTTTTTAACTAATTGTTGTAAAAATAAACTTGACTATTAAAACTAATTTTTAAGATAAGGAAACAAATGGAAACTTTGCTGTTTAGCAGAGCGCACAAATTTGAATTATTTATGTACTTTTTTGACTTTAACAATTTATTTATGATTCACAAATTTCTAAAAAAAAATAAACTTTTTTTCTAGGCTTTTAGTCACTGTCGATTTAAGCTAAATTCAAACTGTAATTCTTCCTTCCCCTCTTTCAATTGAAATTAATTTGTTTTTCTTCTTCTCTTTTCTTGTTGCAGGTGAGTTTCAATTAAAAACAATTCCACTCGGCTGTCATTCCAATCAACCAGATGGTGGCAAGTCGCTTTTTTGCACTGGCGACAATTGTCGAGCCATTTCAAGGACATGCATTTATCATGAAGTTGTTGTGGTTGTGGTGGTGAGTGGGCAAACTGCTTGAGGCACAGTCATAAAGCGTGCCCCATAACGAAGCATGACCAAAAGCGAGCAAACCAGTCAACAAGCCAAAACCAACAACAAGTCAGCCATTCGACCAGTCAACAAACCCATTAAACACCATTTATAACTCTGCCCGATTCTGGAGGACGATAGGATTGGGGTTGGGGATGGGGATGGGGATGGGGATGGGGATGAGGGTGGCTGTGTGTGGGGAATTACCTAACCACGCCTGGCTGCAAAACTTTCATTATGCCATTTTATTGTCCTGGCGAACATTTTTAGCCTGCTGCATGTGCTAAAAGCTGTTGTTATTGTTGTTGTTTTGGCTATTTTGTATGTGATAGAAAATGGCTGCTGTTCCTGACCATCGTCAGTCTGCCTCTCGCTCTCGCTCGCTCTCCCTCTATTTGCTGTCTCGCTCTCGCAAACGACCATCGCAATGTCAAACGCGCATTTGCCGGTCGCTGTCAACTGAGTGGCAGACACATGTCTATATGCGTGTGCGTGTGTGTGTGCCTGTGTGTGTGTGTATGGGAAATGCCAGATGCCAACTGGCAAACAGCTGAAAGCGAGGGCGACAACAACAACAGCAGCAGCAGCAGCAGCAGCAGCGGGCTGTGTGAAGTCATGTCAGCGCAGCCAAAACAAAACAAACGAAAAACAATAACAAAATGGCAAAGTTTTTTGTCGCCTTGTTTGTTGTTCCTGCTTCCCATTTCTCCCTCTCTCCCTCCCGCTCTCTCTCTCTCTCTCAGTTTCTGTCTCGCTTTTTGGTTTCAATTTCTCGTGTTTTTCTCTTTTTCTGCCTTGACAATGGCGTTGATAATTATTATTAGTTTTATTTTATTATGTAACTTTACAGCTTCTCTCGCTGTTTACATGCGCTTTGTGTCACTCTTTCGGATAGTTACAGTTATGCGAGAGTGACGAGAGATGAGCAAGTGAAAGAGTGAGAGAGTGGGGGAGTGTAGAAGGAGGGAGGGAGGGGGCATGTGTGTGGTGTGTTTTGTGTTTGTGTTTGCTTTCATAAAGTTGACTATTGTCAGATTTTCGATGTCGTAACTGACAAATGATTTGTGGGCTAATTGGACATGTAATTGTCAGGGGAGGATAATGGATATAAAAGCAGGATAACAATGAGCAGCATAGCGAAGGATGCGATGACAGAATATAGATATAGATACAATAATTGGTAATTTCGCTTATTATCCTGTCATAAATCTTTGTAATTTGTCAATTATTATAACTTTACCACAACTAGTGCCAGGAAAGAAATTAAAGGATGCGCTGACAGAATTTACAGATATAGTTACAAAAATTTGTAGCTTAATTAACATTAATGTAAAAGTCTGATTTAACTAAATCAGCTTGGAGAAGATAATTAAAATTCCCTTCTTACTTACTTAAAGAAATAAACCTTAATTTGGCAAACAATTCAATTCAATTCTTTATTGAAACTAAAATCCATAAATATTATTCGGTATAACTTTAGACCAACTATTTAAGTTGCTAAATTCACAACTCCCTACATTTTCCGACTATTCCAACAATGTGGAAAACACAAACGATTTTCATGTGGAAACTTACATGATTTTATCAAAATTATTTGCTTTTAAATATTGCTCGTACTCATTAAATGTCCGACAGACACCAGTCTCAGTACCGCCCACGCCTCCGCCCACCAATTGAGGCCACATGACGTTGCAACATTGCGACAGCTCAATTATGCCAGAAATTTACTGAGCCGAGCCGTAGCCATAAATGGCACAAACTGCAGCCAAGGAATGCAGTGGCAACCAACACAAATAGGAGAAGGTGTTGTGGAAAATGGAGGGGGAGGGAACAGTAGGAGTAGCAAATGGCCTGGCCTAGCTACTGGCTTGTGCATCAGTCGGCAGGCGGCAAGAAAATTAAAAGGCAACGCCATCGAGAGAATACACAAAAGGGTTAAATGGTTTAAACGATAAGGGGCTGATACTGCTGCGAATGGGCGTGGCAAGTAGCCAATAAAAATTGTAAGTTATGTGACCAGGGAGGTTGCGCATGGGGGTGTGGGTCGCGCAATAAATTGACTGTGTGCCACACAACAGCCACACACTGAAAGGGGAACAATGCAATCTGGAGGGAAAATGCAATACAAAAATAATTGAAAAACTGCTGAAAAAATGAAGGAGCAGCAGCAGCAGAGAGAGAGAGAGAGGGGGAGAGAGAGAGAATAGTGCGAATCTCAGTTGGGAATGCGGCCCACGTGGCGTATGAGTGACGCGAATTTATGTTTGCTGTCGGAGAGCGCAACTTGCCACACGTTCTAATCAACTCGAAGTCGAACGCGAACGCGAACTTGCCTCTTGAGTGGGCAACTGGCTCGAAGTATCACATTGCGCTGTGCCGCATGTGTGTTGGCTGGGAAACCAGTTACTAGTTGGATAAGCAAAGCCCCAACCCAAACTCCATTACTAGAGCTGTTCACCTTCAGCGTCCTTTGTGACGTGCAACGTGCAACGTACAGCGCTTAAGTAATGCCACACACAAAACCAGTTGAGACTTCACTCGCTGCATTGTCGGCAATTACAATTCAATTAATGCGCTTAGTGCAAGAATTTTTTGTATTTCTTTATTTTTTCTTTTCTTATTTTTTTTTTGCAGTGTAGTAATCACTTGATAAGAAGCAGAGAGAAAGAGAGAGAGAGAGAGAGAGAAATGTAGAAGAATTCTGCATTTAATCGCCGACTCAAAAGTTAAACGACCGCGCAAGTTTTGCTGTTGTTGTCGATGTGTGAGTGGACTAAGCGGGGTGTGGCATGCCACTCGTAATCAGCTCATGTGCGAAACATAAGTCGGGCGTCGTCTTTAACAACATCTTCCTCTTCTTTGTCGTCTTCGTCTTGTTCTGCTGAAAAGCCAAGAATGAAAATGGCAGCGTCAGGCCCTTAACTTCCACTTCACATGCATCCTTATAGCTGCTTGCCGCTGCTGCTGCTGCCGCTGCTGTTGTTGCACAACACACACAGGTGTCTCTTTTCAGCCCATTTGTGGCGTGTGGGTGTGCGGCAAGCAGGTCCCAGGGTAGCTAGCCACCTAAATAATAAGACTGAGCTGAGAGCCAACAAACAGCATGAACAACAACAACAACATCAACAACAACAACTTGAACAACAGCAACTCAATGTTGAACAATGAACAGTTTTAAATTCCATTCTATTTAATTAAGCCGAAATTTGCAAATGCCTGCAGACAACGGAGACAATTGTTGACAGGTTTGTTGTTAATATTGCTCAAAGTTGAAAGGATTACAAAAGCATTGTTGCTTATTTAAATGTCTTAAGTTAGATAACTGTTTCCTGATACCCCACCCCTTTGCAAACAACGAGATATTTTATCTTTAACCCACAATCCGGTTGCTTCAATAAATTTCTTTAAATAACTTACAAGTTAATCAAAACTGGTTCCAAGAATTCTTTCCTTATTTAAATATCATACTTCTCAATTTAATTAAATTGGTATTAATATTAAAGATATTTTGTGGAATTTATTACAGCTTACATATATTTTAATTATTATCATTACAAAAATAAATTGCTTATCTCCAAAATGTTGACAACAATTTGTTGGTATTTTTAAAGCTTTAATTTCAGCTTCAGCTCTCAATAACAAAAATATGTTCGCTTAAATATTTATTTATGCACTTCAGCGAGCTATACTAAAAAACTATTTCTATGCCACATTTTGACGCAATTGCAATCAGCGTTTAGAATCCCAAGCACACACTTCCGGTTTGAGTTTCAATTTCATTCAATTTGTGCTGCGCTTCATAAAAATCAGGCAAAAAGAAAACAGATCATAAAATGCAAAATGCTCTCGACTAAAAAAAAGACTCCCATAAACAAATTTGAGTTGTGCCACAAGAAAGAAGCACTGTGCAACAGTGAGGCAAACAACAAGCAAACAAAACAAATGCACAACTGTTTTATGGATTTTAGTGGAGAGCTGACTGAGGAATCAGTTCCCCCCAAACATATATACATATATATATATATATATATATATATATATTTACATATCTACAACATGTGTGACTCTTGTCCGAGTTGGGGGCGAGTGAATTTGTGAATTTGTATTTCAGTTTCAATTTGCATAAAAAGCGAAAACGGAAATCATTTGCATGCTGCACAAGGAACGGAAAAGGGGAACGGGAAACGGGAACCGGTCAACCACAGTGCATCCGTTGTGAATAGTGTGAAAAGCCGTCTCAAGTGTTTTAATTGCCTTTGGCTAAAATGTAATTTGCTTAAAACTCATTTTGAGCACTTGCAACTTGTTTGACTTGACGCAACTCGATAAACGTGCAAAACTCCCAAAGTTGTTGGCCAGGATAGGATCTATGGCCAGCAGCGTTGAGTCTTCCTTCTATTTTACATAATTAGACAATTAGCCTGGCCAAATTCGAGTTGTGCTTATTGCCCCCAAAATGGTAAGCCAACAACTGTGCTGCAAGCTGCAACACAAACAGTCTTCTCCCAGTCTCTCTCTGCCTCTGCCCCTCTCTTTATTTGTTCATTTGTTGATTTTACGGCTGCCTGCAACTTTGCTGTCCATAAAAATACTACCCTTTACTCTGTTTCACTTACTTGTCCGCCCCGCCCCCCGTCTCACCCCTGGCCTTGCCCCAAATAGGCCGCAAGTCTTTTTAGTGCATCTTGGGGCAAAACTGTTTTAGAACTGAGGTTGCAACTTTGGTTTTGTGTTTATTTGTACTGCTACTTGTAGTTGGTTGTATACCCTGTAATTTATTCATTACTATCAGTGGGTGGTATCAAATTATGCTGACATTTTGTTGTGTGTGTGAAAAAAATTATGGTTTTGGCTGCGAAAATATTGGCAGAGAAATGCGAATCTTTTTTTATTTTTGCAGCTAACTCTTATTATAATTACTAAATATTAATAAAAGAATAAAAAAATAATTTAACTAATTTTACTATTTAAACATCAATTTAAGAATCAATATAATTTATTTGCATACTAATCGATAAATTGCTGAATAATTTGAACAATTATTATGATAAATAAATTTACTTATAAATACTTAAATTACAGAGTATTTGCTAGTCGAGCACTGCCAGACACTGCCACAGGCAAAAAGTATATGAAAATAAATATCACTGAGTTTTGGAGTTATGAAATTTATTAGCGTCAAATGCTGTTTGCTCTTGTTGCAGTTGTTGTTGCTGTTGTTGTTAGTTATTGTTGTTGTTGTTGCTGTTGTTGTTAGTTATCTTTGCCTGCCTGCTGCTGGGCGAGTCACTTGTGTTTTCTCATTTTTAAGGGGAAGTGTTGCACATTAAAAATTTATTGTGTACATAAGAAATTCTTGGAATTTGTTTTGCCTTGTTTCGACTCTGGTTGCCTTTCAGTCGTTTGCTTGATTAATTAACTTGTTGTTCTTTGTTGGTGTTTGTTGTTGTTTGAATTTAAAATGCTGCTTCGAATTTATTTGATTGGATTTGCACAAATATTCGAGTTGATTAAGTTGCGGCGGGCTTTATTAGAAACTCAAAACGAAACGGTTTTTATGGCTTGAAAAAAGGTTGGCAATAAATGTTGGCCAGGAGCTAAAGCGGAACGGAAGTGCTGGGAATTGTTTAAAAATGATTAAATGTGTGGTCTATCGATAAATGTTTATATATATATATATATATATCAGTTATTTATATCAGTTCGATTTCGCTGTGGCTGAGCTTGTTAAATGTTTCATTCGCGCCAAAATAAGTGGGCAACCACAAACCAATCAGTTGCAGTTGCAAGCCACAAAAAGCATAACTCAAACACTCAAACACACATCGAGTAACGGTTAAACAAGCATTTAGCATATAATGAATTATGAGTGCGGCTTCTGCTGCGGTGTTTTGCCAAAATAAACCGAATCAGCCAAAATCCGGCAATGCGAATTTTAGCCAAATGTTTGGTTTGGCTTTTCATTTAACTCGAAAAACATTTAATGTGAAGTTGAGCGCTTAACTTAATGAATGGCGAGCAACTGCAGTCAGGTGTGTGTGTGGTGTGTGTGTGGTGTGCGTGGTGGTGCAGTGGCTCAGGGTGGTGCAAAAGTCTGCACAGAATCGAGCAGCTCAGTTTCATTAGTGTCACAGAGTCCAGTCCAGAGTTAGGAATGTGAGCCAATTACTTGAATATTGCAGCAGCTGGCTTAAATTAACTATAAATATGCACATATATATATACACCTATACACCTATATATATCGATATCTGTGTGCGCCTGTTCCAATTTCAGCTATTTGCAGTTATTTGGGGTTTATTGATTTTATGAGCAAACATTTTGTAAATGTTTTCATTATGCTCGTAGGCAACTTTGATTATGGCCTTCCAGTTTAATAAACTTTTGCCGCATTTATTATTTAAATGCTCTTATGTGCATGTGTGAGTGTGTGTGTGTGAGGCCAAAAATTGGGGCAACTTTGCGGACCGAAGCAATCACTTCAAAAGTCAATTAAGACCGGCTTTGGGAGTCCACACATCGCACACACAGCGACGCCTCAAACCATCAAAGTGTCAATACATGTGTGTACATTTGTGTGTGTGTGTGTGTGTGTTTGTGAGTGGTTTGGTTCAGTTCAGTTCACTAAAAGCCACGCCTATTTGTCCCTAAACACCCCCAACGCCTCAGCCTTCTCCACAGCTTCTGGTCAGCTCCACACGACTTGAGTTCGGTTGCTTCTTTAATCCATTTCGATTTGCAATAAATTCATTTTGTTTATTCACATTTTCCATGCTCAATATTAGAGTCAAAAAGTTTAGTTTAGTTACCCTGTAGGCATAGATTATGACAGGGTAGTTTGAAAAGTTAATTTTTTTAATTGTTTTTTTGTTTTTAACTTTATTTTGAAAAGGTAACTTCCTTTTATAAAACTAAACTAAATTGATTTTAAAGTTGCATTTCATTTAAGTGGTATTTTTCTAGCTTAATAAATTTTAATTTTAATTAACAATTATTTAATGTTTATTCATTTTTTAAATGAAAATAAAAAATGCAAAGCAAATGCTTTTCATGCTTCCAAAACTTGTTCAAAACT
The DNA here is from genome assembly GCA_037043585.1 of Drosophila mimica. Taxonomy (NCBI): domain Eukaryota; kingdom Metazoa; phylum Arthropoda; class Insecta; order Diptera; family Drosophilidae; genus Drosophila; species Drosophila mimica. Next base: position 1,047,637 of record JBAMBE010000579.1, read on the forward strand.
AAACCGCTAATAAAAAAAAATATTTGTTTGCCAAATTAAAGTTATAACTTGGCTAATAAATTTGACAACTGTTGTCGCAAATTTGCATTAAGTGAGAGGCATGCCGCTTGTCTAGCATGCCACAGCTGCAACACTTTTATTTGGTAGTTTTGTGGTTGTTCAGTAGGCGTGGCTGTTGTGGAACTCGTCGGCACACGTCGTTTTCCATTAAATTTGCCGGCGTGATAAACGAAAAATGTCGAGCAAAAGTTTTTCATGCCGCACAAGTGAGATTTGAGTTCCAAGAGTCGACTTTGGCCAACACGCACACGCGTGCATACATAAATATATGTGTTTATATATCCTCATATGTACATATATACATGTATGTATGTGGCGTCTACCTACAGCAGACAGTGGACGGCGAGGCGTATGCGTAATGTGAGTGTAACCCAAAGGGACTCGGCAATATTACTTGCCATTTGTTGCCTTGTTGTTTCTCGTGCTGTTGCACATTGAAGATAAAAAGCAAAAGTTAAAACCAATTCGCACGCAATTTTTGTGGCATTGTTGTTGTTGCTGCTGTTGCTGTTGCTGTTGCTCCCAGGAGTAGGTCCTTGTTCAGCTGAGTGCGTGTCGCAGTGTCACAGAGTCGAGTCGAGTCGAGTCGAGTTCACCTCAGCGTTGCCTAAACAAATGCAACACTTTGTTTTAACAGGCGAGGCATGACTACAAAAAAATTTATTTGCCTACTGTTTGCCTACTCCGCCCATACAATTATTCAGCACTGCCCCGCCCCCCACACTCTGCCCAGGTGCGTTCCAGCGGTTGGGCCCGCGGGGCGTTGAAATGCACAACAGCTTAGACATATATGTAGATAAAAGGTATATGTACATATATGTATATATGTGTATATCTATAAAAAGGTTGCATAATTGAAAGAAAACTTTTGAGACGCTGACTGTGATTAGGGTGCCGATAAGTGGCAGGGATTAGACGCCTCGGGGGTCGAAATTTTCAGAGTGCTGCTGACGCAAAGATTGATGACTTCTGCAACGCAAACACGTCCGTGTGTGGACTTTAAAGAACTACTGAGTCCCTGTTCGACTTCTGTTCATTGAGTATTCATATTAAAATTCAATTCAAGTTCGGCTTCCTCGGGTTTAAAAAAAGAAAAGAAAAAAGTTTGAAACTAGTAAAAAAAAGTGCAACCAAAGTTTGTAGGGGAAATAAAAGAACTTTTGAACTACAGCTGATTTAGCTTTGAATATAAAATAAGAATATAAAATAAGAGTAATAAAATAAGTTGTTAAATAAATCACAAATAAAAAACAAAATTAAATATTTGGGCAAATTTGAACAACTCAAGAATGGAATCTAAACTTAAAACTGACTTAAAATCAGAACTAGTTCCACTTTATAGCAAATTGCAAAAAATAGTTAAAAACTCTACTTTTGAAGTTATTAAAATTAAATCTTTTTTTTTTATTTAAATTTAAACTTTAGTATAAATTTTAGAAACTTGAATTATTTTAGCTAAAAACAACAAGCAATAATTGCTTGTAGCGGAACTAGTTCAGTGATCTTGTGAACAAGGATTTTTGCGTTTGAATTTGAACCTGTTCATCACTGATTCCTCTTATTCACTCATTACATTTACATTCGTTTTATGGGCTGCACTTCACTGCTGCGATAAACTGTAAAACCTAACCTGTCTCGATATGGCCTGTTCCGGCTGGTTAACGGTACTTGGGCTCATATCTTTTTATTGCCCCAGCCACCCCCAACAATCAAATGTGCAGAGTCCAGCATCGGGTGGTCGTCTAATCAAATTTGCGGAATTCCCTTCATGCAGCGCCAAAAACTCCAATTCCTTTTCCCCACACAGCACACACATTTACAGCTATACTCTCTCACACACACACACACACATACGCAGAGATACTCTTGACACCTGGGGGAGAAAAGTGTGCACGTTTCGCAACCATTTTGTTGTTGCTTTAGCGCTTTTATATTCCCAAGCTTTTAATAACTGAACAAGCCGCTCATTAATAATTTAAAATAGAGCAAAAATATGCGCGCTCTTCTTCTTGCCCCAGTGGCGCGTAGTTGTGGTGAATTCGACGCTCGTCTCTGTGTGTGGATGCCAATGCCAAAATAAAGAGAGACCAGCTCTCTCTCTCTCTCTCCGTCGCTCTCTTTGCATTGGCATTTGTGGACGCATTCCTTTGGCAAAGACACTCAACGCACACACACACATGTGCATTTGTGGAATGCCTTCGCAGACAGCTTGCCCCTCCTCCTCCCTCCGCCTTCCCCACCCACGCATTGATGATTCATGTTTGGTGACTGCGATGCTGCATCAGCAATTTATTGTTGTTGTGATACTTAAATAATTTATTTTTCCGACACTTCCTCACAGAGCAGCAGCAGCGGCGGCAGCAGCAGCATTTGTTTTGTTTTGCCTTGCTTTTATTTGTTTACTTTTTGCTGCTGACTGCGCTGCCTACAGCGCTGCAGTGACGTAAGCTGTGCAGCTGTTAAAATGGCACACACACACAAACACACCCAGACCCATACATGCATGCACGCTACGCACAAGTAAAAAAAACGTTTGCCGGCTGCGCTTATTGAATGAAATACTTTTTGAATCGCACGCTCAAAACTCACCACAGCAGCAGAGGCTGTCGCGCAGCAGCAGCAGCAGCAGCCAGTGCATGGCATTTTTGCTGACGTCGCCTCAACGCGTCGCTGCAACTGTTGTTGACGTCGTGACGTTGGCTTCTGCTGCTGCTGCTGTTTAGTTTTGTTCAGTTCACAATTGAACGCTAGCCGTGTCTGACGCGTCGCGCTCTTCTCAGCTCTGTGACGTAAACTCACTCGCCCGCTTGCTGCTCGCTCTCCCTCTCTCTGCGTGTCTTTTGAGTAGTGGCTCTAAAACCTGCGCCACTGTACGTACATACGTCATAATATTTTGTTACGTGCTTTGACTTTGGCTTTGGCGAAACGCTTCCGTTCGCGTTTTGCCGCAGCATCATAAATCAACACTAAATATCAGCAACAATAACAACAAGGGGCAACAATCATATTTAACAATTTTGTGCGCTATTTCGTTCATTATTCGTTGTGTGTGCTGCGTGTGTTTTGTTTGTTGTTGCATTATTTATTTATTTGTTTAATTTATTTGCTTTTGTGCTCGCTCTCTCTCGTGTGTGTGTGTTTTGTGCTTGTGTTTGATTATTTGTGCAGCCGGTCAAAGGCTTTCAATTGGAAACCAAAAACGTGTATGGCAAATACAGAGGCTCAAAAACCTACACCCTCCCACTTTCCCCTCTTTATTCCGCTAGGCAAAATGTGTTTAAAAACAAATTTACTCTCCGCACGAATAAATTGAAGGTTTTTTCAGCAATTTCCGACAGTTTATTTGCGGCGACAATTGAAATTAGTTGATTTTGGCGTTTGAATCTGTTGAAAGCAAATTAAGCTAGAAAAGAACCGAAATGGAAAGCTTATAAAACACTATAAATATGAAGATAAATCTTAAGTTTGATTATAATCAATTTTAATTAGCAAATTAAAAATGATTTGTTTATAAGCAATATTAAACAAATATACAAATGAATGATCGTAATTTCAAATTGAGATATTTTGTATATAATAAAATATTTAAAAAAAAAAATAATAATAATAAATTGAAGCAACTAATCAGTAATTGTAAAACTAGCAGTTGAAAAGTAGTAAAAGTTAATATATAACTAATAGTCAACATCTTTTAAACCCGTTTGACAAATTCCCAACTAATTGAACTAAAAACATATTTAAGGAACTAGTCAAAAATTCCACATGCAGTTTCAATTTCAGTGTAAAAGATACTTTTGACCCAGTTAACATAAAAAAAGTTGTAATAAAATTCTTATCTCGTTTTGTGCATTTTCTTTGTCAGCTGACTGGGAAAGTTGGCTCAAATGCAATTTGCATGCATCGCCGGCAGCTGTTTGACTATTTTGGATGTTTTGGCTGTTTGCCCCTTGTGACGCATGAATGCCAGCACAGTGGCTGTCAAACTGTTTACAGAACTGCTACGAGCTGATGCTTTGTGGCTTATCAATTGAGTTCTGTTATCGTTGACGTGTGTAGAACGTGCCTTTGACCCAGTAGTGTAGTAGTAACAACATTATACAGTTAAGCCCCCTCCCCCTCACCACTCTTCTCTTCCGTCAACTACAACACGACCTATTCACCTCATTCATGTAATCAAGTTACGTACGTAATAGTGAAGCTGGCCGCCAAAAGACGCTACGCTTGCCCGGGCGCACAACGCACAAAGAAGAGAGAAAGCCACATAAGTGAAGAGAGTGCTTGAGTTGTGTTGTGTTACGCACTCACCACGAGCCGGCTTGTGTGGAACTTAAGAGAGCGTTCGCACTTACGCGTTTGTCATTCGCTCTCTGCTCGCTCTTCCTCTCACTCTCTATTTCTCTCTCAGTCTGAGTCTCAGTCTCGTTTCGAATGTGCAGCAGAATGTGTTCACCACCCACCCCCAAATCAGGTGGCGCCCTTGCGCTACTTTCATGTCATGGGCTGCTTGCTATTCACGTTAAAGCGTAACGTAACGTAACGTAGTAGTATCTCGTTGACCTCATTTCGTGTGCGAAACTCAACGCGGCAGGTTGTGCAAAGCTCCGGCACCGGCTCCGCTTCTCTTCATTTCACTCACCCGCGCAAAAGCGAAACAAGCTCGTAACTCGTAACAAAAAAAAATAAGATATTCTTTTATCTACGTCGCTTTTTTGATTTTGTCTGAGAGTGTTGCCAGGTTAAATGTCAAAGTGTTTAAACGAACTCTTTTAAACTTGTGCGTGTGTGTGTGTGTGTGATTTTTTTATCTTTATGAGTTTTAAAGTAAACAAAATTATAAATAACCAATTGCTGTTTGTTGTTTGTTAAAGTGTTTTGATGAGCTGCAAAGGCAAATCAAAAGATTATAACAGCAAAACACCCTCAACAACAGCAACAACGAGAATCCGAACCACCCCAAAAACCAAAAAGATACTTTTTGGGGTTGCCTTTTGCCAAGCTTCGTTTGTGTTGTTGTCTGTTTGCTGTCTGTTGTCTGTGGTCGCAGCTCAATATTTATTATTGTTGTACTGTCTGCTGATAAAAAAAAAATTTGACCTCGTTTACAGCGAGACGGTTCTTATATATATATAAACATACTTATATATATATATATCTGAGGCGATAAAATATGAATGGAGATATATAGAAAAGTGCCATAAAGTGAAATACTCAACTTGAACAGCAAAAATGTTTGCCATAAATAAAAGCTTTGCAGCCGATTAAAAAGATTAACTAAATAATAAAAACAAAAACAAAAAAAAAAAAAAAAAACAATAAAAATAGCAGTTAAAATAACTGCTCGTTAACAAATAAATTTTCAACGTTAGCAGCTACAGAGAAAACGGCCTCAAAATTGCCGAATTAATCAATCAACCCACAAAGCTGAACAACAACAATTTTGGCGCTGGTGCGTATTTAAACTGAATGCATTAAACGTTTACTCAATTTAAATAATATTAAAATAATCATCAACACCAATTCTCAAGATGAACTCACAAAACATTCACTCTCGTTAACGGCTTGTTTTGGCTTAATTATATTTACGCCTGATTTACAGCCAGAAAAATAAAGAAAAGTGGAATGTGGAAAGTAAACAATAATTAAACTCAACGCCTGCCCGCCCTGGCAGTAAATTGTTTAAACAAAATATAAAATTATATATAATTTGATATTTTTATTTATAAATATTGGCTATATAGAATCCGTCAATACTTTTTTTTTATTTTTAGAAAAAATTTTAATGCTCAAATAAACAAAATTGGCTGCAGCAATAAAACAACTGAAGGGCCGAGAAGAGTGTGTGTGTGTGGGTGTGTGTGTGAGTGTGTATTTAATGAATGGAAAATTTGTGTAAATTCCTAGTTTATTTATAAGTGATTTTATGTTTGAGTAAAATTTAATTATTTGTTGATTTACTCAGCCAGAAAACAAGCGTTGAGCTTCGATGCCTTAAAGTAAATCCTCAACATTAGCTGATTATTATATTAGTTGTGTTTTTATTTATTTGATTTCTAGTCATTTAATCGGCTTAACTGATCAACTTTTAAATGCCTGAAAATTCAACAACTTCAAACGCTTTTTTCGGTGTTTAACAGACCATGAAATATATATCTTTTGAGGAAAATACCCAAAATAAAATGCATGCGCCCAAATAAATATTTTAAAATATGCGTAAAAGCCTATTTAAAATGCTGAACAAATATTAAATGGCTGCCGAAACACGACAGCCAGACACAGATAGCATTGGGGGCAGATGGGGCAGAGTGGGGAGAGGGGAGCGGAGATGTGGAGCGTGCATCAGAGTAAACTTTATTTAAATGAAGCGCAAATATTTTGACACGTCGACGTTCGAAACTGAATAATTTTTCAGCAACAGCAACAAAAATGAAATATAATGAAGCCAAACTTGCATTTAATTAAAACAGGAGAAGAATGCAATATTAAACCGAACATAAAATACCCTAACCAACTGCTGTCAATCAGCCAACATATAAAATGAAAAATAAATTAGGAATCGAATGATTCTTCCTATAAAATATTGCTCCGATCTCAAAGATTTTTATTATTATTTATTTATTTATTTTAACATACACAACTGTTAATTAATTGTTAAACATAAAAGTTTTGATTACAAGAACTTATCTTTCAACCAATTATTTCTATGAACGCTATACGTTATAGTTTTTCGATCTCAAAGATATTTTTTACATATATCGAGAACATATTAATACTTATATTTTGTCAATTAATTTAGATTAATTTAGAATATCTTGTTAAACAAAAAGTGGTTTATACAATAACTCATACATTTATCGACTTTGGTTAGTCAAGTTGTTCAAGAATATATATACTTTATTCGGATTCCAAGTGTTGCAAAGTTCTCGATAAAATTAAAATACACTCTGCGAAGCTGTGCAGCACTTGAAATGCATATTTTAAGCACGAATTGGCAATAAGAGTGTCTGCTGTGGGGCAGCCAGTGTTGCACAATGCACCGATATGAACATGAGTATTTGCATTGGAATCCCCTTGGAATTACCAGCATCCCCCCGCCCTGAACCACGCCCCTCGTTTCTCATTTTCAATCGAAACGAATCCGCTTCTTCCACACAGCTCGGCTGCGGCAACCGGCTTAAAACAAGCACGCAAAAGACTTCGACTCGACACTCAATATTAATGGCTTGTTGTTGTTGCTGTTGTTGTTGTTGTTGCTGTGTGTGCAATTGAAATTAATTCAAGTTGAATTGAACTCTTTATTAGAACATTGACCCAGCAGCGACGTCAGCAGCAACTTTTAAACCAGGGCTGCCAAACAGAACGAGAAAAAACGAGAACAAAAAGTGATATGCAAAATAGGCAAACTCTAATCAGCTGTTAAATCACTTATTTAATCAGCTTTATATGCGGATGATAAGCAATGTACACACACCATACACACACACCACACACACATACCACACACACACACAGACACAGCATAAACACGAAGAACACTTCCGCTATCAGTGAGCAGACAGCAAACATTATAATCAGAACTCATTACAATTATCCAAACGGAGCTGTGCGAGGGTCGCTCAACAAGTTTGCTAGAAATTATCTACTTTTTGTTTAGATATGATAAGTCATATTCTTCATTCATTAACTCAGCTGTACTTTTAGTATTTGATATATATTTTATTTTCTCTTTTACCTGAATCTCAGAAAATTGATAAGTTTTTCCACGCAATTTGAAATTTTCAATCAAAATATACTTTTATTTAAACTAATTTATAATAATTGATAAAATATTATCCACATACTGTCCTTCTCTCTCTCCCTCTCCCTCTCCCTATCTCTTTCCCAAAATTAAATATTTTCATTGTGTCAGATTCGCAAACGTTTCACTGGCTGCACTTTTAGCAAAACACTAATTAAATTCCACATAATTTTGCTGCTTACTTTTTGTTTGCCACTCGCAAATGCGAATTTGGCGCATTTGATTTATTGGGCGATCCCGAAACTTATTTAGATTGTTTGTTTAGCCAACTAGTTGAATATAGAATTAATTACGAGCCAACTGCCTGTAATTAACTACCGAGTGAGATAGAGAGAAAGAGAGTGAGGGAGGTTTGTTGCGATTTTGTTTTTATCAGATTTGTGTGAGGCTTTTCATAATTTGATGGCTAAATCGATTAGAAAGTCGGCTAAGTAAGGCTCGAAACTAATTAAGATTGGCTGTCGTTACATATTTTCTGAAAATTTTAATTAAGTTTCGGTTGACTCAGTTTGGCTTTTCTTTTTTGCCCATATGGCGATTTGGCCACTTTGATAAACGGCCAAGAGACACGCAACTTGGCCAAAAAAACTGCGCTCGTGCACAAAGCCCATTAAAACAGGTGGGCAATATAAAAAAACCAAAAAAAAAGGAGGGTTGGGCTCCATTTTGTTGGGGGTTTGGCTTTTGGGTGGCGACTTAAATGCAACTGGTTGACTAATTTTTCATGTTTATTTTTTTTCTGACCAGGAAGACCTTTTCGCCCTTTTTGCCCCGCCCCCCCATTCAATCAGCTGCCTCTGCCCAAACACTCTTTGAGCCATTTCTCACTCGTCTGACGATAATTTGATGCGATTTCTTGTTGGCGATAAAAAAATAGTTCTATATGGTAATAAAACTTGTACTTTGCCAAACGTGTTTTGCATAAAAATCATCGACACACATACACCAACACACACACACACACACTCACACACAAGCATATGTGTTAAATGAGCTGGCATTCATAAATCCTGTTCCACCCCCCGCCCTCCCGTGGAGCTCTTTTAAAGACGTTTAGCTGTTTGTGCGTGTTTTAGCGGTTTATTTTTTGCTTAATTTCGCTGATGATGGTTTTTAAATTTTATGGCTGAGTAATAAATGAGTGTGTGTGTGTGTGGGGGGTGTGTGAATGACAGCGTTGATTGATAAGATTAGTGTTTAAGCCCGTGTCGTTATCTAAAAGATTTGACTAATTGCCATATTTTTAGTTAATAAGCGAAAATAATTTAACTTTAGGAAAGGCCAACGTTTCACATTGAAATTAATTAAATCCAATGCCAGTTAGGCTTTAAATAAAACTATAGTTAAATCTACAATTATAATCTATATGCAACATATGCATTTTTTATGCAATTTGTATTTTGAATCCTCTTATTTAATAATGTACCACACGCTAAGCTGTGTGCAATTAGATTTGCCACGAATGAATTTTGAACATAATCCAGACTAATTTAACATTCATAATTGTTACAACTATATTTATGAATGGCTTTTGGATTATTCTACCCTGTACGCATTGAAATTGGGTATATTGAGTTGTGCAAAAGTGACCAAAGTAGTAAAGACTTCAGATTTGGCTTTTAAGTTGTCGTAAACCATAAGCAATTCAACAGCATTTAATTTCATTATCGATAACGCTTTTAGTTTATCCAATATCGATAGGCAACTTTTGTCGATAACTCCATTAGTTTCTTCTATGTCGATAGTAATAAAAACTACAATTTTAAAGATATGTCTTTCTGTGTCTACAAATTTCATTCCGATCGGTTGAGAAACTCGGCAAATAATCATATGCTCATATTTATTACACACACACATACTTAAATACATATGCCTTGGGTCCAGTGTATCTCCAAGTCGAGCACTCTCGACTCTAGCAGTCTTATTCTTATTGGCTTATTGCAATTGTTTATTTTAATACCAAACTGTGAATTGGATTTCATAAAATTTATTTCCATTTCCTATTCGCATTGAATTTGCAGCACTTCCTATTTCCATTTAATCACATTTAAATGCATATTCAATAAATGTTGCACAACACACACAGAAACCGTTAAATCCGCGTGCTAATCTCCGTTATATAACATTGGCGCAAGGATTATGGAAATAACAAGCAACAAATTTGTCATTAATTAAAATTACGTATTTTGTTCAATTTTAATGCGATTGTGTGTTGTATGTTGTGTGTGCGCAGAGTGTGTGTGTGGGTGTGTGTGTGTAAGTTGTTTTCGTTTGCAGCTATCAAGCGCCTGTTCGCCGCAGGCTTATCAATTATACGGCATGCTGCATGTTGCATGCTGCATGTAGCAACCTTGTTTGTTCGCGTCCATTGACAGTTCAACTGACAGTTCAACACCGGCCAAAAGGCTGCCCACGAAAAACACCAACAGTGCCATTTTCTACCACGCAACGGGTCTTGCCTCACGTGGCAGCCTGGTCATCGTTGCTGCTGTTGCTGTTGTTGCTGCTGTTGCTGTTGTTGCAGTGACCTGGCGTCACCTTTGCTATTTTTGGCCACAAAGTTGTCGCCGCTTTCGGGCAAATTGTTCACGTCATTTATAAGCCGTTTAATCATGGGCTATCGGTTCCGTCAGCTGTCTGCATTTTTTGGCCAACTGTTCTCTATCTTTCTCTCTCTCGCTCGCTCTCTCTCTCTCTCCAGTCTCGCTCCGCAATTAGTTAGCTGCTGTCGCCAAGTGTCAAAATAATTCGCATTTACATTTTCTGCAGCAAATCTATTTTCTCATGCCTCATGCGATTTTCACTCTTGGCCATGCGCCCACAAACGCCAAACGCATCTCTGACTAAGGTAGTGGGTTTGGCTGCTGCTGCTGCTGCTGTTGCTGCTGGTGTGGTTGCCACTGCTGTGGTTGCTGCCTGCCTCTTTGCCTGCTGCCTTCTGTCTTCTGTCTGCTGCAATGAGTGAATGCTTGCGTGGCATGGCCAAAATGTCACGTATACGTCGTGTGGCACGCCATAGCGACATTTGCGCCGCACGCATGTCACCAGTTGCCTCACCCCACCACTCCCTTCCTCAACACACTGTCTGAGTGGTGGTAATTACGTCATTAACAAGAATATTTCGCAAAGTGCTCTTCATATCATTATTCTGTGGCTGCTACTTTATTTCCTATGAACAATTCTAAAATACAGCCACTTGGCTTCTCCTATGAATTTTGACATGTGTGGCAAATCGCGACAATCGGCCAACATATATATATATAAATATGTATATATATACTCTGTAAATGAGTCGCCTTTTATTTCTCATATTTATTATATTTTTTGCAACTTTTCGTTAGTCTTCATTCTTTGAGTTAGTCATGAATTTCTTGATTGGGGAAATTTATTTATTTTTTGGCACTTTTATCAATTTGACTCATGTTCACTATTTAATATAGAACACTAATGCTTTAATTCTTATCAGTTTTAACAAGCTTAAACTTTTAGCACACGTTAAAAAAATATAGTTTTTAATGTTGTGTACATTTTTTAAGTGCTAATCACAGGCTTAGGCAGGTATTCCTTAGATGCGATTATAATTATTATGGTAGTATTAGGCTTTTATTTATGTTTAGTAAATAGTTTTTATAGCTTGAATAAATAAATATATATACATATTATTTGTATAGTAATTGCTGATTGCTGTCTTTTATATCTTTTATTATTACTGCTAAAATATATTTAGATTTTCGTTCTAAAAAATAAAGTTAATCTTGAATATATTTACATCAACATATACATACATATACATACATATGAACATTGATGGATTATTTGTATCTATATATAAATATACTATATATACATATATATGTAGGGTAGTTAATCTTCGGTTTGACTTAGCCGTTTTCCATTTCCATTTTCTGTGATTCACTCGCGAAAATTAACATTGGCTGCACATTTAATTACAGTGCATTTAAGACTGATCAATTGGCGAGTTTTCGCTGTGGCGCTAATTGGCTGTCAGAAGCGACTCGAATTATTCTGTCTTTCCGTCTGTCTGTCTTTCCGTCCGTCTGTCTGTCTGTGTAGAGGCTATTGAACTTGTCGAAACATGTCATTTGCAATTTGTGTCTGCCTTTTTGACATTGATGCAGAAGCCGATTGCAAACTTTGATTTGATGATTTGACTATGCGCAACTCATTAATGCAACAAGCGGCAACAACAAATAGCGGCAGCAGCAGCAGCAGCAATAACGACAACTGCAAGTGAAGCATCTGCTGCGAAACTTTTGCAGCGCCTTTTACAGTCTTAATTAAATAAGTTTTGTGCAACTTCCACTTGCAGCAGTAGAAGCAGCAGCAGTGGCAGCGGCAGCGGCAGCAAGCCATCTAGTTGCAACTCATTTTGCTTGTTTGCCTTTCATTTGCCAAAAAACTTTTTTTTTTGTTCCTTTCTCGTGCCTGGCAAATAACTTTAATGGGCTTTTAAAAAGCCAACAACTACAAATAGAGACTGGCACTCAT